>OX439485.1:126427556-126991854 GCA_949320155.1 Melangyna quadrimaculata
GCAGCCTGTAAAGCCTTTTAAATTTAGTGCCAAAGCAACCTACAAACCTGCTCCAGCACAGCCACCGAAGTCAGCCAAGGACATCGCAGTAGTGAAAACAGCCAAAGGACCAGGAATGCCGCCCATATTTTGCTACTCCGGGAGTGTTGCTGAAATTAGGAGACACTGCAAGAGTGAAAACTTTGCAGTAACTTTTAAGAACAGGAACACAAAGACTACTATCATCAACGCTGGAGACCGACCATCCTTTGAAGGAATAAAAAAATATCTACAGACAGTGAAAATACAATTCACAACATTCACTCCCAAGGAAGACAGGAAGAACCTCCCACTGCTCAAAGGTATCCACCATACCTATACACCAATTGAAGTGGAAGATGAACTCCGCATCGAGGGAATCCCAATCACGAAGGTGACGCAATACTAGTCAAAAAAGGCACAGGGAAAAGTCTACAACAATTTTGTCGTTGAAGCACCAAAGACCTGCGACATCAACGAGATCTACACGAAGAGTCTGATAATGAACCAGAGGGTTCACTGGGAACGCCTCAAATCAAACGACGTTGTGCAGTGCCGGAACTGCCAAGGCTTCGGACACATAGCCACCAATTGCGGACGGAATTATGTGTGCGTCAAATGCAAGGAGGACCATAAGCCCGGAGATTGCAAAAAGACAGTGAACACAGGAATGGACGTATGGTGCGCCAACTGTAAGAAAGAAGGCCACCCTGCCAGCTTCAAGGGATGTCCAACCCTAAAGGCTCGACTAACTGAGCGGAACAAGAAGATTGCCGAGACAAAAGCGCATAAGGAGTTCGTCGCAAAATCAGCGTGCGTGGTTACCCGCACAACGATCAGTTACGCAGCAATGGCCAAACAGAACACAACACCCAGACAAGCAACAGCGATGAGCCAGCATCAACAGCAGCCAAGAATTCCGGTCAAAGCCATTCCTTTGAAGACACCACCTACAAAAGTAACCAGGCCTTCATCAACGAACCAACCTATGAACCTCAACAATGAATTCCAGCATATCTTCGGATCCAATCTCCTGTCCGTCATGGAGAAAGCCCGAAGTGCCGTACCAGCCAACTATTGTCAATTGACCGAGGGAGAGAAGTCCGTGGCATTGGCCACTTTCATATTCCAAATATGCAACTAAAGAAGATCCGCATCCTGACTTATAATGTGAATTCATTATACAGCCTGGACAAGAGGACGTCATTTAATATTTTTCTAAAAACAATTACCACGGATATTGCCCTCATCAGCGAGACGAACGTTACTAAACGGAACAACACCAACATCAAGGGATTTAAAACCTTCCGCCAGGACAAAAATGAACATCGCAGAGGGACGGCAATCTACGTAAAAGATAAACTCTCCCCGAACACAAGCGAATAAGTCATCATTCCAGAACCGTCATGATAAACTAAGGAAGAGGCGAGACCCTTACAATCATCATCATCATTTCTATTTCAAGTGCGCAACCTCTGCTACCAACATACAAAGTGACCTACATGTCCTCAACGGCATCCTGAATCATAGCACCTTTGGCATCATTGGCGGTGATTTTAACGCGAGGCATCACCTATGGCAGGACACAACAACCAACAATGAAGGCAAAGGCAATAGTGGACTGGTTGGATCTCAACAGCAACGAACCATCACTGGTGGTTATATCCCAACCCAAACCAACCTATCCCAGAACACCATCGACATTGGACTTCTTCCTGCCTTCTTCAAACCTGTTGAATATTCTACCGGAATTGCAGAACTATAAACTATAAATTGCACAACAGTAAACAGTGACTTGGACCATGAAGCTGTTCAACTGTCGATCAACCTCAACCAACCACTGCTCCTAACAACAGAAGCACCAGCTAACTTCATCAACTACAGGCAGCTGGACATTGAAAAACTTCATTGATGACAACCTAACACTTCCCCCTCCAAACAGGAATTTGATGGAAAGCGAAATCGACGCAGCAAAAGACAACCTGGAACATGTTGTATCTGAAGCACTGGACAAGCAAAAACGGCCTAAGACACCTTCCCGAGTACGTCCAGAACCTGTATGCACACAGGCAGCGACTAAGGAAACGACTCCAAAGGATTCACCGAAGCGAGCTAAATACAACCAATAGCAACTACCGCATACTTTGGAATGAGATGCAGGAGACCAACATCAGCACCACAACAATAATCTATACCGGAAAAGATTACAAGCGATTAAACCAGGACCTGATGCCTTCAAAAACATCAATAGGATCATTGGAAAACATCCACAAATCCCGGAAACCATCATCTGCAATAACATAGAAGCAACCTCAACCCAGGACAAAGTAAAAGCATTCGCCAACTACTTCGAAAGAAACTTCATACCCAATCCACCTGCTGACCCGACGCTTCTACAAGAGGTTGAGTCATCCATCCAGCGGACCCTGCAACCAAATCCGGATGAGGTCAACTTCAATGAAACCAATCCCTCAAATGATCCAGTTGATAGCCCACATCTTTGCAGTCTTGAGGAAGTAGCTATTCCAAGTCAAAAAAATCAGCTGGACCAGATGCAGTATCCAACTAAATCCTGAAGAGGCTTCCACAAGCAGTAATGATCTTCCTCACAATCATCCTGAATAATTGCATCAACAACTGTTAATTCCCCCAGAAGTGGAAAACAGCAAAGATCGTTGCAATTCAGAAGAAAGGTGCTTCCAACCAAGTGTCCAACTACAGGCCGATATCGCTTCTCAACAATTTAAGCAAAATTCTGGAAGAAGTAATCCTGCGAAGACTAAAAAGTATCTGCTGTGAAAATTCAATCATCCCTGACATGCAGTTCGGTTTTCGGGAAAAGCACTCAACACTGCATCCGCTGCTGAAGCTCCAACATGACATCACCACCTCTCTCAACAGTCATCGTGTCACCGTCGGATGCTTTCTTGATGTCGAGAAAGCATTTGACAGCGTTTGGATAGACGCCCTAATCCACGAACTTAATTTACTACAGTTACCTACACCACTAATACAAATTGTTTCTTCTCTTCTTTCTTTCAGAAAATTTTTCGTACAACTGGACACTTGTAAATCGGACATAAAGAACATCAGAGCCGGAGTCGCCCAAGGCTCAAAACTAGGCCCCTTCCTCTATAGCTTGATGACATCAGACCAGCCCGTACCAACTGGATGCGAGAACCTTCTGTATGCGGATGACTCACTCACCTACGCCACATCACTGTCGCCACTAGTCGCAGTCCGAAAAGTAGAGGCCCACATCCAAAGACCTTTCCAGTTCTACAAGAAATGGGGTATCCGGATCAACCCTTCCAAATCAGAACTCGTCTGCTTCAGGAGACCTTCAATTGGTAGAGGTAGTCGGACCGCAGCCAATTGCAGAAACCTGGTTCTAAAACTCCCAGATGGTTCCACCATAACAGCCAAGCGGAACGTGAAATACCTGGGGATCCACTTCAATAAGTTGCTAAGGTTCAACCCGCACTCAAGAAATGTCCTCAAAAAAGCCAACTGGGCCTTCCACCGTCTACACCCGTTGATGAAAAGAAGAACAGGACTTAGTAAACAGACAAAGATGCTGATCTACAAGCAGCTCCTGCGACCTGTTATCAGCTATTCCTTCCCAGTCTGGTTCACTATCTCAAAGACAGCCATGAAGGAACTTCAAGTATTCGAAAGGAAGATACTCAGGATCTGCACCGACTATCTCTACGCAGAAGCAAATATAATCCCGCTGGACAAATACCTAGACAAATAACTAGTACGGAACATCGGCAATCACCCGAATCAGCTAATGAGAAGGATGGCCACCGAGCAACGACATCCTGAGCCGAGGTACCTCAGTTTAATGCACACCCTGGATGACAACATACTCATGGACAACGAGGAGGCAATTCCGTTCTACGCTGACACTGGGTCAGCCTACCACCGTGGCTAAAACCCAACCCCATTACTAAACCACACCAAAATCATCACTGACAACCGGGAATGAACCCCCTGAGGACGATAAAGTCAACCGACTTTTTACTTTTAATTTTAATTTTTGACATATAATTTTATATTATTATATAAGGTTAGGTCCCTATGTGCCAACAAATGTAAATTTAATCATTGTATCTTGTTATTATTAGTTATAAGCCAAATTGTATATATTAATGTTCAATAAAACAAAATTGAAATTGAATATTGGTTTTTACCAGTTGCGAAACTATGGGCGGTAGGTCTATGCGCGGCCCATGCCCTTTGGCTTGATAAATATGTCAACTTTAAAATGCTTCTGGTGTTTGAAAATAAATACTTAAGTAACATTCAATTGATGGTGTAATCCAAAATCAATTTTTTTTAATAATTTAATTTTGTTTTCTGAAATGGAATTTATAAAAGAATGTTACATTAACATCCTCTTCGTAACAAAGTTAATAGAAGTGTATAACTGTCGCGTATACGTACATTTTTTAGTTATTTTTTGTAGTTGTTATTACAAATCGCTCATTAAAAAGAACAATGCCATAACTCAAAAAAACTCAAACTTCAGAAATCGCAATTTAAAGTTTGCAAGGCTGTATTTCATAATCATCTTTATTTGTATCTATTTTTTTCTTTCTTCTTGGTAGAGCTATAAATTAAAATTTTATCGCAAAATATGACAATTTTAAAATATTTATTGGACTGTTTTCACTTCAAAGGTCCCTACGTAAATGAAAAAAATACAAGGGGGTCAGTCCGTAATTTTAAAAACGATTATCGACAAAACGATGATCGTTAGCGTGATCGTCATCAATTTGCTTCTCGTAACTCAATCACTATCATATCGATAATCGTTTATTTTAATCACAGTTTGAGAATATTTGAAATTTCGCTGTCATAAATGACAATTTTGTAAATTATTTTGTATTGTTTCCAACAAATGCAAAATGTATATTTAACTCTTTTTTATTTATTTGTGAATTATAAAAAAAATATTAATCATCGTTTTTACAGTATATATGCATAACATACATATAGGTCAAATCAATAAAGCCACATCAATATTCAGTTGGATGACACCGCCTAACCTCTTCAATTAGTTTTGATCCCACAAAACTTATTGGGGCATATTCATAGTCATTTTAGACCTGGGTCTAAGTTAAACATAGCTTTGGTTGAATTTTCGGACGTTGATTCTATTTTTTTAAGGTTATCATTTCAAAATATTTGAAGCTATTTGTGTAGTATACCAAGTTAATTATCTTATAAAAATATAAAATCAACAATTTATATAAAATCGGTCTGTATTCATTGAGCCAAAATTGTGTTAAACTGTAGTTTAGTTAAACCTGGGTCTATTTGCGACTATGAATATGCCCCATTGTCAATTCTGGTTTTGGTCTTGATTCTTATTATAAACTGCGAGGTAAACTGTTTAGAAGTATTTCAACGTTCATCTTTTGGTGAAAGATTGTTCTCCTGTTTCCTGCAATTTAAAGAACAAGTTCCGCATGGTGCTGATATGGATGAATGGCTCTCAACCTTCCCATCTTCAATATGAAGACTATAAAAATAACCCGCATAAATGCTCTACATTCTTACTGCTTTACGTGGTCCATTCACAAGATTGTTGTTGTACGGTGCGTCGTAATTAAAGCGTTTAAAATGCATTATTGTTTCTTTGTGTTAATATAGTTTTACTAGTAAAGAATCTACAAATATATTAATATTTGGCGGCCAAACATTGTCCATCGATTTTTTCCGTAAACCCTCAACGGAACTCCATGAATTATGTACCGTTGGAAAGGTTATGTCCTACAGATGTGCCCAAATCGTTATGTGCGTATGTAACCGTTAAGGGTAAAAATGGTTAAAGCTCGAATTTTGGCCGATAGGCGATACTAGTATTTAGAAATAAGGGTTATCAAAATACAGCTAAAGCTAAATGGGTTTATTTAATAGGCCTTTATTTGTGAATCAGATCGCTTTTATAAAAAGTATGATTTTTATTGCATATTGCGTTTTAAATTTGAAGAATTTTGTAAAGCTTTATCAAATAAAGTATTAAGACTCCTTTCCCACACTTATTTGTTTCCAAAAACGAAAAGTCCACGCAAAAAAGTAGCAAGAGGATATCGTTCAAATGCTTTCGTTTTGACGATATCGCGTTTTGACGATTTTCGATTTACGGAAAGCAACTTTTGATCGTGTAGTGGCCCCGTAGCGTAATGGTTAGTGCATTCGACTGTCACGCTGGAGGTCTGGGTTCGCTTCCCAGCCTCGTCCACCTAAAAACTAAAAAGTTTTTTTTCAGGGCTACTGCCTCTTGCGAGGAATTGACAAATTCTCCAAGAGTATCACTTGTCACGAATAAGTGCTTCTCGTTTAGCCAATCGGATTCGGCATAAAATTGTAGGTTCCTTCCATTCCTGTCGACAGGCGCACACAGGAATGGTTGCGAGTTGTTAGTCACTAGGCCCTGGTTCTTCACGAGCCGTTGTGCCACCCGATTTATTTTTATAACTTTTGATCGCCGAAACGACTATCTTCCAGTGATTATCGTTTTTACGTGACGCAAAACTATCGTCAAAACGAAAGGATCAGGCGATAATCGAATTACGGAATGACCCACAGTATTTCCACAAAAAAATATTTAAAAGAGACAGTATATATAACGACAAATGATGCTCTATGCCTTCAATTTGTCAGTTCTAGAAATGAAATTTTGCCAAAAAATAGTTTGTAGCAAATGATTTTGAAATGTATCATTAGGTCAACATTGATGTTATGACGTTGTTCTTTTTAATGAGCGATATGTATGCATATCTCAATTTTTTTTTCTATAAAAGTCATTTCGAAGCGATTATTAGTTAAAGTACTATTGTAATATTTGTTTCCTACATACATTACCAATTTTTGGCTTCCTTATGTTAAGTTCGACTCACAGACCGTTGAAAAATGACACCCTCTTATGTTTTTTTTTTGTGGAAATGATGATGATGTGTGTTAAAAATGATTCAACCTCTGAACCAATCAATTTTATTTGACTTCTGAATAGCATTCCCCACATTATTTATGTATCTAACCGTAATAGCAATGATGAAATCGAATTCCATACCTGGTGCACTATAATACTACTTCTGCTTAAATAGGTATTTTAATAGTCGTCTGCTGTAGGTATTGGAATAATCATATGCAGGGAAAGGATTTTGCTGACCTAAGAAAATCAGAAAAAGCAAACAAAAATTCTTAAAAAGGCATTTATTAAATAAAGAGAACATAAACATAACATAGCGTCTAAAGCTGGCTTTATACTCTCGCTATTATCATCGGTTTACGTTGTTCGTACGCGGAACAACCACAATTTATATGTTAAAACCGAACAACGAACTAATAACGAATGAAGAACGTGCAAATTCAAATCAGGTCAGAAATGTCGGTGTTCATTGTTACCAGAACAACGTGTGGTTAAGTGCGAGAACATTTAAATGAACACTGTTTGCGGTATTGTGTAATATGTAGGGACATTTTCGAAGTTTTTTTAATCAATGAAAGGCACAAGAAGCCTAGGTATATAAATAAACAATTTTGTAAATAGGGTTTAGCTTTCGAATGTAAATGCTTTCTTCGTTGTTCGTTGTTGAGAGAAGAACGAACACCGAACAACGTTCACCGAATGAAGAACAATATTGAATTGAGGAAAACCTTTTTTGAATGTTTGAATTTCTTTAATATCAATTTTGTCTATACAATAGAATGTAAAATATGGGAACACAAATGCACAGAAGAAAATAAGCCAATTAATTATTTGAATTAGCATTTACTTTTCTGTAAATGTAACAAAACAAACAAATTGAATCCCTTTTGACGATAATTATTCAAATAAAATTCTTACTTATCGAATTAAAATTAATATTCATATAAATAAAACTAGTGTTATAAAAACTTAATTATTAACTAAAACAAACGATTTAGATTTTATTCTGACAAGTATATGTGTATTATTCACTATTCAGTCATCTAGGTGCACATGTAATGTAGACGATGGGTGTAAGTTGGCATCTTTTAACGTTTGCATTAAGTTTTCCTCATCAAGATCAACAATTTTTCGAGGAAATGGCGAAATCAATTTGAACTTCTCATTCACATTTGGGAAATGTTCTGAAATATAGAGTTGGAGCGCGCGTAACTTAGTATCTGATGGCCATTTTATTGTAACGCTTTCATCAACGCCTGCGTTTACTAAACGTATTTTAAGAGTTGTAATTTCATCTAAAATTATAAAAAAAAATTATTATAGTTATTTCAAGAAATATTATGTTAAGTTACCAATAGTTGTTCCAAGGTATGCAGTGTGTAACTCAGTGACAACTGTTTCCTTTTCTTTTGTATCTCCAGTGCTATCTTTGTTTAATTTAATGGGACTATTTTGAATATCATCATCACTATCCGAAATTTCTTGAAAAGCTTCTTCTTCGTCCTTGGAGGCTTTGGGTTTCTTAGATGAACTATTTCCAAATCCATTTTCTTTAAGGGAGTTTCGCACTGCTAGCATTATTTGTTCTTCCTCTGAAAGTTCTGTAGCGTGCTCCACAGAACGTGTTCTTTTTCTAGAATTTCCCGGTGTAATTGTCCTCGTTAGTGACTTTTCAGTATTCGACTGCATGGACGAAGATGGGCCTGGTTTTGTTGAATCACTTTGGAAAAATCCCTTGAAATGACAATTCAAAATATGACGTTTATGGTGTAAATTTAATTTAAGAAAATCTTATAAAATATTGTTGCAAATTGAACACATAATTATTACTTGTTTAAAAATTACTTTGTATATTATAATTTAAGTAGTTTATGATTTGTATATGTATGCATCTAAAAATTCAATTAAATATTCATTCTATTTTGTTCCTTGAATCGAGTATCGATTTATATTTTATGTATTAAAATCACTAATAAAGTTTTTCAACAAGGTTATGGACTAGAATAACCAACTCTTTAGTCTTTAAATTGTAATTGATCATTTTAAATTTCTTGTCCTTTGGACAAAGTTCAAACAGTTTATTTTTTTTTTAACAATATGGCGAATTCTTTGTTGGCAGCGATAGAAAAGCTAAAAGGCAGAGAAAATTACAACGACTGGGAGTTGGCTGTTTGGAATTATCTGGTGCTGGAAGAACTTTGGGAGTCGGTTATCCCAGAAAAAGAAGGACAAAATCGAAAATTATTTTGCTAATCGAGCCGATAAACTTGTATGTGAGGGATGCCTAAACAGCAAAAGAAGCCTGGGAAAAGCTGGCTGCAGCTTTCGATGACAAACAATTGATAAGGCGTGCCGACTGCATACGGACTCTGATAACAACCAATTTTAGAGAAAGTAGAACTGTTGAGAATTATGTAAATAAAGTTATTTCATAAGCTCATAACCTCTATGATATTGGTATGGTGGTTTCCGATGAGTGAATTGGCGCATTCATGTTGGCTGGTCTTGGAGATATCTATAAACCAATGATCATAGGAATCGAGAGTTCCGGTATCAATATCCCAGATGATTCAATCAAGACAAAGGTGTTACAAGAGGTAATTCTAAGAAGAAGAATCAACAAGGATACTTTGCAAGAAAGTGTCCAAACAAACAAGTCCACAGAAAAGCATATAAAAAGGGTAATTCAGCAAAAGTTGTATTTTACACGTCGTAGCTTACAGCCGTCAAGGAAGACAAGGATCAATCAGGATGGTTCATTGACTCTGGTGCTTCATCACACATGACGATGCGGATAGACTGGCTCCAGTACATTTCAAAAATGAACAGCCAAGAGGTCACAGTTGCAGACAGCTAAAATCTCGTCGTCGAATCAATGGGAGAAATTCGTTTGGAGCTGCTCGCCGGTGGAATTGCAGTAGAAGTGACCGTTAAATATGTGATTTACATCCCAAATCTTTGTGCTAATCTTTTTTCGGTGAGCCAAATGACTGAGAACGACATTAAAGTATGTTTTAAAGGTCACAGATATTATATGTGTTATATGCACAATTAAGGCAATAATTTTATTGCGACTGCGAGTTTGGTTCAGGAACGTCTGTACAAACTAGATATGCCACCATTGGTTAAAACGGCAGCAAATTTAGTTGAACAACGAGCATGGTGTGAGCTGTGGCATAGGTGACATGGTCATGCAAATTACGACGTGATGGTGAAGATGCAACAAGAGGATGTTACTGGTTTGGATTTTTCTGGCAAAGGAATTGGACGATGTGTGAATTGTCTTGAAGGCAAAAATTCAAGAAAACCTTTTAGAACTTCAGATACACGTTCAAGTGAGGCATTGTAGTTGGCGCACTCGGATTTGTGCGGACCAATGGAACAAGCATCATTAGTTGGTGCGCGCTACGTATTATTACTTTTAGATTATTTTTCTCGCAAAGTATTTGTTTTCATACTGAAGGCAAATCAGAGGTAAGAGACAAGTTTATTGAATTTAAACTTCAAGTCGAGAACGAGACTGGAAAACGAATAAGAAATATAAGAACGGATAACGGTACTGAGTATTGCAACCAAGGACTGCTTACATATTTGAAAAGTTGTGGTATACGTATACTGTCCTTGAAAAGCATTTTTGGGCCGAAGAGGTTGCAACTGCTGCTTATTTGACAAATCGGACGCCAAGTAGAATGGTCAACTTTACAACTCCAGAGGATATTTGGTCAAACAAAAAGCCAAATGTAAGTCATCTGAGGGTTTTCGGATCTACTGCTATGGTACACGTTCCTGGACAGAAAAGGATGAAGCTAAATCCAAATTCTATGAAAGGAATTCTAGTTGTTTACTGCCAAAATTCAAAAGCCAGTAGAATTTACTATCCAACTAAGAGGCTAATTGTGAGCAGGGACGCTGTCTGTTTAGAACACCAAGATAAACAATTTCGGCAAGTAAGCTCCCATGAAAATTAGATTGACATCTCTTCTGCTAACGTAGAATGTTCAGTGGGGGCAAAAGTTCTAATGGCGATATTGAAAACGCCGAGATTGAAGCTAGAAGAATGGAAAATGGAAGAATGCAGCAAGTGCAGAGTCGAACAATAAAGATGACCAACTATCAGAATCAAACAATTACGAGGATCACTCATATTATTCGGATGAAGACTTTGTTCCAGCAGTGACAATAACATCCACATCACAGAACGTGCAAAGATCACCGAAACAACAAGAAAAGATGATTTTGTATCTTATTCGGTGAAAGAAATAGATCCCAAAAGTTATAACGAGGCAATTGGTAGGGCAGATTCCGAGCAGTGGAAGTACACATCATTACTTCAAAATAAAACTTGTGAAGAAGCACAGTTGCCGCTGGAAAGAAAATCGTTAGTACAAAATGGGTGTTCAACACCAACGAAAGATTACAAGTCATAAAGCGCGATCAGTTGAAAAAAGGGTGCAATCAACGTATGGGTCTTGACTTTAAGAAACATTATCCCCGGAGGTGCGCTACGAGTCGATTCGCTTCTTATTGGCTATGGCTGTTGGAATGGATTTGGACATCGAAGAAGTGGGCGCAGTTACCGCCTTTCTTCAGGGAGATTTGGACGAGGAAATTTATATTTCCCAACCCGAAGGTTTCATAAGTGGAAAAAAAGTTCTTCGCCTCAAGAAATGTATTTATGGTTTGAAGCAATCTTCAATGGTTTGGAACATGAAGCTGGAATGTGTACTAAGAAAATTTAATATGATTCCAAACTAGACCCATGTATTTACTACAAACGAGATGAAGGGAAGATAATGCTAATTGTTGTGTTCATTGACTTGATATGCTTATATAGATAATAACCCTGATCTAAAGAAGCATCTGAAATTAAGTTTAATTAGTGAATTCCATATGAAAGGCTTGGTAGTTGCAAACTCGTTTCTTGGACTTTAATTGACGAGATTTGGATTGATCTGGAGAATTATATCCGAGAGATTCTTGACCGATTCGGACTGACAGATGCTAATTCATGTTCAACACCTATGGATGCAAGTCAAAAATTGAGCAAAACGATGTGTCCAAAAACGAAGGAAGGGCGATGTGTCCAAAAAAAGAAATATGGAAGATACCATATCAAGAACTTATTGGAAGTTTGTTGTTTGCTTCCCAGGTGTCAAGGCCTGATATCAGATTTGCCGTAAGCTTTCTGAACCGATGAGCACTGGATAACAGCAAAAAGGGTACTTCGATATTTAAAAGGATCTGTAAGGAAAAGGTTATGCAATCAGAGGGATAACAACAAAGTTGGAGCTTTAACAGGTTTTTGTGATGCTGACTATGCTAGTGACGTCGATGAGAGAAAATCCATTACAGGATACGTTTTTAGGAAGGAAAACGGAGTAATATCTGGGTGCTCAAGAAAACAACCAACAGTAGCACTATCAACTACGGAAGCCGAGTACATGGCCATGAGATTAGCAGTTCAAGAGGCACTGTGACTCAAAAGTTTAGAAAAAGAACTCTGTGAGTATCCAAAATCCTCAATCAAATTATTTTGCGATAATCAAAATGCTGTCTATCTGGGGACATCTAAATCATATCTCGCCATTGATGTTCGTCATCATTTTGTACGCAATGAAATTCTCAAAGTTACAATAGAAGTTCAACATGTTTCAACAACAGAAATGGTAGCTGATATACTAGTAATGACCAAACCTATGACAGCAGAAAAATCAAAAAAGCTTGCAACACTTATGGATTTCATACATAAAATTCTTAGGCGTTCTAGTGGGGTTGTTGGAAATTGAACACATATTAACTACTTGTTATATGTAGCTGAAAAAGCAATTAAATATTCATTCTGTTTTGTTCCTTGAATCGAGTATCGTGTTTTATATTTTGTGTATTACAATGGACTATTTTTAAGTTTTTCAACAAATATACCTCTGATGCATGTTCGCTAAGGAAAACTTGCAATGATTCTAAGAAATCAATTTTGTTTGGATGTTCACTTTTCCATAGTTCTTCTCCTGTTCTGGGGTCAATAATACAAATGTAAGGAGTTTCGTTGCAGTGGTAAAATGTGGCAAAACGTGCGCCTTCTGATGTATCAGATGCTACCTGTAGACAAAAACAAAATCTATAAAGTCTTGCACCAATGCAAAATATTTTAACAAACCGTAAACAATTGCACTGAAATTAAAAATAAATGCAAAAAACTTTTACTAACCTGCCAAAGAAGAAAATTGGTCTTTATCAAATCGCGAACTTTGATCTGAGACCAGACATCACGATTTAGCAATTGAGAGTTGAAATTGTCACTCTGTACATTAACCAGCAGCCAACGTTTCATATTAGTTGCTTTTGTGCGAGCATATTGAAATGTCCCAGCAACAGCCAAGTCTGTAGGAGGACGAAAGAGATCGCCTAATCCTAATCGGCCCACCGAAGAATTCGACGAAGAACTAGTGGATGTCGACGAACGAGCACGTCTAGACATCTCTAGAGCTCGAATTGACCTACCCGATCTAGCTGGTCGATCATTTGGAACTGAAGAAACCATCGTTGCATCTGAACCGACAAGAGTCTCTTCCATTATACTACCTTCTCTGGCAAAGTCACGTAAAGGGCAAACTTTAATTCGTGGAAGTGACCGGCCTTTGGAGCCCGCTGTTTGAGATGCATGTCGAAAGTTATCGTCATCGGGACCAATTAATTGTTCTCGTATGGGTGCAATAGGAGCACGGACTTCATCTTCTCCTGGAAATGGATCGACGACGTCAGCTACTGATTCGACATCTATCTCACCGCTTTCTTCGTTAGCAAGAAAAAGATGTACAGCAGCTTGGACATCATTGGCACATGCAGTTAAAAGGCTTAAAGCAACTTCACGTGTACTACCTAAAAATATAAACTTGTACTGTTTCTATGTATGTTTAAAAAAAATCTTTCTTTATTTACCTGTTACTTCCATAACACATGCAGCTAAGTCTGCTGAAGACATTTTGGATTTTTGTTTTAGTCTGTAAATTGTTAAAATATATTACAAAATATGATAAAATGTGATTTTAAACCAGAGGTTATATTTATGTTGATATCCAATTTGTTTCAAGATTATTAGATATGTATGTATGCGATGATACTGGTAAATTCTAGAATTTGCATTTTTAGCAACAACTCCGAAATAATTGGTATTCACAATTTATTTTGGACTTTTATTACCATTTATTTGGGAAGCGGGCTGTTGGTACTGTTGTCATTGGCGATTATTCGGCAACTGAATATACACTAAGCGGAGCAACGGAGTTGTGCGAGCAGCACAGATGGTCCAAAAAGGGAATTAAAATCCTAGAAACTCGTGAAGCAGGCCACTGAAATTATTGTTGCCCAAAACTACTAAACTAAAACTACCAATGTAAGGAAATGGCGAGTTAAATTCTGGAATGTTCTTATTTAGGAGTTTTAGAGTAATATGTAAATACAGTAAAACCCGCTTAAGAGAAACCCGCTTTAGAGAAAAACCCGCTTATCTGAAACATGTTTTTCATCCCCAAGTATTTGTCGACCAATTACCTTTAAAACACTCCGCTTAAGCGAAACTAGCTTAAGTGAAAAACCCGGATACCTGAAACATATTTTCAGTTAAATTTTATATTTTTCATCTAAAAAATACTCTCTTAACTGAAAAAATAATGATAATGAATGAGCTAATATAATTAGTGTTGGTTATTGAAATTATTTCATTTAAATTTTTGCCAGGCAACTCCAAAAGATAAATACAATTGTTTCTAGATAAAAATCTCCGCTTTTTGGTATTTTTAAATCCGCTAAGGTGAATTTTTTTTGTTACTTATCCGGACTCCGCTTAAGTGAAATTTGTTTTCACTTAAGCGGGGTTCGTTTAAGTGAAAAACCCGATTAAGTGAAAGAAAGACTGTGACATTTTGGAAATTTTACACAGAATTTTTTCTCTGGTACTATAACAGTTATTCTAATTTTTTTTTCTGCATTTAAAAATGTATTAAAAAAATTAAGTTATAATTTATATCGATTTTTAAGTTAATACATTTTTTAATATTATATACTTCTCTCTTATTTTTTATCTCTCGATCTTCAGAAGTTTTTGTTGTTTTTTATTGATTATCATTAAGTAATGTTTTTTAAAAACTGCATTAAAAAATTGCATAAACAAATTTGTATGGGAAAAATTGAACTCGAGATAACAATTTTCCCTAAAATTACGATGATAGAGAACGCGAAAAAAGTGAGTCCCGCAATTCTGTCTGTTTGCCTGTCTGTACCTCGACCTGCAGCATAAAACACTGAAGGGATTTTCTTCAAACTTGGGCTCAAGGTTATTTGGGGATTCGCTAGAGGGAGAATTGAAAATATTTTATAGCTCAAGAAATAACGGTACCTGCTATACAATCAACATACAAAAATGTATTTACATATTTCAAAACCGACTCTTACGATTTTGAGAAAAAAATACGAGTTGGTATTTATGGTATGGTAAATATATTGGTAAAAAAAAGTTACCAGTTACGGTTATTTATTATTTTTGATTTTCAATTTCTCGTTAATGTCTTCAAAGATTTAAATATTTTTTTTTTTTACACAGGGGTATTATTTAGGTTGTTGGGCTGACAGTTGGGCTTGTTACCGTCACACTTAGATCAGTGAAGATTCATTGTAAATCTTTGGGGATTTAATCCCCATAAAAAGAAACATATGATAAATCCTGACATAGTCCGTAAAGGGCGTTGATAAAGTGGGTGTTTTTAAATTAATTAAAGGAGTGGCTGTCGCTATATAAACACCGGGTTTAGGAAAGGTTAACCACTTTTGTGGGCGTGATCCTTTCCTTTACCCCCACTGGGTAGATTATCCCTCCACCAGGCCAGTAGGAGCAGTGGTTTCATGCAACGTCTGCTTTGAACAATTTTGCGTAAGAAAATTTTCAAAAAAAAATATTTTTTGGATTTTTAATAAAATATTGAAATTTTATTTTTGAAAATCCAATATCTTGAAAACGGCCAATAAATTTGTTTTACTTTGTTTAAAATTGTATTTAAATTAATACTTAATATTGGTATAACACATTATATTTTTGGCCGTCCTGAAAACTGCCAAAAAAAAGTTCTATCCCAACCACAAGAAAAGATACATGCATTTTTTGGTTCATTGCATTAATTTTTGCCTTATTTTACATTTTTGAATACCACGACTAGAAGTGAATGAATTCCACCATTTTTTTTTCGTAGCAATATTTTACATTATTTGTGCCAAAACATTAATAGAAGAAAATTATAATAACTGTTGGACTTCTTAGAGAAACAAATTATTTAACTTTGATTTGTAATGCAAAATGTAAAAGAAAATAATTTTTGAACAAGTTGAAGCATCTCTGGTATAAAAAAAATGCATGAATACCTAAGTCGGCAACCATATTAAAAATATGCGCGTTAAATGCGAATTTCAAATTGGTATAGCTTGTTATTGTAACTAGAGCCAATAGAAATAAAAACAAATAAACCAACCAACAAAATATTTGATGGTTTTGTTAAAGCCCAATTGAAGGGGTATAACTCAAATCAACCTCGAAAATTCAACCGTTTTTTGTACTTTGTTGACATTTTTATTAATGTTGCATTCGGCCCTAGAAAATAAAAGCTTGGATTTATCATTAGGAAAACATCATAAAAACAGGCAATCAATCAAAAATCTACCATGTTTAACGCATGGCATTATTTTCACGTTTGCACGTGGTAATTTTGAAAACTTTTGTTTTTGTTAAATTGACTCTAATCTTGCAGAATTCTACCAATAACTTGCTATTGACTCTAGATACAATATCAAGTTATACTAATTTGAAATTAGCATTTAACGCGCATATTTTTAAAATGGTTGGCCACTTAGGTATTCATGCATTGTTTTTATACCGGAGATGATTTAACTTTTTCAAAAATTATTTTCTTTCACATTTTTCATTGAAAATAAAATTTAAATAATTTTTTCTCTAAGAACTCCAACAGTTATTATAATTTTTTCTACTAATGTTGAATATTGCTACGAAAAAAAAATGGTGGAATTCATTCACTTGTAGTCGTGGTATTCAAAAATCTATAGTAAGGCAAAAAATAATGCACTGAACAAAAATGTGCATGTATTTTTCCTTGTGGTTGGGATAGAACTTTTTTTTATCAGTTTTCAGGACGGCCATAAAGTCTACTATGAAGCGTTTCAGGGTTATCTATTCTTTACGGGGCACCCTGTATACAAAATTAATTAAAAAAAAAAAAAACTCAACTTCATGGACTCGGAGAGCAAAATTGTGGAATGCAAGTATCTTAGGTATAGGCCTACAGTCACTCTTCAGACCCCGACCATTAAGCCAAGTGTTATGAATTCGCTAAAAAATTTAATTTTCGACAAGCGTCCGACTACTTGGTTAATTTTCCCCGTCTGTTCGTGACGTCTCTTTGTTTTTGATTTATGTCATAACTCATAAGTCATAACCAATAAAGTTCTCTTTGTTTTTGATTTATGTCATATCATAACCAATAAAGTAAAAAGTTCACTTTTGAATGAGCGAGGAAGATGAATGATTTCTTCTTGATGTGGGAATCGAAAAATATTTTCATAATAAGATCGAAATTTGAGAACAATTTGTCCGTACGAGACCTTTAACAATTTTTGAAATTTTTGTTTTCATAAATTCATATTGTTCAAAGAATTTAGATGGCATACACTTTTTGAGCTATAGCATTTTTAGTTATTAAAATAAAAAATGTATAGTATTAATTTATACTGTAACTAAAACTGTATCTAAAACTTTTTTTAATGATATCATAATATTATGAACCAATAAATATGTAAATTGTCAATTTCTTTTTCTAGTTACGTTAAAGTTGTTATCTTCGAGAGCAAGTTTGTGCGATCCAGTCAGGCAGTTTTATTTATTTTCACTGGAGACAAATGTCTTTTTCGTTGCAATTTTTTTAACAGAAATTAATAAAGTATTTGAGTTTAACACAAGAGCTTACGTGACAGTTTATGGTGAGGAAATAGTAGAACATAAGCGTTTATGTTGAACTTAAACTTGAACTTATGTTATATATTAATTATGAACATGCTTCTAACAAAATATGCCCAAATCCGAACAATAGTTAAAAGTAAGGCAAAGTAACAAGGATCTTCACCTTTATCTAGACAGCTTTTTAAAATAAGAAACACCATATAGAAAAAGTACACAAGTCATAGAGATGAAATTTCATAAAAATAAAAGTACGCATTTTGATGAAATTCTGAAGGCAATGAAAAAAATATTTAAAACATATATTTTTGATCTTGTGATAACAAGTTGTACCCAAACAATTGATCTAAGAAACGTGAAGTTAAAAAAAAAATAACTTTTGTAATTTGTATGATTTGTGAAGGTTTTTAATTTTTCAGATAAAAACTACATTTCCAAATGATGCACATAGGTATGTACATCAAAAATAGAAATTGTGAAGAAAATCAAACACAAGTTATTTTTCATTGTATTTTGGCTTCCATTATCGACCATAATTAAAAATATGAATGAAAAAATGCGTTTTGCTTTTCTACCTGAACTCACCAGACGTTTTGGTCCTGAATTTTATAATCTTTTCCTTGCGTGCAGTCCTCTGGTACGATTTAATTCATTTTTGTTTAATGCAATTGAATTTATTAATTTAGATTTTTCAACAATAATTTTTCCGTACAGAGTTGATGATATTTTTTTGATGTGAGTACATAAAAATTATATTGACTTTATAAACTAAAGGAACACCAATTTCTCAGATTTTAAAATAAATAAAAGAAATTTAATTAAAAGTATAGAAACTGTCAAATACTCCTCAAAAGCAGCAGTTTTCTGACGGCGACGGGCGTTATGAAAAGGGAGATAGATAAGAAGTGGGAAAGAGGTAGCTTTATATGACAGCCATGTTCAGCGTTGTTATATATTATTAAAAGTTGTTGGGAACTTCCACAAGGTGGCATCCTCGGCATTAAGGTAAGGTTTTAAAAAGCAGACTAGAGTAGGTGTTTTTTTCCATACACTCCGACTCCACAGGCTATACAGATGCCCCACATCACAACCGAAATTCAATCCACAAAACAGTCCATTTTTACAGGCCATACAAATGTCCAACATCGCATCCATAATCCAATCAACAAACAGTGCATATTTACTCACTGGGCAAATTATGTCTTCATGAACATTCTACCACTACTTTTATCTTTTCCAACAAAATGCACTTAAGGCCGGACCCACACCTCTCTCGTCTGTTGTGTTGTGGAGTCGTGTGTCGCTGTCATTCCATATATTTTATGCGCCACACTGCAACACAACATGGTTCTACAGTTATGAAATACACTACCGATAGCGATTCACGACTCCATAACACAACACACGAGACAGGGTGATTCCAGCTTAAGCTAGGATTATACGGTCTGTTAAAACTACACAATTGTGTATCTATGACGTCACAGCAAAAATTCGTATTTCACATACGTGGCAAATTTCTATATAACATTATTGGGGCATATTCATAGTCGCAGATAGACCCAGGTTTAACTAAACTACAGTTTACATAAGACAATTTTGGCTCAATGAATACATACCGATTTTAATTACAAATTGTTGGTTTTATATTTTTATAAGATAATGAACTTGGTATACTACACAAATAGCTTCAAATATTTTGAAATGATAAACTTAAAAAAAAAGAATCAACGTCCGAAAATTAAACTAAACTTATGTTTAACTTAGACACAGCTCTAAAATGACTATGAATATGTCCCAATATGTGTATAAGATGAAGCGAATAAAATGTATCTACACAATCCTACATAAAATGTGTGCTTTATAGGGCCAGTTTGTTCACCGTGTGTTAAATTTAGTGTGTGACTTTCATAGGCTTTAATTAACTAACGCTTCAATCAACAAAAATTGGCTGATCAGTGAAATCCATGATTAGCAACTCATAATTTAAATTTTTTTAAACAAAATTTAATCAACAAACACATTTGAGGATTTCCCAGCTCCACTAATCATGGATTAAATATAATCAGCTGTGGCCCTTAGTCTAAGCCTTAGAAGAAGAAATAGAGGAACTGCCCTTGTTGGAAAAAAGTGAAGCAGTTTTTAAATGGTGTGAGGTCTCACAAACACAAATGCATTACAGCAGGGACGGAGTGCTCTTTGAAAGCAACTCACTAGGGCGCCATCAGAATAGTCATTTTTGTTATTTTCCGAAGTTGTTTTAGTGGAATGTTCTAAAAAAAAGAAAGAGTACGTGCTCGAAGCAATTTGTCAATCTGAAATGTCGAATTGCTAGTGTGATTTTAAAACAGAACAATAAAAAAGTGTTACAAATTAAGACACATATATATAAAAAAAAACTTTGAAACGATAAACCTTTTCAAGTGAATAAAATAGACATTGTAGTTATTTAGCAATCAACAAAAAAACTGAGTTTTATTATATTTTTCTCAAAGCAAGTGCTGTTAACTGTTTGTATTTATGTAGATTAATTAACTATCGAAGAACATATTATTCATAATGGATTAAACTTTAAACATGAACAACCAAATATGAACTGATAGACACCTTACTGAACAGACAAGTTAACATTGAAATATGAACTTATAAGTTGGCGACGGAACAAATAGATATTTTTTTACTAACTTAAAACGTAAAAAATCGATTTAATAACAAAAAATAATTTTCTCATAAGAAAGGCGCTAAACAGATAGTTGCGCCTTTCAACATCCAATATAATCTCATGCACACCTGTTAACGAGAATTTCAATTTGACATTTCTGGTTCTTAAATTCTAGCAAAAAAATTATGTGCACATTTTCATCTAAATTATAATATTCTTGACTTAATTTAAAGTGTAACTCATTCTAAATATATTGTTTAATAGTTCTTCAATCTAAAGACAAAAACATTACAGCACTTTTTAGGAGAAAAATATAATAAAAATTCACTTGTGAAAGGAAAAGCTTTTATACACCTTGTTTTGTTGATTTTCACACCCCTAAACAATGGACTTCATGTTTTTTTTTTAATTTATAAGAAGATCACCACAATGTCTATCTAATGCACTTTAAATTATTTGTTTTTTTCAAAGTAATTGTTATATTAATTTCGGTTTTAACTTGTACCAATTTTTATTTCTTTGTTTTTTCTAATCACACGCTAACGATTTGACACTTCTGGTTCTCAAAAATTTGTTCACTCACGTACACTGTATATGTGACAAATACCTCTTCCTCTATTTCTTCTTCTAAAATCTAAGCGCCCACAGCAATTTTTGGGTGTGTACAATAGCAAAAATTCCTTTTGTTTTAAGATAGGACCATACTATTCAATTGCAAATATGAAAGTCTGGCATGTCGGGGTTGGGGCCTTTGGATGCAATACTGCATTTAAAATGCAGTGTAGGAACTTCGAAATCATATTTAATAAAAGAACTGAGTGCCCTAGACATATGGCTATGGAGTCCAAAATATTTTCCAAAGAGCCAAAATGGCTGCAAGACGCACTCAACGCTTCAACTGCGTCTTGCAGACATTTGAACCCACAGAAAAGGTATTGAACCCCATGTTTATATCGTGGGCACCCAGCTCTTTAATTAAAAAATACAGTTTTGAAATTCCTACCCTTGATACCTGAACCTCCCAACTAACAATTCAGCTTCTTTTAGCTTAAAAATATTGATGTACCTTTACTTTATATAAAGCTTCTTTACGGCCTTCAGCAGAATTAAATTTCTTATACATGTAACGAGCTGGATAACTACTTCTTTAAAGTCGAATAGAAATAAGAAAAAGAAGACTTACCGAGTTTGCGAGCTGTCACTCGAATAGGCTTCTAAAATTGATATTACAGAAGATGATTGAAGATGTCACTTTAAAAAGGCTGCATAAATTTTTATATAAGTATACCCAACTAACATTTCAGCTTCGTTTCGGCTTAAAAGAATAGGCATTCGAAGTTCCGTAAGACATTTGTAAAGTTTATTTAAGCATAAAAAGGAGAATGTTATACAAGCTAATATAGCTTGTATACGTGATTTCGGAAAATCTTCTCATAAACTTATTCGCAGATCTTTTAAAAGTAGCAGATTGTATAAAAGCCCAAAGAAGCCGATACGAAGATTTAACGAGCGGTATTGGAAATTTGAATGATACTTCAACTTGACAGATAGCTTCGGACATGGTTGTATAAAAGTAAAATACAAGTTTAATAGAAGTGCGAACTTTTTTATGTATAGTTGTATAATACCTATTAGACGCTAAAAATACAAGCCTTATAGAAGGTGAACAAAAATAAATAAAACAAAAAAAAAAGAAAAAATAAATTTTTATTTTTATTTTTTAATGCGATTTTTACTGCATTTTATCTGAAACCAAGTATCAAATTTATTTATTTATTAATTATATTTATTATTTATTTATTATTTATTATATATTGGAAATGATTATTAAACACAAAGTATATTTTTACCTCACTAGGGATCGAACTCGGGAACTCCTACGGGACAGTCCATCACTCTTTTTTTTTTATTTATTCATTTCTCTTATAACTATCTTAAAGCTAGACAAAAATTCATGAAAAACTAGCCTGCTTATCAATATCTTAAAAATTACTTACTGGCCCTAAGCGGGCGCTCTAAATTAAATAATAACTTAATGCTAATGCCTTTCGGCCTACGAACTATCTTAAAAATAATATCTTTAATTGGTTTTATTTTTTACCAAGAAAGACTTTTTTTAAAAAAAACTTGGTTACTTTAACCTTTATTTTTTTTTTTCTTATATAAAACTTAAAGCTAATTAAAAACTAATTAAAACTACTTAGAACTACTATAAAACTACTTACAACTACCTTAAAACTAGAACTCAATTAAAAGTACAAGTGACCTCAACTCCAGAAATAATTGTGTTTCGCCCAAGGTATAACAGTGGGCTCTTCAGTCAGTCTGTTATACCCTACTAAGACACAAATTTTGGTCGATGTTTACCGACTCTTATAAAAATCACAGCAAAAAAGATACTGTAAATTTTATTATTCTAGGGGAATTTGTTTAAATTCGTGCACCCAGAAAATAAATACCCGTGGTCAGGTTTTTTATAATTAGAAGATGAAGAAATTTAAATATTAAAATATTGAAATTACTTCTGTTTTAAGTGGAGTGAATGAATAAAATTCAATTAAAAGTACAAGTGACCTCAACTCCAGAAACAATTGTGTTTCGCCCAAGGTATAACAGTGGGCTCTTCAGTCAGTCTGTTATACCCTACTAAGACACAAATTTTGGTCGATGTTTACCGACTCTTATAAAAATCACAGCAAAAAGATACTGTGAATTTTATTATTCTAGGGGAATTTGTTTAAATTCGTGCACCCAGAAAATAAATACCCGTGGTCAGGTTTTTTATAATTAGAAGATGAAGAAATTTAAATATTAAAATATTGAAATTACTTGTGTTTTAAGTGGAGTGAATGAATAAAATTCAATTAAAAGTACAAGTGACCTCAACTCCAGAAATAATTGTGTTTCGCCCAAGGTATAACAGTGGGCTCTTCAGTCAGTCTGTTATACCCTACTAAGACACAAATTTTGGTCAATGTTTACCGACTCTTATAAAAATCACAGCAAAAAGATACTGTGAATTTTATTATTCTAGGGGAATTTGTTTAAATTCGTGCACCCAGAAAATAAATACCCGTGGTCAGGTTTTTTATAATTAGAAGATGAAGAAATTTAAATATTAAAATATTGAAATTACTTCTGTTTTAAGTGGAGTGAATGAATAAAATTCAATTAAAAGTACAAGTGACCTCAACTCCAGAAATAATTGTGTTTCGCCCAAGGTATAACAGTGGGCTCTTCAGTCAGTCTGTTATACCCTACTAAGACACAAATTTTGGTCGATGTTTACCGACTCTTATAAAAATCACAGCAAAAAGATACTGTGAATTTTATTATTCTAGGGGAATTTGTTTAAATTCGTGCACCCAGAAAATAAATACCCGTGGTCAGGTTTTTTATAATTAGAAGATGAAGAAATTTAAATATTAAAATATTGAAATTACTTCTGTTTTAAGTGGAGTGAATGAATAAAATTCAATTAAAAGTACAAGTGACCTCAACTCCAGAAATAATTGTGTTTCGCCCAAGGTATAACAGTGGGCTCTTCAGTCAGTCTGTTATACCCTACTAAGACACAAATTTTGGTCGATGTTTACCGACTCTTATAAAAATCACAGCAAAAAGATACTGTGAATTTTATTATTCTAGGGGAATTTGTTTAAATTCGTGCACCCAGAAAATAAATACCCGTGGCCAGGTTTTTTATAATTAGAAGATGAAGAAATTTAAATATTAAAATATTGAAATTACTTCTGTTTTAAGTGGAGTGAATGAATAAAATTCAATTAAAAGTACAAGTGACCTCAACTCCAGAAATAATTGTGTTTCGCCCAAGGTATAACAGTGGGCTCTTCAGTCAGTCTGTTATACCCTACTAAGACACAAATTTTGGTCGATGTTTACCGACTCTTATAAAAATCACAGCAAAAAGATACTGTGAATTTTATTATTCTAGGGGAATTTGTTTAAATTCGTGCACCCAGAAAATAAATACCCGTGGTCAGGTTTTTTATAATTAGAAGATGAAGAAATTTAAATATTAAAATATTGAAATTACTTCTGTTTTAAGTGGAGTGAGTGAATAAAAATCAATTAAAAGTACAAGTGACCTCAACTCCAGAAATAATTGTGTTTCGCCCAAGGTATAACAGTGGGCTCTTCAGTCAGTCTGTTATACCCTACTAAGACACAAATTTTGGTCGATGTTTACCGACTCTTATAAAAATCACAGCAAAAAGATACTGTGAATTTTATTATTCTAGGGGAATTTGTTTAAATTCGTGCACCCAGAAAATAAATACCCGTGGTCAGGTTTTTTATAATTAGAAGATGAAGAAATTTAAATATTAAAATATTGAAATTACTTCTGTTTTAAGTGGAGTGAATGAATAAAATTCAATTAAAAGTACAAGTGACCTCAACTCCAGAAATAATTGTGTTTCGCCCAAGGTATAACAGTGGGCTCTTCAGTCAGTCTGTTATACCCTACTAAGACACAAATTTTGGTCGATGTTTACCGACTCTTATAAAAATCACAGCAAAAAGATACTGTGAATTTTATTATTCTAGGGGAATTTGTTTAAATTCGTGCACCCAGAAAATAAATACCCGTGGTCAGGTTTTTTATAATTAGAAGATGAAGAAATTTAAATATTAAAATATTGAAATTACTTCTGTTTTAAGTGGAGTGAATGAATAAAATTCAATTAAAAGTACAAGTGACCTCAACTCCAGAAATAATTGTGTTTCGCCCAAGGTATAACAGTGGGCTCTTCAGTCAGTCTGTTATACCCTACTAAGACACAAATTTTGGTCGATGTTTACCGACTCTTATAAAAATCACAGCAAAAAGATACTGTGAATTTTATTATTCTAGGGGAATTTGTTTAAATTCGTGCACCCAGAAAATAAATACCCGTGGTCAGGTTTTTTATAATTAGAAGATGAAGAAATTTAAATATTAAAATATTGAAATTACTTCTGTTTTAAGTGGAGTGAATGAATAAAATTCAATTAAAAGTACAAGTGACCTCAACTCCAGAAATAATTGTGTTTCGCCCAAGGTATAACAGTGGGCTCTTGAGTCAGTCTGTTATACCCTACTAAGACACAAATTTTGGTCGATGTTTACCGACTCTTATAAAAATCACAGCAAAAAGATACTGTGAATTTTATTATTCTAGGGGAATTTGTTTAAATTCGTGCACCCAGAAAATAAATACCCGTGGTCAGGTTTTTTATAATTAGAAGATGAAGAAATTTAAATATTAAAATATTGAAATTACTTCTGTTTTAAGTGGAGTGAATGAATAAAATTCAATTAAAAGTACAAGTGACCTCAACTCCAGAAATAATTGTGTTTCGCCCAAGGTATAACAGTGGGCTCTTCAGTCAGTCTGTTATACCCTACTAAGACACAAATTTTGGTCGATGTTTACCGACTCTTATAAAAATCACAGCAAAAAGATACTGTGAATTTTATTATTCTAGGGGAATTTGTTTAAATTCGTGCACCCAGAAAATAAATACCCGTGGTCAGGTTTTTTATAATTAGAAGATGAAGAAATTTAAATATTAAAATATTGAAATTACTTCTGTTTTAAGTGGAGTGAATGAATAAAATTCAATTAAAAGTACAAGTGACCTCAACTCCAGAAATAATTGTGTTTCGCCCAAGGTATAACAGTGGGCTCTTCAGTCAGTCTGTTATACCCTACTAAGACACAAATTTTGGTCGATGTTTACCGACTCTTATAAAAATCACAGCAAAAAGATACTGTGAATTTTATTATTCTAGGGGAATTTGTTTAAATTCGTGCACCCAGAAAATAAATACCCGTGGTCAGGTTTTTTATAATTAGAAGATGAAGAAATTTAAATATTAAAATATTGAAATTACTTCTGTTTTAAGTGGAGTGAATGAATAAAATTCAATTAAAAGTACAAGTGACCTCAACTCCAGAAATAATTGTGTTTCGCCCAAGGTATAACAGTGGGCTCTTCAGTCAGTCTGTTATACCCTACTAAGACACAAATTTTGGTCGATGTTTACCGACTCTTATAAAAATCACAGCAAAAAGATACTGTGAATTTTATTATTCTAGGGGAATTTGTTTAAATTCGTGCACCCAGAAAATAAATACCCGTGGTCAGGTTTTTTATAATTAGAAGATGAAGAAATTTAAATATTAAAATATTGAAATTACTTCTGTTTTAAGTGGAGTGAATGAATAAAATTCAATTAAAAGTACAAGTGACCTCAACTCCAGA
Source organism: Melangyna quadrimaculata (assembly GCA_949320155.1). Taxonomy (NCBI): domain Eukaryota; kingdom Metazoa; phylum Arthropoda; class Insecta; order Diptera; family Syrphidae; genus Melangyna; species Melangyna quadrimaculata. Next base: position 126,454,461 of record OX439485.1, read on the forward strand.
AATAATTGTGTTTCGCCCAAGGTATAACAGTGGGCTCTTCACTGTTATACCTTGGGCGAAACACAATTATTTCTGGAGTTGAGGTCACTTGTACTTTTAATTGAATTTTATTCATTCACTCCACTTAAAACAGAAGTAATTTCAATATTTTAATATTTAAATTTCTTCATCTTCTAATTATAAAAAACCTGACCACGGGTATTTATTTTCTGGGTGCACGAATTTAAACAAATTCCCCTAGAATAATAAAATTCACAGTATCTTTTTGCTGTGATTTTTATAAGAGTCGGTAAACATCGACCAAAATTTGTGTCTTAGTAGGGTATAACAGACTGACTGAAGAGCCCACTGTTATACCTTGGGCGAAACACAATTATTTCTGGAGTTGAGGTCACTTGTACTTTTAATTGAATTTTATTCATTCACTCCACTTAAAACAGAAGTAATTTCAATATTTTAATATTTAAATTTCTTCATCTTCTAATTATAAAAAACCTGACCACGGGTATTTATTTTCTGGGTGCACGAATTTAAACAAATTCCCCTAGAATAATAAAATTCACAGTATCTTTTTGCTGTGATTTTTATAAGAGTCGGTAAACATCGACAAAAATTTGTGTCTTAGTAGGGTATAACAGACTGACTGAAGAGCCCACTGTTATACCTTGGGCGAAACACAATTATTTCTGGAGTTGAGGTCACTTGTACTTTTAATTGAATTTTATTCATTCACTCCACTTAAAACAGAAGTAATTTCAATATTTTAATATTTAAATTTCTTCATCTTCTAATTATAAAAAACCTGACCACGGGTATTTATTTTCTGGGTGCACGAATTTAAACAAATTCCCCTAGAATAATAAAATTCACAGTATCTTTTTGCTGTGATTTTTATAAGAGTCGGTAAACATCGACCAAAATTTGTGTCTTAGTAGGGTATAACAGACTGACTGAAGAGCCCACTGTTATACCTTGGGCGAAACACAATTATTTCTGGAGTTGAGGTCACTTGTACTTTTAATTGAATTTTATTCATTCACTCCACTTAAAACAGAAGTAATTTCAATATTTTAATATTTAAATTTCTTCATCTTCTAATTATAAAAAACCTGACCACGGGTATTTATTTTCTGGGTGCACGAATTTAAACAAATTCCCCTAGAATAATAAAATTCACAGTATCTTTTTGCTGTGATTTTTATAAGAGTCGGTAAACATCGACCAAAATTTGTGTCTTAGTAGGGTATAACAGACTGACTCAAGAGCCCACTGTTATACCTTGGGCGAAACACAATTATTTCTGGAGTTGAGGTCACTTGTACTTTTAATTGAATTTTATTCATTCACTCCACTTAAAACAGAAGTAATTTCAATATTTTAATATTTAAATTTCTTCATCTTCTAATTATAAAAAACCTGACCACGGGTATTTATTTTCTGGGTGCACGAATTTAAACAAATTCCCCCAGAATAATAAAATTCACAGTATCTTTTTGCTGTGATTTTTATAAGAGTCGGTAAACATCGACCAAAATTTGTGTCTTAGTAGGGTATAACAGACTGACTGAAGAGCCCACTGTTATACCTTGGGCGAAACACAATTATTTCTGGAGTTGAGGTCACTTGTACTTTTAATTGAATTTTATTCATTCACTCCACTTAAAACAGAAGTAATTTCAATATTTTAATATTTAAATTTCTTCATCTTCTAATTATAAAAAACCTGACCACGGGTATTTATTTTCTGGGTGCACGAATTTAAACAAATTCCCCTAGAATAATAAAATTCACAGTATCTTTTTGCTGTGATTTTTATAAGAGTCGGTAAACATCGACCAAAATTTGTGTCTTAGTAGGGTATAACAGACTGACTGAAGAGCCCACTGTTATACCTTGGGCGAAACACAATTATTTCTGGAGTTGAGGTCACTTGTACTTTTAATTGAATTTTATTCATTCACTCCACTTAAAACAGAAGTAATTTCAATATTTTAATATTTAAATTTCTTCATCTTCTAATTATAAAAAACCTGACCACGGGTATTTATTTTCTGGGTGCACGAATTTAAACAAATTCCCCTAGAATAATAAAATTCACAGTATCTTTTTGCTGTGATTTTTATAAGAGTCGGTAAACATCGACCAAAATTTGTGTCTTAGTAGGGTATAACAGACTGACTGAAGAGCCCACTGTTATACCTTGGGCGAAACACAATTATTTCTGGAGTTGAGGTCACTTGTACTTTTAATTGAATTTTATTCATTCACTCCACTTAAAACAGAAGTAATTTCAATATTTTAATATTTAAATTTCTTCATCTTCTAATTATTAAAACTAGAACAGCCACAGCAAGCATTTTAAATTTTTTTTTTTTTTTTTAGGTTTTTTGATTTTATAATTTTTTTTATTTTTTATTTTTTATTTTTTATTTTTTTTTGGTGCCACCCTGACTGTCCCTACTTAATTAATACACTTAAAACTATGTAAGTCGGCCAAGACGAGAAAACTAAGTCAACTATATTGTATCTAATTCTTCATTAAACCACCAAAACTGGTTCTCTTGTTTTACCCTGTCTCTTCGGTCCCGATCGGACACAGTCCTACTGAACCGAAAGCGCTCTGCTCCACCCTGTGCGAGGACGTCTCGACTATAAAGGAGTCGCCTATCTACAGTTCTGTGGCCAACGTGGTAGATTAGCGGAACCGCCGCCCTTTCCTGTGTCAGCCCTCGACTGTCTAAGTAGAGGAAAGCATCGTGTGGGATAAATCCACTTAAACGCACACTCTCGTAGTAATCGGTGTTGGGGTAGTAAGCCCCAAAAATTAAGCTATTGGCTGAGGACATCGCTCTTGCAATGTGACCCCGAATCAGCTTGATTATAAAATTATCGATTCTGTTGATGTTGGCTCCATTGTATAGAACCTCGTTGGAATAATAATGTTTGTACTCCGACTCTGGTGTTCTGTGTAATCCAAGGCAGCGTCGAAGACACTGCCTCTCAAACACCCGAATCTTTTCCATTTCAGATGGGGCAACGTTGAACCACACCGGGCATCCATAGGCAATCATTGGCCGGATAAGGGCCATGTAGCAAATCACCTTAACCCTTCTGTCAAGACGGCTGCTATAAAACAACCGTTTTGTCAGGGCAAAAGCTCCCCTGGCTCTGGTCAGAGCAGCATTTATATGTCTGTCGAAATACAAATACTGATCCATCCAGATGCCAAGGTACTTTACTACACTTTTATTCGCCAGTGGATGTCCATGTGGCCCTACGATCACCAGCTTGCGCCAGTTCTTTCAATGGAGTCCTGAACAGAATGGTTTCGGATTTCTGAAAGTTGATTTTCAACTTCCAGTCATCGCAATATCGCTGAATCTTGTCGAAGTCACGCTGTAAGAGAATTCTGATGACCTCAACTGTTGGAGCTGTTCTGTACGCAATTAGATCGTCGGCATACGCTATGGCATGGGCTAGACTACCTATCAGATCGCTGGTGTAAATACTGAATAGAATCGGTGAGTTCACCGCTCCCTGTTGAAGACCATTTTTAATTTCGAAGGTTGCGGTAGAAGTTACATTGCCAATTTTAACAACAAACTTTCTACCATTGAGGATATCATAAAGCATATATAAAAGCGGTTTTCTTATGCCCAGTCTGGCTAGCTTTAGATACAGACCTTCTAACCATACGGTGTCGAAAGCTTTCTCCAAGTCAACCAGACAAGCACCCGTACACTGTCTTTTAGATTTGTTCCATTGGACATCAGAAACGAGCTTAGACGCGGCATGAATGGTGTCATGTCCCGCCTTAAAACCGAACTGATTGTCCGGTATGATATTGTTGTCCTCCGCCCACTTGGACAGAGCTCTATTTATAACTTTCACAAAAACCTTACTGATACTCGGAAGAAGACTTATCGACCGGAGATTCGCCGGATTGGAGTTGTCCTTAACCTTTTTCGGGAGAGGATGAACCACAGCTGTCTTCCACCGCCCTGGATAATATGCATTATTCAGAGCGTTGTTAAACAGTGTGGCATAAATGTCAACTGCTTCCTGAGGCAGATGTCGCAGTACAACGTTGGATATACCATCGATTCCTGCTGACTTCTTTTTCTTTAATGAAGCGAAGATGAGCTGGAGCTCAACTTTCGAAATTAACAGGGAATTAGCCCCGTTTCGCTCGGCGATGGTGGCGTTTGCCAAGTGTTCTTCATTGAACCCGGTGAAACCGAGATTCTCTGATCGCCATTGCGTCATTTCATTTCGAAGGTAGAAGTGGTGAAGCAAGGCTCTGTTTTCCAGGTCATGGTTCGGGCGAATGCTAGCATTCACCTTGTACACTTGCTGGAAAGCAGCCCCCACAGCCTCCACTTTCTCACGAGGATCTTTGATTATAAAGAGGTCATCGTCCAAGACAGCTTCCTCTGGATCTATGCCTGCTATCAGAAGTACGTCTCTGTTCTCTGTCGTTCTCTGAAGCTTAAGACACGGAAGTTCGTTTTGATCATTCCGTCTAAATATTTTATTAATTTGAGGAAACATACTCGGGTCGCTAGAATTAACGGCCCGAATTTTGTTGTCCCAATACAAATTAATAGACAACCGGTAATTTTCCTTGATCAAATGGTTGATGTTTTTAATTGACGACTTCAGTGTCCTAATCTCCAGATCGTGTATGTCAGTAAAACGTCTGTACAAGAGTTTCAGTCTTGTCAAAAGTCCACTTTTTTGTCTGTGTAGTGCGTCGATGGTCGCGGTGCGGTACATGTCTGTGGCTTCGCGTTCTTTGTATTTTGGTATTGTTTTTTCCATTGTTCGTTGGATTGTACTGTCCATCTTTTCCAAGTAATCGTCAATTTCGGTATTTGTTAAATTCCTGTCATTTGGTGGGGATATGTTGTTCATTCGTAGCGATGGTGAAGCGTGGCCAGCGAGTCTTACTGTAATTGTAAGAATGCACTGGCACATACTCCTCCAACTCCACGAGCTCGTTTGGAAGTTGAATTACGGCAGCAAGTCCGCAGTGATCACTGTCGTACTCGATCGTTCGTAAACAGTTTCTTGGTCGTTGACCCACAGTGTCAGTAATTGTCAGTCTTGAGTCTTTCAACAATAGATCCAGATAGGAACCGCTCCTTGGAAACGAAGGCCTATCAGTAGCCAAAAGGTCGAGCATATACTCAACGTTGTATTGACACATCCAATTAAATAGATGGCTACCTCTCGGATTTTGTATTTGATTTCCCCAATCTACATGTTTGGCATTCAAATCAACGGCCATGAGATAGTAATTCTCTTCCGAGTTCAATTGTAAGCATTGAAAAAGTTTTTCGAGCTCTGTTAAAAATTCAGTTGGCTGAGGTGATTCCGGTGCATAAGCCGCAATCGCATACATCCGCTTCCCATGTTTGAGAGGAATGCATACGATACACGCCTCAAGCAACCGAAATCTGCGTACTTCACTATTATATATTACTTTATAATTTATGCCTTTTCGTACAAAGATTGCGACTCCTCCCCCCAAAGTAGAGTTGGGCCGATCTCTTCGTACGATATTGTAATTATTGTTAGTCAATTTATGTTTCTGGTTCAGCTTAGTTTCGCTGGCCATAAACACATCAGGACTCTGATCTTTCAACAAATGGAATAGATTTGCTCTACGTTCGGTCCTAATCAATGAATTTACATTCACAGCAAGGATCTTTAAGGGCCTCTCCGTCAGCGCGCCCTTAACCTATAAAATGCGATAAGCTCGGCAAAGCAGAGTAGATATTGTCTACCATTTTCGCCTGCTCACTTATCTGTTTTTGAAGTCCTGCTATTTGGCTCTGAATGGCCAGTAGCATACCTCTTATTTCGGCCTGTGCGTCCAGAGCCTTAGGCACGAGGGCCTGTGGGGCTGCCTTTGGCGCAGGCTGTACCGTTTTGCCCCTTCCTGACGCCATTTGGGCGTAGGAAATTTGGGGATTGACGGAAATTGTTGTATGAGGACGCGTTGGTGGGCGTCTTTCTATCATCTCTGCTTGCTTTGCCGCTTTATTGTGTTTCAATTGTTGAAACGTCGGGCATCCCCGATAGTTTGCGGGGTGCCCGTCGCCTGGACAAAGTGCACATTTAAGTTGGGTCAATTCGACCCGTTCCTGCCCAAACTTACACTCTCCTACAATGTGGTTCTCACCACACTTAACGCAGCGTGACTGCATTTCGCAGTTTGCCGCAGCGTGGCCGAACCTTTGGCAGCGCATGCATTGAAGCATGTCGCCGCGCCTCTTTAATTTATCCCAAGTCACAAGCTGGTAGTCGAGGACGGAGATACTTCTCAGACTTTCCAGTTTGCTGCTGGGCGAAAGCTGAACCAGGAAGAACGGCAGATTCCGTTTCTCCCGCCTGGCCTTAACTGTAGCGAACGGCTTAACCCCGATAAATTCGAGATCATCGCTCGCTTTTTGGCGAAACTCATTTAAGAGCGCCTGTGGATCCGTGCAGGAATCTATGCCCTTTAGTAGGACCGTCTGAAACTTTTCAGTTTTTGGGGTAAAACTAAAGAACTCCGTTGTGGATTCTTTTAACAGTTCTTTAATGATTTTATAATCCCTAATTGAATAGCACTGAATAGCGTGCCTATCTACACTTAATCGTTTAATAGTAAAATTTGTGTCTATGGCCGACTTACATAATTTTATAGTGTCCTGTAATTCCAATTTGTATGTGTTTATTGGTGGCACCTTTTCTTTTTTTATTTGCGTTGACGACTGTGGCTGCTGCTGGTGTTCCTTCTGCTGCTGCGGTATCTGCTGCTGTTGTTTTTGCTGCTGTTGTATCTGCTGCTGTTGATTCTGCTGCTGCTGCTGGTTCTGCTGCTGTTCTTTCTGCTTCTGTAGTTGTTGCCTTTGCTGTTTAGGCTGCTGCTGTGGCTGTTGTTGTTGCAGCCTATTTTGTGGCTGCTCTGGTTGTTGTTTATTTTGCTGGGGCTGTTCATTTGTCGGTTGCAGCTCCGCATTTTTCGTTTGCTGTTGCGCTACTTTTGGTGTAGCCTATAGCGTCTTTTTGAACTCCCGCTCTTGCCTTGTCCATCACTCTTAACACTCAGCTATCTTAGATATAGTTTGGAAGATGCAAAAACTTAACCAGCCTTTTCCTTTTTTAGAACTTCAAAATGTTGCCTTAAACAAACCCAAGCATCTATAAAAATATTCACACATGGTAAAGATTCCCTTAACTCCCTGGTACTTTTTACGTAAGGAAACAAATGTAATGTAAATGATTCGTTTTGCAGTTAATTATCAATTATCTTAAGCTAATGCATAAATAATTATTGAAGTGTTCCAGGTGATCGTTGCATTCATTTTTAATTTTGAGGATGATTAAAAAAAATTCCATAAAAAACTAATTTCATTCGAAATTTGCATCAAGTTTAGTATTATGTTTCATAGGATTTTTTTCTAAATATACCTCAAAATTAAAAACTGATGTGTCGATTAAGGTTAGACCGCACACAACTGCAGCGGAACTACACTTCACGACGCGGCAAAACATTATTTGTATGAAACTGTATGAGCTATATCGCACTAAGCGGCAACTAAACTTCATTAAATTTCATACAAATTATTTTGAATCGCAGTTCCGCTGCAGTGCAGTTCCGCCTAGTGCGGTCTAACCTTTACTTAGAACAGTTTAATAAGGAATCAGAACCGTTTGAATCGCAGCGAAACATTCGCAACACGGAAGGAAAATAAAAGATACAAAAATGCTAATAACAAAAATTGTCTGTTTCGCATCAGTTTTGGAAAGCATTGAAGGCGAGATATTTGGTGTGACTAATGTCTTAAACCAACGAAAAGTAGCTTTCCGAATACTCAAAAAGATAAGTCAGCCATATGTTGCACTCAAATTTTTTTTTATTCCTATTCACCAAATCTCCAGTTTTGCTTATGCGAAAGCTAGGGAACGTAGCGAAAGGAAAAGCAACCCACCGCAATAAGAGACGCATCATATGATTTCCTCGTATTTAATATTATAGGATTAGGATGCATTTTGTAAGTACAAAATATAAACCATATAAAAGGCTTCTCTTATTTATATAAATCGAAAAGAACACATATGTTGTACCTATAAATCTTATACAATTACAACATCAACAAAAAATCGGCAATGTAAGGCTGGTATTCACGGAGCGCTCATAACTTAAGAGCCTCATAAACCTATTCACCAAGCAATATTAGTGAACATTTACGAGCGCTCGCAAAAGTTATGAGTGGTCTGGAGCACTCCTAAGTTACGAGCGCTCTCTTCGAAAAGTTGTTCGAAAAATTTCGCAATAGAACTTCACTTCTCTCAAACTGTCAATCTGTCAGTCAAAATTTGCTTTTCGTTTGTGTTTTGTAAAAAAATGTTTAGTTTTTAATTTAATAAAATAAAATTAAGTTTCGGTTTTAATGACAATCTGGGTCACCAACATTTTAGACTTCTATTTCAACACTCGTGGAACAATTAATTTGATTATCCCCGAAATGGGAAATATGTGATAAGAATTTAGAACATAGATGCAAATTTTTTTTTTAGGTCGAATCAATTCATAATTATCAATCATATACTTTTGTAAAAAAATTTCCTAAATCCATCTAAATAGTCCTAAACAACCAATTTCATTTTCTCTCATCTCAAATTTTATCACCATCTGAAAAATTCCAGCAGCTGACCCATTCAACTTATATTTGCAATTTTATTTTCACAGATTGATCTTTATGTCGACACAGCTCGTCCCATTGTTGAAAAAGTACTTGAAGGGTACAATGGCACCATTCTTGCCTATGGACAAACTGGAACAGGCAAGACATACACCATGTCCGGAAATCCTGATTCTCCACAGACCAAAGGTATTATTCCAAATGCATTTGCACACATTTTCGGTCACATAGCCAAGGCCAAGGACAACCAGAAGTAAGTATGCTTTAAGATTTCCACAAGCTCTGAAAACTATCATCGCCTTTACTTTTAGGTTTTTGGTTCGAGTCAGCTATATGGAAATCTACAATGAGGAAGTTCGAGATCTCCTTGGGAAAGACATAAACAAAAGCCTTGAAGTCAAGGAACGCGCAGATATTGGTGTATTTGTTAAAGATCTTAGTGGCTATGTGGTGCACAATGCTGACGATCTTGAGAACATCATGAAATTGGGAAATAAAAACCGTGCTGTCGGTGCAACTAAAATGAATCTTGAATCATCTCGATCACATTCTATATTCTCCATAATTGTTGAGTCAAGTGAATTAGCGGATGGAACTCAGCACGTTAAAATGGGTAAACTACAGTTGGTTGATTTGGCAGGATCTGAGAGGCAAAGCAAAACCCAAGCAACTGGCAAACGATTGAAAGAAGCTACTAAAATCAATCTATCACTTTCTGTGCTAGGCAATGTAATAAGTGCATTGGTCGATGGAAAGAGTACACATATTCCTTATAGAAATTCTAAACTTACACGGTTGTTGCAGGACTCTTTGGGTGGAAACTCGAAAACTGTTATGGTAAATATTTTGTCATCCGTATTTGTGAGAGATCTATTGAGCATTCAATGACGTAAACAAATAAAATCTCATTTCAGTGTGCAACAATAAGTCCAGCTCATTCAAATTACGTTGAAACCATCTCGATACTGCGATATGCCAGTCGAGCCAAGAGCATTCAGAATAAAATGCATATTAATGAAGAGCCCAAAGAAGCAACTGGAAGAAGGTTGCTTCGAACCATCTGAATCCGAGGTCTCTGATAGCAGTGAAGATAACGAAGACGAAGAAATTGAAATCGAAATAGAAAACGATGTAACTAATGGTCAAGCTAAAAAAACCAAGAAGAAAAAGAACTCAGAGAAGTCCGATGCTGAGAAAGAGGCTTTGGAAAAGAAAGCAAAGGAACGTGAGCGTGAGTTGGACAGAGCAAAGTAAGTTAATGTGTTTTTTTATTTCAATTAAATAGAAAAGGCTTAAGAAGATATCTATTATTTTAGATCCGAGCATGAGCAATTGAAATCCAAACTTGTGTCATTGGAGACGAAGATATTGGTTGGCGGGGAGAATTTCCTTGAAAAAGCTGGAAATGCGAGAAAAAACCGAAGAGGAATTAAGGAAGTCACTTCAAAAGAAGGAAGTAAGTACATTTTATCACATCCTGACCCATCTTTTGTTGCTAGAAAATAATCGTGCGAGTGAATTTTGATATATTGAATTTTGTTATCTTGAAGCTTCACAAAGAAGAGACAGGGTTGCAAAGGCTAAAGTCACTTCTTAGCTTAACTCTGGACATTAATTCACAAGCTCGTTGGTGACTTATGAATTAAAAAAAAAATAAGTCATAAGACAGTTAGTGATTTATGAATTTAAAAAAAAGTAATTCATAAGCCAGTTAATGATTTGTGAATTAAAAAATATTTAATTCATAAGCTTGTTAGTGATTTATGAATTAAAAAACATTTAATTCAAAAGCAAGTTAGTGACTTATGAATTAAACAAATTTTAACTCATAAGTTAGTTGCTGACTTATGAATTAAAAAAAACTTAATTCATAAGTTAGCTAGTGGTTATGAATTAAAAAATTTAATTCATAAGCTACAATTGATGATTTATGAATTAAAATCATTTTAACTCATAAGCTAGGTAGTGACTTATGAATTAAAAAAAAAATAAGTCATAAGCTATTTGGTGACTTATGAATTAAAAAAAATTAATTCTTAAGCTATAGTTGGTGACTTATGAATTAAAAATTTTAATTCATAAGCTAATGGGTTAATTTTGAGTAAGAAAATTTTCAATTGATAGTGAGGTTATGAATTGAAGAATTAAAAGCTAGCATGTCAATTTTGCAATTTAAAAGCAAGGTTTGAAAGCTAAAAACAGATAAAAAAGCTAATACTTACAAGCAATAACCAGAAGTTTGTAATAAAATAAAAAGAAAGAAATATTTTAAATAAGATTTTTAATTATTTAATTTTTAAATAAATTAAATTATATAAAAAATCTCACAAAAACAAAAATCCAACAACTAGCTTATGAATTATTTTTTTTTTTAATTCATAAGTCACCAACAATTTATGAACTAAACTTTTTTTAATTCATAAGTCACTAACTAGCTTATGAATTAAATGTTTTTTAATTCATAAGTCACTAACTAGATTATGAATTAAATGTTTTTTAATTCATAAATCACTAACTAGCTTATGAATTAAATATTTTTTAATTCATAAGTCACTAACAAGCTTATGAATTAAATGTTTTTTAATTCATAAGTCACTTACCAGCTTATGAATTAAATTCTTATTAATACATAAGTCACTTACTAGCTTATGAATTAAATAGTTTATAATTCATGAGTCAGTTACTAGCTTATGAATTAAATTCTTTTTAATTCATAACTCAGCTACTAGCTTATGACTTAATGATTTTTTAATTCACAAACTCCCAACCCTGAGAAGAGCTTGTAGTTTCGGCTTCAATTTCTGAAAGTTTTGTTTTGTTATATCATATATTATTATTTCAAATACCTAGCTTATCTTACAAATTCGTGTTGTCGGATTAATTAATTAGGAAAGACAATTTTTTGATAGATTTTTTTAAATTTTTAATGAACATTTAAAATAAAACAGCACAATTTTTAAATACGACTACATGTTGTCAAAAAAAATTGTCATTAATGATTTGTCTTGCTGAAAAGTCTGATTCTTCACCAAAGACGATCTCAACGGAATCGGCTTCCAGAACGACATCAACTTCTGACGGTGGAACATTTCTGTCCTTTAGTAAGTTGTGTAACACAGCTGTTGCTACAATGATTATTACACTGGGTTCTTAGTTCTAAATAAATAAAAACATTGATGAATCTATATTGCCTTCTATGTTTTGTATGGTTTACTTGTGCCAATTACTGGAAATCTCCTTTTCCACACACCAATCGTTTGCTCTACAATTCTCCTTGTGCGAATAAAAGCACGATTAAAATTTTTCTCACGTTCTGTTAATGGTGTTCCCAAAGGTGTAATGATGTAATTTTTACATGCATATCCTCCATCACCAATGAGAATGCCATCTAGAAATTCTCCTGCTTCCATTTGAGCCTTAATTTTTGAAAAATTAAAAACCATTTGGTCGTGGGTCGATCCAGGCCAACTTAAATAAACGAAAAATGTTAGATTAGACTTTCATTATATTTGTTAAATTTTACCGTGCAACAATATCGCAAATACGCATATTAGAGTCGACAACAATTTGTGTGTTTATGGAAAAGTATCCTTTTCGACATCGAAACTGTTCAGCAAATGGTCCACCAGTTGATTCGATTGGAATATGAGTACCTAAAATATGAGTAGGTATATAAAAATAGTTGAGGATATTTTGAATTAATCTTTTATTTACTTTTTTAATCAAATTTTGATTTGATTTAATAGATTTGAATTAAATTTATACATTTGTTGTATTTACCATCTATGGCACCAATTATATTTGGTATTCCTCCCATTCGGTAAAAGCCCTCCTTTGAAGTGTGTATATTTTCTATTGAAGGAAAATTAATTTCTTCTCGTGCCAGTTCCGCTATTGCTTTAGAAACTCGAAGGATTGTTCTTGATGCAGTAGGTTGAGATATCCCAAAAAGGTCAGCTACTACAATTTGAAAACTTGCCGTAGCATAAAACCTTAAAGTTATAAGGATCTGGTCACGTGGAGGCACTGGGTTATTTTTTTTGTTGGTATATGTAAGCTTGTGACTAATTCGTTGCGTTAAGTTATCAACCATAACTTTGGGAAGTCGAAATCTTTTTTCGAATTCGTCGTCGTCGTACAGCTCGAACATATTTGTCTTGTTAAAAAACTTTTTTGGCTTTCTCTCTGGCAAGCTCGCAAGAAACTCCAAATAATTGTTTTCATCAGAGCTAGTTTCTGAAGATGAAGACGAAGTTGAAGTTTCCATGTCCATGTCCATTGTTTAATATTTTTTTAAATTAAATTTATTTTCTTTAAACGAAAACAGAAACCAATGTAGGTATGTCTATAAAATTCAAACAACCAAAGCTGTGTTAATGATCTGAAAAATATTCACCAACTTTTCCAAAAAAAAAAAGCACAAAACACGACAAGATACTGATCCCTTTTTTCTGAATCTCCTTTCCTATATACAATTCGTATATATAGTTCAAACAATTTTTCCAGTCTATCTTCCTTCTCTTTTACATTTTGTCCAGTTTCTTGTGTGTGTTGATAATGAGTGTACCGTTTTATTGACGGTAACGATTTTAGTGAATTTTTTTTAAATGAACAGGATTGAACCGGCCAATCAGACAAGCACAGAAGAAAATTGTATGGAATATTACGGATAATCCGAGTATGTCTTTTTCACTCACATTTTACTAAGTTAAATAAGTACAAAAAACAATTGTTTGGAATATTATGGATAATCCGTGTGTCTCTCTCACACACACATTTTACTCAGGCTAACAAGCATACAAAAAAAATTGCATGGAATATTAGGATTATGTCTCTCTCGCACACATTTTTTTGAAACTAATGATCTGAGACGGAGTTCGTCCCTCTCCCACATATATTTTACTTCATTCACCAATTCACTTCACTTTTGTCACGTATATCCAACAATAAACACGTTAGCCGCAAATTGAAATTCAAAACAAAGAAAAATATAAAACAATGGCATCAGAAACAAATAAAAGAACACCTAATATAACAGCGCAAGACAAAGATCGACTATTCAGAATAGTCATAAGAAATGCATCAACAGTCGAATCCAAAAAGACCGACGCTGTGAGTGTCTTGGAAAAAAATCAATGCTGGGAAGCTATGGCGGATGAGTTCAATTCTTCCAGCAACTACAAACGCTCAGCAAAACAACTTAGGTCCTGCTACCAAAATGCTAAAAAAGGACATAGCCTCAGATAAAATTGAAACATACAAAACTGGTGGAGGCTCTTTTACAAAAAAAACAGACAAAAACCACCCACTTTTAAGTATAGTACTCAAAGAGACTACGCCCGTTAATAATCAATTTGATAGTAGCAGTGATTATTTCGAGGTAAAACAGTTTTTATATTACATACATTATTTCAAAATAAAATAACTCTAAATATTATCCCCGTATTTATAAAGAAAAAATAGTTATTTCAGCTCCCGTGTTTAGGAAAACTACACCATGGAATAATAAATGTTCCGGACTCAAATGGAGCACAAAGCTAGTGCCTTTAGTTTGAGTCACAAAAATTTGTATTCCATGTAGTAGTTTTCCTAAACACGGGAGCTAAAATAACTATTTTTTCTTTATAAATAAGGGGGTATATTTATATTTTATATTTTCCATTGTTTAGCTTTTGCCCGACACTTTTGACGAAGAGTTTTTGGAAGTTATGAACACACCACCAACCACAGGATCTTTTCAAAGTACTGAAAACCTAGAAGTTGTATCACCCACAACTTCCCAGCAATCTTGTGCTGGGCCATCGCAGCCACGGGCATCAACCAAAAAAAAGAGGACAACAACAGAGTTTGTACAAAATTTATTGGCCGAGTTTGATGATCTCAAACGCGCTAAACTACAATCTGCTGCCGAAAAAAAATTCAGCAAAAGCAGAATACTACAAAGCCAAAACAGCGATTTAAAAAAAACGATCCTCTGAGAACGAAAATGCTGGTATGTATTATTTTAGAATAAATGTTATTCAAAATTATTTACCAGAATTTTTTCTTACAGAAAATTAACGCTATCGTGAGTTTAAAATGGTTAAACTTTTTTATGTATTTTATTTTTCATTTATTTATTTTTATGTATTTTATTTATTTTTCATTTATCTATATGTAATTCAAAAGTGGTTGTATGACCTATTAATGTATTTAATGTTTAAGTTTCATATTTTTTAATTTTTTTTTTAAGGTGTAAATATATTTGAGCTACATATGTATTTATGTATTTAAAAAATACTCGTTAAATAAAAATCCATTAAATTTATAACAATTTTAAAATGTCACATTATTTTAAAGGAAGAGATATATTGAAAACTCGCAATTTATTGATCAAATTCTTTTCAAATAAGGGGCTCATGTAGGCTTATTCAGTAGTAGCCCGTAGCGTAATGGTTAGTGCGTTCGACTGTCACGCTGGAGGTCTGGGATCGCTTCCCAGCCTTGTCCACCTAAAAACTAAAAAGTTTTTTTTCAGGGCTACTGCCTCTTGCGAGGAATTGACAAATCCTCCAAGAGTATGACTTGTCACGAATAAGTGCTTCTCGTCTAGCCGTTCGGATTCGGCATAAAATTGTAGGTCCCTTCCATTCCTGTCGAAAGGCGCACACAGGAATGGTTGCGAGTTGTTAGTCACTAGGCCCTGGTTCTTCATGAGCCGTTGTGCCACCCGATTTATTTATATTTGTAGGCTTATTCACCTATCTTACACTTCATCTATATTATATAAAACAAATGCGTGTTAGTTATATAATTTATAACTCAAGAACGGCTGGACAGATTTTAGTGAGTTCTATTTGTTGGATTCGTCTCCGCCCGAATAGCAAAATAACTATTAAAATATCGGCTATCAACAATTGCCAGTTGCAGTATTAGTTGAAATTAGTTGATATAAAAATTGCAGTTGCAAGAACAGTTGTAATAACAGTTTTGTCTTAGAGGTATAGTCTTACGCATATTTCATTAGAGCAGAACGAGGTGTCTGATAAATATTTGAATAGATCCTTTTTGATTCTTCATTCGTGTGCCATTCTTAACATTTATACCAAATTTCATGAGGGTAGTATTTTGTTCACAAGTGTTATGGTATTAAGGCTCTCCCAAACCAATGTGAAACATTCGTCAGTCAAAACTAATTTACATGGTGATAAATGAGGGTTCCCACACCAAAGCGGCAAAGAAACATTGCATTTCAAAATGTATTTACAGGATGATAAATGAGAGTGCCCACACCAACTGCGAATGTTTCTTTGCCGCACCGAATGTTTCGCATTGGTTTGGGAGAGCCTTTAGACCACAATTTTCACTCCCCTTTAAAAAATGCACCCTTTAAAGGGTTTTCAGCTAAATTTACCTATAGTATTAAAAATAATAGGACAATACATTTTATTTTGGTAGTTCTATCGACTTAGTTTTAATGTCATTAGGTTCTTTATTAAAAGGTATATTAAGTTCTCCACTAAAAGAGTACCTTGATAAACATAATTGAACCGTAGTAATTTTTTCCGTTTGATGCACAAGACCTTTCCCCCATTCCCTTTAAAAAATAAAAACTTCCTTGCTGAATCGATTTGAAGCATCGAACCAATTGCTAAATTGGATCTTTATCAATTCGATATTGGGTGATATGAGTCTTTTAGTCCTGAAACGAATTTCATTTTATCCGGAGATTATAATACATTCAGCCCTATTGTGAGTTTTACCCAGAAAACATTCCCCCCGAAAACCTAAAATGCTTGACTTTTATTAAAAAGTTTACGAGATTTTGAAAATTTTTACCTGATGCCAATTGATTACAATTTTTTAATTTATTTACTTTCCCTTATTTTTTGTTTATTTAAATTATGTTGATAATTTCATTTATGTTTTTTAGGTCATGGAATTCACAGAGTACAAGAAGTCGAATTAACTTCTTCGCCCGTTTTCATATAATCGTCGTGGACAACCAGTTTACAACGGATACACATTCTCATCGCATACCAGGAATCCAGTTCAATGTATGATCTTAAGGCGTTGCTCATTTTACAATCGAACTCGATGTCCGGCAACAATACAAACTATATAACGCGATTATTTCCTTATAAAAGGAATTCATAATCATAAACCAACAATTGTTAACCGAAAGAATGGACAGAATCCTAAAAGTCGTACATACATATATCTAAAGTACCCACTCCCATTAGGTAAGCTATTTTGTGAAGTTATTACTTATATATTGGTGAATAAT
The DNA here is from genome assembly GCA_949320155.1 of Melangyna quadrimaculata. Lineage (NCBI taxonomy): Eukaryota > Metazoa > Arthropoda > Insecta > Diptera > Syrphidae > Melangyna > Melangyna quadrimaculata. The sequence goes on from OX439485.1 coordinate 126,471,423, forward strand.
GTTAAGTGTCATCATTTGGATAAAATAAAAATGAATTCCTAGCAATATTTTGTTCTAATTTTTGCTAAAATAGATTATGTCGACTTTTCAATCGTCTCTTAAATATTGAGCCCTCTTCAATGATCTTTTTAGCAATGGGATAACAAAATCGAATTTTTAATCAAGAAAAACAGTTTATACAGCATTAACTAATGGCCCTTCAAAATAGGCCCTAAAAAATATTACAGTAAGTACTGTACGTTACAAACAAATTTGTTCTTTACATAAGATTTGAGTTTAGCAAGCGAATATTCTATTTGCATAATAACAACATATGCCTTAATTATATAAGTTGTATTTTACAGAAATGTAAATACTTGTTTCTAATTAATTTTCAAATTTACAATTATTTTCAGAAAAAAACTTTCCAAAAACCTGCATCTCGCGAAAAATTTAAATTAGCCCCAGTTGAAAAAGTTATTCCCATAGCTCTGTGCAAAGCAATGCACCCAAGACCAACCACTACAAAGATGCCTTGGAAAAATAAAAACCAATGCAATTGGCTGCGTGTGCAAATTTTACTGCACCAGAAAATATTATGAAAACTGCTGAAAATAAACATACTTTGATGGTGATAAAGAAGGCTCGACTTAAAGGACATTGTGTTCAATGTATTGAAAATTCAAATAAAAGCAAGGAAAAGATTTCGAAGAAGATTATCACATATTTCCCACAATGTCCAGGAGGAAAATGGATATGTGAACCATGTTTCGATGTTATTCATCACCCTATCTCAAAATTAAAAAAAAAAATAATCAATTATTAAATTTAAAAAAAAATATAATTTGTAATTTTTTTATTCTGGAATATTATTCATAATAAAAATTAACAAATAATTCAAATTACAACTATGTATGTATTTACAATTAATTTATTATTTATTGTTCGTTTATTCGATACTATGTGAACCAATTATATAGTTTTTCCTTTGGCGAATTTGTTTCGGACGTTGGTGATTGTGGTCTTTGTTTAAAATGTAAAGGTTTGAATTATATCCTACTTGAAGTTTTGAAAGGCAGTTTGTTTTAATTCGATTGATGCATATCTATTGTACCCCTTGATGGTCTTGCAATAGTTTAACATATTGATAGCCATCATAAGAAAGTTAAACTCCGATCATACGATTTTTTTTTGAACTGAAAAGCAAAATAGAAAAGAAAGAGATATTAGAAATTTCATATTATTTTGTGAATATACATGGGTGTACATAATTTAAAAAAAAAACCCATTCAAGTTTTGTTTTTAATTGAATTTTAATACTTCAGCATACTTACCACTGCTGAGATCATTGTTTGTTGCATTAGATTTGCCTTTCAAGCATTTTTCAATGTATTTATTGCTGGGAGTGATTCTCGCTAGAGTGGCATACTTTTGATAGATCATGCAATTATTCTTCAAATCGGATTCGTTTTTGGAGTCATCAAATTTAAAGTCGATATTTTGAAAAGCAACAAGATTCAGAATCCTCTCGGATTGACTGTGGTGTTTGGCCACATCGCCAATGTTTCTTGTAACTGTGTAGACGTTATCGGAAATTTTTCGCGCCATTAGCGGCGAAGATAATATCTTTTTTGTTGGACTTTTGTGGTGCTTACCATCATCGGTAACTGCTGCAGAACGCAAGCGGTGATCAATTATCTTCTGCGGGGACGATATGTAGTGATTTTCACGGCGAATAACCTTGATGTTTGCCAAGTGACGGAGATTATTTGAAATTCCGGTTTTCGGCAATCGATGGACTGCGACGTCGCGATTTGGCTGTGTCACAACTGTTTGGAAAATAAGACGGAATTTTATCATCAATGCTTATCACTGATTTGCGCGGAGTTTGATAGTAGTTCTCATCTAGATCGACTGAAATTTTATCTCCGGATGACAAGCATATACTAAAAAACATTGTTCTCATAGAGGTTTGATATATTAGCAGACGAATTGCCCATGTTTTCATAGATTGCACTGTTGTTGTGAGGTTGTTGCTGGTCATCCGCTTTATCGTCTTTTTGATCATGGTCATCATCATTTTCCTTGTCACTATCTGAAGATTGTTCTTTGACTATTGGTGCCATGACACAGTAACCCGAATTGTCATCGATAAGAACCTGTAGTTGACTGCTTTTAATATTTAGATTCGAACCAACCAGATTAACACTTGATAGATTGCATGAGAAATTGAAATTCGGCTGAATCTGCTCGGATATATTTAAAATCTCCAAGGACTCACGTTTTGGTGGTGATTCTTCTTCCCATCCTATGATCTCTGCAGAGGAATCATCAAGAATTTCTAGTGGGAACAATTCCGATGATAATGAGATGTTTTCGTCAACATTTGATAAATCTTCAAATATATTGAGTTTAGATAGATCTTGACTGGAAAAACTGTTGCGATTGTTGGCCATTGCATTTTGGCGCGCCATCAGTGATGTTATGTGTTGTTTGTGACGCAGATGACTGTAGGGTGTTTTTGCATAGTATTGTTCAGGATGATGCTCTTTGCCCGGACCGCATTTGATAAGATCTTCGGCATTACTTACCTGACCTTCGCTAACACTTTCAGAACGTTTCGAACGTCCGAATATATTTTCCAAGATGTTTTTGTATTTTTTTCTTTTAGCTATTTCAGATTCGGGATTTGTATGCCAGTTTCTTGTTCAAAAGTGTTGATACGTTTTCGAAGTGGGAGTGGTGGTGCTGGTTCAAGGGCCTTTTTGTTAATTGCTTTGTAGTCAATAGCTATCGGTTTTATCTCCTCATATATTCCAGATTCAACTGATCCGCGTGGTTGTGGTTTGTCAAGTCCATCAGATATCTCTTCATAAATGCCCGACATTCCAGAAAATCGTCTCGACCAATTTATGCTATCACCATTTGGAATTTTAGGCAGCGGCCCTAAGATGGCTTATAAGTTCTGTTTACCCGATTTACTCGAAGAAGTACCTTCAAGGCGACCTCGACTCGAGCGTCGTGTTTCTGAAATTTCTGCCGGTGTAGTTCTAGATTTCCATTTCATGTGACGGCGGCAACTTGACTCAGAGTCAACGGCAAAATAAATGAAACATCTTTTTCGATTTAGCATCCAAAACATACCATACGAGTGCTGTTTGGTCCTCGACGATGCCAAACTGATCTTAATGCGAGGAATATTGATCGAAACACTTAAGTTAGCTGCCTCTTCTTCCACGTTTCATATGAAAGTGATGCGCAGGAAACAAGAAGACACTTGATTGCTTCGATTTTAACTAAACATTTCATCCACGACTTAAATTTGAAGACTTCAGATTTCTTATCATGGATGTCTATCTTGACGTCCATAAACATTGAGATTTCATTGCTTTCCATTATGCGTAGGGAGTCTGCTTTGGGGAATTGGGAGGGACGGATAATTGACTCTTTAACTTAATGTTTTTTTTTGTAGTATTCCGGGAATAGATCCTGATGGGGTATTTTTAAATAGCAGATGCAGTAAACAGCGGGCAAAAACAAAGGCAGCATATATAAACCATTGTCTGGGGCGGGTAACCTTTGGGAAAATATTTTCGAGGCATCATTACATTGACGGTGGTAAGGAATCTTATGATGTGGCCGCAAGGGCTTCTATCAGAATTAATCAGAATGAATTGAATATTATTTGTTTGGATATTTATGCGTATGTATTATGTACCTCAAAGATTGTAAATACACTCTGGTCATCCAAGCTTATTTTGCTACTATAAGGGAAATATGTAATCCTCGTTGATTCGGATAGTTTGGAATGTTTTGAAATTGATACCGATAATTGTAGTCAATTCCCATTATCAAGGATCGTCTGTGGGTAGTCGATAGACACCAACATTTGCCGAGTTCCTTGCTCCTGTAGGCATTTTTACATTAGGATTTATTTTAATTATACGGTGACCACCTTGGATCTCATAGTGTTTTGCACGATTATTTATAATATTGTTATTGCGTACACACTTCGCAAAAACAAAAAAAAAACAGAGTATAATAGGTATAATTTTAATATTTAAAATATATTTTCACTTATTCTGATTTTAGTGGAATTTTTTTTTTTTTCTCCTTTAAATTGTTGACATTTGTCTTAGCGCTAGCTGTCACTCATTTTGGAAAACAGTTTGATTTCACAGTTTGGGTTTGCCTGATAGGGAGAGAACCTCTCTCTTTTTCGGACATCGAAAAGTACTTATGAGTGGTTGGTGAATAGCACAAATAATTTTCAAGTTAAGAAGCTCATAAAGTTAAGAGCAGTTTACGAGCGCTCGGTGAATACCAGCCTAAATCTAGATTATGCATTCTAGTTTCTCCGTGTGAAGGGGACTAACTTCCCTGACAATTGGCACTGAGTGGAATTATTTTGCGCGCAATTCTTTTGTCTTTTCTATTTTGTTTTCTGTGGTTGATCGGCGCGGCGGCGGAAAAACATAACATTTTAATTGCGAACTGTGCAGATATAAAATAATATAAAAGAAAATGAATCGGTGGCGCAACTCGGCAATATAAATAAATCGGGATTCGTTAATTACTTATAAAAAAAAATAAAATATTTTGTACCTATTTAAGGTGAGTTTGGAGCTATAGCTATCAGAAATAAACGTTCAAATGAATTTTGTTCACTGTTTTCATTCGATTTGAAACAAATGCTTCACTTAGATGTAAAATAACTCATAATTTTGATCATATAAAATTTTCAATTAAACAGTTACATATCTTTTGTTAAAAATGTATTTATTTATTTGCCTGATGCAAATCCATCAATTTTAACAAATGATGATTGCTTTATTGTAAATATTATTTGCTCAAAAAATTCTACGAATTATTTGACATCATTGAGTGTAGCATTCGTGTTCCAAATCCAATAACTGTAATCCATTTGAAAGCTTTTCGTAATCCCTTAACTAGCCCCTTACATATGTATGTGTTCATTTCCATGCATGTTTTGATGTTTATATTTTATTTAAATGGTTTGCTTTTCAATTTAGAAATGGCGAATTTCAAAATTGAGAATGGGGAGCTCACACTTGCTGCAATTCCAGCTCACACTTGCTGCGATTCCACCAGGCAATAAATTAAGTAAACGCTTGAAAAATTTTGAAAATCCTCCGGGTACATTGGTAGATGGTTGGTCACAATATCAGTGCATTGTAAAGCGGCAAAACACACATTCTTTTTCTGATGCCTTAAAAGAAATTGCAGAAATGTCAGACCACAGTGACACGAGTGACTTTGATAGTCAATTAACTCCCAAAGTGATAAAAAAAAGATCGCCAGTGATAAGAAAATTGATTAATCCAGACAACAACAGAATTCATTTTAATGAGGTAAGTGATCAGTCATTTTCGAGCGGTATACATAATGTTTAATGGCTCTCGAACTAATTGATTGTTAAATTTTTGCCAGTTTCATCCGGTGGAGTAAGTGAAAAATGTGAAAAATAAAGGGTCAAGAAATACAAATGAAACAGATGCTAATTTTTTAAAACAAACTATGGTTGAATGTGCTAAAGACTCGGAAGAATGGTTTCAGGTCTCCCTTTCTGTTTTAAGTTTTAAGATTTCATCTCAACTCTTTATTGGTTCCGTTACAACTGACTATTTACAAAATGCATACTATATAATAATGATGATGCACACATACATATACAGCTTACAATAGTGTTGCTGTGTTCTTATAATAATATAATGCAGATACATAGTAGTAGATAGATAGATAGTTAATACTTAGTAATATTATTACACGCTTTTTTTTTTTTTTTTTTTTTTTGAATACATATTAAATTTTTCAAATATAACAACCAAATATTTCAATTTTAATAGTAACTTATCTTAATCCCTATATCTTTTAGGTGGTACAATTACTCTTCCGTGCCGAGTTCGATAAGGTTCTTCATTTAAAGGTTCTTCTTCAGCAGCGCTATAATGACCACCAGGGCTTTCCCGTCCGCTTCCCTCACTATTCTCTAATGGATCATTTACTAAATCTGATTGCTCATCTTTGACAGAAGTTGGGATTGGAGGGTTACTGTGACTCAAATTTGGCTGTGTGCTGACTTTACTATATAAATCTTGGTTTATATCTTCTTCTAATAGGAATTCTCCTGTTTTTTGTGTATTATTGGCAGTCTTTCTTATAAATTTGCGATTTCTACGAAAAAATTTTCGAAAATTATAGACTACAACATAAGAGCGATCATTTACTCGGTGATGAATTTTTCCATAAAACCATTCGTTACTATTTTTTTTTAAACATGATTTGATCACCCACCTCTAAGATCGGCAAAGGCTTCGCATGACGATTGTAGTATTTCATTTGATTTTTACGTTTTTTTTTCAGTTTTATCTTGGACAACCGACTCTTCAATGTCTGTGCGATATAATAACTTATTTGTAACTGGCAATTTGGTTTTAATTTGTCGACCGAAAAAAAAATGAGCAGGTGTTGTTTTCATGCTTGCAACAGGTGTTGTATTGTATTCTAACATTCGATATGGGAACTCAGCTACCGAATTCTCCTCATAGGAACGCTTCAATATATTTTTCGCAATGGAGACCCCTTTTTCCGCTTAACCATTACTTTGTGCATAACGTGGGCTAGAGTATTTGAACACTAAATTTGCATCATTGGCAAAGTTTTCGAATTCTCTAGAACCAAATGGACTATTATCTGCACGTATTTCTGTAGGATATCCGATGCGATTGAAAATGTCTGTTAATACCTGTATAATATGACCTGACTTTTTGTTTGATAACCACTCGGAACAAATAAACCCTGAATATGCGTCAATCAAGGCTATAAAATCTCGCCCAGCATACTCGAAAAGATCCATGGAAACCTGTTGCCATGGGTACTCAGGAGCTTCATTCTGCAAAAGAGGCTCTTTTTGGTTATTTCTTTTGAACAGTTCACAGACAATACAATTTGAGACAAGTTTTGTTATGTCACTAGTCATTACAGGCCAAAAATAATGCATACGTGCACGAGCTAACGTCTTTTCAATTCCTAAGTGAGCAATATGAAGCCACTTGCATATTTTTGATTGCAATTGCCTTGGAATGATGAGCCTATGGTCTTTAAACAACAAATTATTCTCATAGTGCAAATCAGCTTTAAATCTGTGAAAGACTTGGCTGAAATCATCTAAATGGTGATATGAGGGCCAACCATTTTCCACAAAATTTATTATGCGATTTAGCTGTTCATCATCTTTTAACATTTCAACGTACATTTTATAATTTTCGTCATACAAACATACTCGCTTTGTCAAAGAGTGTATCATATGGTCAAGTTCTGTATACCCCGAATCAAGTTCTGGTAATGCCGCTCGAGACAGACAGTCTGCAACTAGCATACTTTTTCCAGGAGTGTAGATAATAGTTAAGTGGGGATATTTAAGCAGCTGCAAAAACATCCGCTGAAGTCTAGCAGTGACATCATCAATTTCGCGTTTTATTAATGCTTCTAAAGGCTTGTGATCGCACTGCACTGTAAAGTCACGTCCGTAAATAAAGTGGTGAAAGCGTTCACATGCGAATACTACAGCCAGTAACTCTTTTTCGATCTGAGCCCATTTTTGCTCAGTGGGCGTTAGACTACGTGAAGCGTAAGCAATCGGCTGGCCTTCCTGCAACAAAACACTTCCCAACCCATCCTTAGAGCTATCAGTCTGTATTACTATTGGTTTATTTTGTTCAAATGTCGCAAGAACAGGGGTTGAACTTATTGATTTTATCAAGTCATTCACTTCAACCTGATGTCCTTTACTCCATTTCCACTTCGAACTATTCTTTGTAAGTTCTCTAAGGTTTGCAGAACGTGTCGACAAGTAAGGGATAAACTTAGGCAAGTACTTAAAAAGACCAAGCAAACGCATTACATCCGACTTGTTATTAGGTTTAGGCATATCAGTTATAGCTCGAATATATTTTAAATCAGGTTTGATTTGACCATGAGCTATAATGTAGCCCATAAACTTCACCTCTTTTTTACGATATTGTATTTTTTCTTTGTTGAATTTGACTCCATTAGCTTCTGCTCGATCAATTACCTTTGACATAATCACATCATGAGAAGCCTCATCAGATGCCCCGATATGAATGTCGTCGAAGTAAACCTCAACACCCTCAATATCACCAAATATTTGGACCATTTTCTTTTGAAACATTTCCGGGGCGCAGTTGAGGCCAAATGGGACGCGCTTCCATCTATAACGACCAAATGGAGTCATAAACGTTGTCATATCAGATGAACTATCATCCAACTCCATTTGCCAAAACCCGTTACTGCAATCAAGCACAGTGAAAATACGTTGACCAGACATACGACTTAGAAGTTGGGATAAGAAAATGTTCACGTCTTAAACATGTATTTAATGTCCTAGGATCTAAACAAATGCGCAGCGATCCATCGCTTTCTATATTTGAGTGAAGGAACTGAGTTTTCCTTCAACCTTATTTAACACTTGCCGGGTAACTTTCCCAAACCCTCAAATATTTTACTATTCTGAGCAATAAATTGCTCCTTCATATCAGGTAGAGACTGAAGAGTGGTTATCCGTTTAATTAAAACAAATGAAACACTCAGGTAAGCCAAGCAATGGCTCGTATGCATCACCAACGATATGAAAAGATGCCTTATGTTCTACTTGTTTTATGGAATCAAAACAACCAAGTTCTACTGTCCCTAATAAATCAAGTTTATTTGAACTGTAATCAGTCAACACAGCTTGAGTTTTTATTATTTTATTTAAAGGAACATGTTTAATAAAGCGTTCTGGTATACAGCTGACATCAGCCCCAGAATTTATTTAAGAAGAATTTAAACAATAATCAACTACATTTATATAATTTTTAGGTACATCAACTAAATCTAAATCTATATTATAAGTATTACCTAATGTATTCCAATTAACAGGTTTAATTGACTGACGATGAACCTCGGTCTGGTCTTTCTCCTCGCCTCTTGCTCAGGCGACAAAATCTGGCAAAAAGTCCCTTCTTATGACAGTCATTGCACACGATATTTTGGGTAGGACAAAATTGGCGATGTTGTCCATTGTACGGCTGCCCACAGTTGAAACAAAAAACTGCCTTCTGGACTGCGTCAGCTGATGATTGTGAAAGCTGTTCTTCCACCACGTTAATTGTTGTATCTGCTTTCAGTGACTGCTTCCTTTGAAGTTCTCGCTTGTTCATCTCTGCGGCTTCAAAAGCTTCGCATACTTCAATGACTTGCTCAAGTGAATCTTTTCTATGGCCAAGTAATTTGAGCTGCAACGATTTATCTTGCACACCAACAATTATTCGGTCACGCAACATACGCTCAAAATAGGGTGCTTCGCATTGCTTGCATTCAAAAGCACAATGTTGTATCTGAGTTCGAAGCTCAGTCTCAAATTCGCCGAACGGTTGTTTCTCTTTTTGGACAATTGTGTGGAATTTAAATGATTCCATTGCCAGGTTTTTCTGTGTCATACAATAGTCTTGAAATGCTGACAGCACAATGTTTAGTGAAAATGACTCCTGTTGCTCTCGCTATTGTTCCCTTCTGCTGGATCTGGTTGTTCAGGAGGCGGCAAAAACAGGTTGTCAATGTCTCCGTCATTTGGGAAAAGTGAATTAAAAATCTGAATACCACGTACGCCGACCAACCATAGATATATCGACACTTTTTCCATTTCTGTTCTTTCCATTTTGCCATGTGATCGCATATAGATCCAGAATCGTTGCTTAAACCGAGGCCAGTCTGTTGCAAGATTTGATCCATCCAGTGGCATTAAGGGTGGATGTACGTCGTCATTCATCGACATTTTATATGTACTATAATCTTGTGCACAGCACAACACAACTATTAATGCTATTTTTTTATTCTTTTTAAAATGTTTCTTGTGCTCTGCACAACCAATGTCTCTTTTTTTTAATTTTAATTTTATAAACTTCAATGAAACTTTCACATTTAATAACGTTTTTACTTCTGACACCATGTTTTAAGTTTTAAGATTTCATCTAAACCCTTTATTGGCTCCGTTACAACTGACTATTTACAAAATGCATACTATATAATAATGATGATGCGCTCATACATACACAGCTTACAATAGTGTTGCTGTGTTCTTATAAGAATATAATGCAGATACATAGTTGTAGATAGATAGATAGTTAATACTTAGTAATATTATTACACTTTCCCCGCTGACCAACTACAATTTGCCTTCCACCAACAATTAGCCTTTCAACAACAATTTGCCTTTCACAATCAAATTGCCTTACAGGAACAATTTGCCATCCACAACAAATATGCCTTCTGGAAACAGTTTGTTATTGATTATCCTTGAAAATCTAAATAAAGTAGCTGTTGCTCAAGACCATATCATAAAAAAACTAAGTACTTTGGCCGAGAACATGGAAAAGCTCGAGTCACGGACGAAGAACTTTAGAGTGTTAGCTGCTGGCGCCAAGAGAGAGCCCTTCCGACGAATAGACTATCGAAGATTGCCGTGATTTTGAAGAAAAGTTGAAAATTTTGAACTTTGCTCAAGAAGAGGTAAATTAAAGAAAGTCTTTAAAACTGATATCTTACCAAGTTTTTAAATAATATTTATGAATAAAAGAAAAACATGTATGTATGTACATTTTTTCATTTATTTATCAAATTATTTTGAATGTTGTATTTTAGGTTTTAAATTGAAATTTATATGAAATTTTTGATAAAGCAACCATCCCTATATTATAATTAGAGGTTAAAAAAAATTTTCGCTTGGTACCACATTTATTATGGCCCTATTTTTACATTATGTAGATTCAAAAAAAAATTTTTAAAATTTAAGAAAAAATCAAGTTTTGATTTTTGTTGACTGTTTGTGATAGTTAACGATTTTTGTCTCTGTCAGCCGATTGTAAGTATCTCTAAAAAATGGAAATCTTGGTCTACTTTGTATTCATATCTTTAATTTTTAAGATTTTTTTAAAAAAACTGTTTCAGAGTTTTAATTAAATGTTGAAAACAAATTTATGTAAATTAAATGTTGATAATATTACGCTATTAAACAAAGTTTTCCAATGTAAATTGTTCGTCTTGTTTTAATTACGTATATCATTTTATTATTGTTTTAGCTTTCAAACTTTGAATCAGTTTGTGTGACAAAAAACGGACTATATGGTGACAACGTCGCCACATTGGTGACGTGGACCGCGTTCTCAAGAAATATTGAATCGAAAGAATGTTTTCAAAAATTGAAAGGGTGTTTCAATTTTTTTTTGATTTAATAAGAACCGTTGACTCAAAGTACACAATAACCGCCCTCAAAGACTTCTTTCAAAAATTGATTTCTAATTCAAAACGGCGCTTTGAACAAAAGCGAGTAAAGGTTCGGTCAACAGTCAAGCGCAAGCTGGAATGTTCTCCCGAAGATGATGATGAAACTCTTAGAGATAAAGAAGGCATTACCGATTTTCTACCGCCGCCGCTGGAAGAAGAAGAATGGCTGGAAATAGATGTAGTCGAAGAGCAAACAATGTGATTTTTTTACCATTTTATAAAACTTCTTATCTTACCTGATTAGAGTTAAAGAATTTACCAGTTCCTTTTTTATAACTGAATTATTCCCTCTAGTTACGAAATTCGTATTATTAAGTCGTATTTGGTCGTATTTTGGGCTTGTGGTTTCCTTAATGGTAAAATGTCATCTATTTTGGTGCAAGGCTTATGATAATTTACGAATAAAGATATTGCGATGCTGGTTTTTAAACTTAACAACTTAACAAAGTACAAAACTAGTTCGAAAAGAACACAATTGTTTTTTTCGTCATATCTCTTGATGATGTTAATATTAAGTTTAAATACCAGCATCGCAATAATGTCTTTATTCGTAAAATCTCAAAAGTTTTGCACCAAAAATGACAATTAAGGAAACCACACGCCCAAAATACGACTTAATAACACGAATTACGTAATTGGGGTGATTATTAAATAATTCAATTTTTTAGCACTTAATACAACTTTTTGTCTTACCTGATTAGAATTAAATAATTTAACTGTTTCTTTTTCATAAATAAATTATTATTATTAAATAATTCAATTTTATAGTACTTAATATCTACAACTTCTTATTTTATCTGATTAGAATTTAATAACTTAAGTGTTTCTTTTTTATAAATTAAGTTTTTTTGAAATGAAATGTGTGTTCGTGATTTTGGAAAAACAAAATTTGTTCACATTACGGACATAGATGCACATAATAATTTGTAAGTATAGACATTTTTTGCGAACAAAATGTAGAGGTAAGAACAAAAAGCGTAAAAAATGTCATGTCTTCTACTTGCGGTATATAAATACTTACACGTTATTTGATTTTTGTAGGACTTACATATATTTCATTGATCACTTTTGAATTGCATTATTTTTCGTTAATACATAGTTTTGTTCAGATTTTGTAAGTGGGTACTTCTGAGGTACATATAATTTTTGTAAACTTTTTTGTTTTCTTAAAGTAAAATAGAATACATTAAAATAGAATTTATTCACATTTCATAGAGTTTAATTGTTTGTATGCAATAATAGAATAAATACCAACATGTCGTGATAATGCTGGACCACTAGTTTACTTTCACATCGCTTATATCCATTAGTTTTGTTATTTTTTTAGTATCGTGTTGTGCACAAAAGATATTAAAACGTCTAGACACGATTGGTAATGTGAAAAAAATATTCTTTTCTTCTAAAACATGGCAAACAAATTGTTTTTTTTTTTTTGAAACCATAATGGTAATAACACGTGATATTTCGTTTTCTTTGCTCATGAACCAGCAGTTTTTTGAGTCCGTGCTAAGGCAATAGTTTATAAAATTAATTTTTGAATACAAATCAATTTGAGTATATGGTTTAAGTGAAACGGGTACGTTCATTCCATCGTTTTTTTACTCAAAGTTGGCTCAAGTTGATTTTCTTAAGGCTTTGTTTGGTGTTGTTCGATAGCCACACCTGTAATAAAAATAAGTCCACTGTATTACGCCTTGTTGGGCTTATTTATGCTCTTACCTTTAATAAATGCTCTTGCTGGTGAATCACATATAAAGCATCGAATGTGAACTGTGATTTTTTGGGAATTTATAACAATACCATTTCTCATTATGTCACTCATTTCTTCAACGAATAATTCGAGGAAAGATTCTAAGTCACTGCACTTAAATTTACCGCAAAAAACTCCAATAATCATGGCTGGAACTTTAGGCAATGTTAAAGAGTATTGGCCAAAAATAAAGAGTGTCAATCCGTATATATTTATGTTGATAAAGATCTCCATTGGCTCGGACAAGTAAGAAAATAGCTCTTTCAAACTGTTTTCTATTTCATTATGCCAGTACTCTCCACCACTGATTGATAATATATTCACCGTCTTAGGAGTTTGAAGAAACGTTCTAGGATCTTCGGGTAAAACTTTCGCTCCTTTTTCAAATCGCTTATTTATTATTTGAAGAAAACCCTTAAGAGCTGAATGGATTATTTGAAATTCCACCGCCCATTGTCTGAGGTTAAGTCACAAATTCTGATTTTTTTTGATCTCATCTTCTTCTTCACTAAACTCTTCGGCTTCAAAAGATAAAACAGGTTCATCGGTCGTATTATCCGGAAGAGAAGTTTGGCTTCTCATGCTTGTACTTGGGCCAATATCTTCTAGTATTGAAAGCGGATGGACATTTTGTGTTATTTTAATAAATAATTAGCAACGAAATAACGAAACGTACGTTCATTTTCTATTTCTGGATGTATTGGATTTTCCATCGACAAATTATCACTCTCTGAGCTTTCCTGCCGTGGTTCGTTATCGTTTACCTTCTGGTCCAATTGAAGAGCTCTCTGAAGAGTTAATGCACGCCTCATAGCAAGAGACCTATTATAATTTCCCGACTTTTTAATTTTTTTCCACGAGTTAGGCATTTAAAACAACAATTTATTAATATATAATTAAATGACAATGCAGTTTTTTTTTTACATAGATTGACATTTATGATTATAAGACCTTTCAAGCCATATCGAAGTATTCGATAAAGCTTCTTGAAAATGGTTACAGAAACCTTTTAAAGACTGACTGGCAGCAACTTATATAAATAACTTTATGCAGCCTTTATAAAGTGGCATCTTCAATTGTCTTCTGTAATATCAATTATAGAAGCTTATTACAGTGACAGCTCGAAAACTTGGTAAAGCTTCTTTTTCTTATTTCTATTCGGCTTTAAAGAAGTAGTTATCCAGCTCTTTACATGTATAAGAAATTTAATTCCGCCGAAGGCCGTACCGAAGCTTTATATAGAGTGAAACCTGCCGCACATCAATATTTTTAAGCTAAAACAAGCTGATTTGTTAGTTGGGATAGCTGCCTTTAAAAGTTTTCAGTAACCATTTTCAATAAGCTTTATTGAATACTTGGATACGGCTTGTTAAGTCTTATTAAAGAATCATAAAAGAATGGCCACATTCTGGTGGTAGGCAGACGTATGGTACCTACTTAAACATCTGACCCGTTTTCGAACGACAAAAACAGTGTATGTTACCAAACCAAACGAAACCCAAGAAAGTAAACATGTGAGATATCGGCTGTTATTATGAAGTATCTCTCCCAAACCAACGCGAAAGCGGCGCGGAACATTCGCCGACAGCAGATTTTTTTTTGTTGTTTAGCATTATTTATTTGTCATTTATTTTTCATGATTGTGAATGATTCGCCCTGCATAGCGAATGTTCCGCGTTTGTTTGGGAGAGCCTTAATCCAAACAGATCCGAACATTTTTGGGATAGCCTTAAGGTTAGATCGTACTAGGCCGAACTGCACTGCAGCGGAACCGCGATTCAAAATAATTTGTATGAAATTTTACGAAGTTCAGTTGCCGCTTAGTGCGATATAGCTCATACAAATTCATACAAATAATGTTTAGCCGCGTCGTGAAGTGTAGTTCCGCTGCAGTTGTGTGCGGTCTAACCTTTAGATTTCTTTTTGATATCAGCTGTTTGGTTCGTCGGCTGGTTTTTTCTTTAAGCATTACAACAACACGAACAAATCTAGATACCATTGGCGACGTACCCGAACGCGGCCAATATGTCAATCTATAATAAAGAAGCTCGAATTTGTATAAGTCATTTAAAAGAAGCTTTTTAAAAAAACTCTATTCACATTTATAATTATATATGTATATTGAATAAATTGAACATGTGGAGAGAAAGATAATTCATTTTACTTGATTTGTCTTTTCGTTGGTTTAAGACATAAGCTTCAATGCACGATAAACAGAAACGAGGTTTATGCTCATCAGATAAACATAACATTCGGCGTATATCTGGGTATTTATGTGACGTCACCGTCAGCTTTTATGTTTTTGTTCTATTTAAAGTGAAGACCATAATTAATGTAAGTATTTAAATAAATTGTTTTTAAATTCTTAATGAGCAGTTTAAAAATAGAAAAAAATTATAATAAAAATCAAATAAAGTTAATTATTTTTCTTTTCTCCGAACATAAGCAGATGATTGTAACGTCACACCCCTAATGAGCACACCTTGTTTCTGTTGATCGTGCTTAAGTGGCCGTGTTTTTTCGGATTGAAACTATCAAAAATATGCATTATTACTAAGTTTATTTTAAGGCTATTGAAATGAAAATGGAGCAAGGGGACTGCTAAACAAATCGTTTAGGTACATTTGATTCCTCACGCGAAATGTATAAGAGAGTTAAAGAAATCTTGTTCATGTGTAAAAATTTTTATAGAAGCTCGGATTAATTTAAGGAAAATTTAAAGTTTTAAAAAAGGAAAAGGTGGCTGAGTGGTTAGAGTCATGGACTGTCGCCAAGTTTTTTTTAAATCTTTCTTGGGAAAAATAAAACCAGGATAAGATTTTATTTTAAGTAGTTCGTAGGCCGAAAGGCATTAGCATTAAGTTATTGTTTAATTTAGAGCGCGCGCTTAGGGCCAGTAAGTTATTTTTAAGATATTGGTAAGTTAGGCTAGTTTTTCATGAATTTTGGCTTTAAGATAGTTATAAGAAAAATGAAAAATAAAAATGAATTTAAAAAAAAAAAAAAAAGTGATGGACTGTCACGTAGGAGTTCCCGAGCTCGATCCCTAGTGAGGTAAAAATATAATTTATGTTTTATAATTGTTTCCAATACTATAATTAATAAATAATTAAATTTTATACTTGATTTCAGATAAAATTTTCAGTGCAGCATTACGTACAAAGGCCCCAACCCCAACATGCCAGACTTTCATATTTGTATATGAATAGTATGAACCTATCTCAAAACAAAAGGAATTTTTGCTATCGTTCACACCCAAAAATCGCTGTGGGCTCTCGGTCTAGTTGGTTTGTACATATGCGTAGTAAAATATGCTTACACAAAAAATGTTACATATTAGGACTATATTGGAACCCCCTTACAAAGAAGTACTGGCCAAACAAAATGCTCTACGAGGCAGCAGGCGTGATCCCCATTGACCACCATATGATGGAACTCACCAGCAAAATCATAAAGAACTTAGAAGCACACCCAAACCCTGAAGTACAACATATGCTACAGGAGGAAATTCAGCCCAGCCAGCGATACCTGAACCCCAGAGCTATCATTGACGACAGATTCCAGGACGTGTTTCACAATGAAGGAAGACCATTCTATGAATGAGCCGATAGTGGACACGACAGGGGATGACACCATAACCTTTTCTTAAATATTTTTAATTATTTTAAGAGACAATTGTTTTGTAATAAAAAAAAAAAAATCATGTATTAGATTAAGAAGCCAAAAATGTGTATTTTATACTCATATAAAAAATCATTTTAAGTAGACATAAGAAATAAGTTGGGCCCCTTCTGAGCCAACATTTAAAACATTAGTTAATAATAAGCTTAGTTGTAAGTCAATTGCATATAAAATCTAGCTAAATAAAACAAAATCTTAAATCTAAAAAAACCTTGACCAAAAGTGCCAATTGTCAACAATTTATTGTCAACAATTGTTGCCCAAATGCTGTTTCACACCTCACAAATTTGGTAGTTTTGGGCAATAGAGAGCGCTCACGAGGGAGTTAAACAATCAACCGCTTCAAATCAGCAACTACAGCCTCGGATAAGGAATGATCTAACGATGACGACTTTTTGCTATCGAACAAGGACAAAGATTGGATTCTGAAATGTTAAAACTCTTCTCGACAACCACGAAGAAGGCCCTAACAACGCCAGATTCCTCCAATTTGAGAAAGAATTCCTATGTGGCAACCTATAGACATCTTGGGTCTGAGTGAAGTGAGATGGTTGAGCGCGAGCAGGTGGATTCACCTTCGAAAAGCACTTTCTTTATTTACTCTGGAAAACCAGTTGGAAGCTCCCGATTTTCCGGCGTAGGTTTAATGTTGACTCCAAAGGCGCGGCAAAGTCTTATAACCTGGAAACCCATCACAGGTTATTGACAGGCATGGGTTCCAGAGTAAATCAAGAAAAATCACCATCATCAAGTGCTATGCCCCAACTGAGGAAGCGTCGGACGCCGAGAAGGACGAATTTTACAGCCAACTTAGCGCGGTTTTCAGAAGCTCGCCGGATGGAGACATCACTATCGTAATGGGAGATCTTAATGCAAAGGTTGGTCAGGACAACACAGCGCCGAAGCACGTTCTGGGTAACCACGGTATCGGGGAACGGAACGACAATGCAGAGCGGTTTGTTGACTTCTGTAACGCAAATCAGCTAGTCATTGGAGGTACTCTGTTCGAGCATAGGATCTTGTACAAGATTAGTTGGGTATCCACAGATCGCCATAATGTACAGCGAACTTAATTGATCACGTGGCTATTAGCAAGCGCTTTAAGAATTGACTTGTCGACTGCCAAAACAGACGCGGTGCTGATGTATGGTTAGCTCGCGGTCACTATCTTATGCTTGCCTACGTTTGACTTCGAATTGCTTCAGTACATAAAAATCGGCAAAACTTCCTGTGTACACCCATGTACAATACCGACAGATTACGGGATCCTATAGTGCGCCAAAGATATGTGGCGAGGCGGTCGCCACAGAAGCAGAAGTAATCAGCATTGCCACGCCAGAAAATGCAGACCAACACTGGAGCAATGTGAAAAAAGGCCTTTCTAACTGCCACGACTGATGCTAGGTTTCCACTTGTCATTGAAAAGACGCAAATTGACACACTTTCCGGGACAGAGTGGCTTTTACCAACACAACAAAAAAAGAAAGTAGTAGCCGAGCAAGCGCGTGGAATTCGATTGACGATGTTTTCGTTCCTGCAACATCTTGATTACGATGACGATATTTGTTTGCTCTCGCACAACATTATGGATCTACATCATATGGTGAGAAATCTGGAATGCGAGGCAAATAAAGTCAGTTTGAGGATTAACGCCGGGAAAACAAAAATCCTCAACATTTCTGAATCTTCTTCTCAAGTTGTCATTGCGGGACAGCAGGTTGAAGCGGTGGACAACTTCCTGTACCTCGGTAGTGTTGTCTCAAAAGACGGCGGTGGTACGGATGAAGATGTTAACTGCCGAATCGTGGTACAGACTCTATTGCAAGACATGCAATGGAGTGGGATCCTCTCACCCAAGATGGCAAAAGACCCGGGGGGCCAGAGAAAATCTTGGCGCAGAACAGTCGAAGAGGAATCACAAAAGCTCGGTAAAAGTTGGGGAGAGCTAAAATTAATTTCCAGAAACAGAACGAGATGGCGTGTAGCGGTAGTTGACGCGCTGTGCCCCTTGGATGGATCAAGGATCTAAGTAAGTAAGTAAGTAAGTAAAAGAATTTCTACCCCTGACAAATTCTGCCCAAGAAATTTCTTTGGGCAGAAATTGTTGGTCTGTCAAATGCCAGGATGAGGTACGTTGTATAAAAAATTTACAAAAAAATAAAAAAATAAAGGCTCTCCCAAACCAATGCGGAACATTCGTTGCGGCGAAGAAACATTCGCATGTCAAAATTTATTTACATGGTGATATATGAGAGTGCCAACACCAACACGGCGGAGAAACATATGAATTAATTTTGACTGACGAATGTTTCTTCGCCGCAACGATTATTTCGCATTGGTTTGGAAGAGCCTTATGGTGGATTTACATGTATCTGCATTTGGTTTCTGCACAAAAAAAGGGATGCCAAATACAAAATGTATATTTGTTAGATAGAGAGAAAAGATCAAAATGCAGAAGAACTTCGTTTCTGCACTATAGGAAAGGGCCATAATGCTGAAATGAAGACGAACATGTTCATATTCTTGATGGTTCTCTTCCACTCACTCGGATTTTTTGTATACGTCTGTCCTGCTCTACTTTTCTGCATTTTGCATATGAAGATACATGTAAATCCACCATTAATTGTGTGAAATGGTGTGGCAGAACTTTTGCCAAGAAACCGTTCAAAACTTTTGGTGCAGTTTTTCTCTCTGTGAGAGAATTTCATCCCCACTCTTCAACATTTTACAGATCAAAAATGTCTGCCCAAAAATCTTGGGATCAAACCTTTTTCTTTGTTGACTACAATTGTGTGTAGAGCATCAACATTATATGAACCCAAGCAATAAGACACATATTTATACGAACACTTGATCTATGACGCCAAACAGGAAGTATCGCTTCTTCTATGCAAAATGAGAGGACGACTCTTTCTATCTCTTTCACACTTAAAAAAAACAAAGCGATGGTAAAAATTTGTTAATTCAAAATTGGTGCTAATAATTATGCAATTATCCAAAAATTTATATTTTTATTTGTTTAATTTCGTGTTCGCAGCGCAGTTTCTATGTTAAGTAATTTTATTCGCACGTCAAACAACGCGATAAGACCCCATGACACACCATTTACATTTCAAACATATGGACAAATATGTGCATACATAAATGTAGATTTTAAGAAAATAACACAATTCTGAAATGTACATATTTGTGTGAAAAGATAATCGAATGTCAGAACTTAAGTCTGATCTACATCTGTGTCGTATGTTGTGTTGTGGAGTCGTGTGTCGCTGTCATTCCATATATTTTATGCACCACACTGCAACACAAAACACAAGACAAATATGGTTGAAATAAATTGTAGCGATAGCGACACACGACTCTACAACACAACACACGACACAGATGTGGATCAGGCTTTATATGATGTTGCAGACGACTAGACCATATGCTAAATTGAATTGCCATATTTTAGGTCAAACCTTGCACTTCATTCTGACGGGATGAACTTTGGTACTCTAATAGTCCACATCCTAGGTTTACTTTTAAGAAGTGTTTTCACGCTGGCAACACTGGCAGACCGGAGATATAAGGGTTGCCTTGTGACCATGTTTTAATACGAAATTTAACATAAATTAGCCTATAAATCGAGAACCAGACATCGGTTGATGTCGTGGAATGGCTCGTTAGATTTCGAATACTTGATGCCATGGGAATATGTTCATTTGTTGACCCCTCCCCCACCCTGGTACGCGAGGGGAGCAAAACATCCTCGGCGGAAAAGGGTTTTTATTTGTTAGAAAATAAATATTCATACAATTTTAAGATGAGCGTCGACGTAGAATTTCATACTCTACAGCATATCCGAAGTCCATTTTTATCCACGTATTAGTTTTTTGTATAATCGCTTTCAAAATGAGGTGGAAGTGTATCAAACCACTATATATTCGTCTTGGTATTATCTAAGCATATGGCACATGACCTCACGGTAATTTTTAATGAACAATCGTATGCAATCAAAGTAATTTCAATATAATTTCCCTAGAAAAAGTTATAACCTTTTTATAAGATGACGACTAAATTTTCAGTGAAACGAGCATAACATTACCAAATTTCAATGGTATGGTGAAAAAACTTGGCACACATGTCTCATTTGTCGTAAGAAATAAGAATCAAAAGAGTCCATAAAAATATCTGGGGCTTAAGAATGTTTTTTTGATTGAAACAGAAAATTTTAAAACTATGCCCCGTTAACCCCCTCCAGATCTAGTATGTTGATGAAAGTTGGTAGGAATGTTTTGTTTTTTATTGTTACCCAAGAATAAAAAAAAGATAAATCAAATATCTACTGTCAAAGGTGGTTTTTGAGGGAAAATGTTTTATCTCCTCTACTCAAAAAATACATTAAATTTTCCATTAAAACGACCATTACTTTCTTAATGGTGATTGTATGTCTTAATTTTACTTAAATCGGATTCAACGTTAAAAAATACTTTAAAATCATGTACGATATTATATATTTGTACATCGATTACATAAAAATAAAATGTTGGGCTTATAACCCATATTTTCCTTCCGCCTACAAAAAACACCCCTGGAACCAATATATTTGCATGGATCCTTTTGAGTCTTGGTTCTAACAAGAATTAAAACATTTCTACCAACTTTCACCAACATTCCAGTTTTGGGAGGGGTAATTAGTAATTCACTTTTCCCTTTCACTCAAAAAACAACCTTTCGCCCAGATATTTTTATGAACTCTTTTGATTCTTATTTCTTACAACAAATGAGACAAGTGTGCCAAGTTTCATCACCATACCATTGAAATTTGGTAATGTTATGCTCGTTTCACTGAAAATTTAGTCGTCATTTTATATATATATATATATATATATATATATATATATATATATACATATATACAAAAAACTAATACATGGATAAGAATGGACTTCGGATATGCTGTAGAGTATGAAATTCTACGTCGACGCTCATCTTAAAATATTATGAATATTCATTTTATAACCATTATTTTCTGACAAATAAAAACCCTTATCTGCCGAGGATATTTTGCTCCTCCCGCGTAGAAGGGTGGGGAAGGATCAACAAATGAACATATTCCTATGGTTTTAAGAATTCTGAATCCAACTACACATTCCACGATATCAACCGATGTATTATTCCCGATTTATAGGCTAATTTACGTGAAATTTCGTGTTAAAACATGGTCAGGAGGCAACCCTTATATCTCTGGTCTGCCAGTGTTGCGCCGTTTCAACACTTCTTATAAGTAAATTTAGGATGTGGCTATTAGTGTACCAAAGCTCATTCCGTCAGAATGAAGTGCAAGGTTGGCTTCCTTATAACGCCCTAACTAAAAGCGTTCACACCGAAAAATTACAAGTTTTCATTTGATTCAATTTTTTGCCACCAACTGCTGTGTGTGTACTTGAACACAATGGTCTGGACGAAGGGTAAAAATGAAATGTTTAATGCGAAATTAAAAAACACAATTTATAAATATTGTTAGTTAAAAATGGGAATGCAATGAATAGGGAAGAAGAGGGAGACTTAATCCCTTTTACAGTTTTTGTATCATAACTATTTATTTACGTTTTTTAAGCTGGCCATACACGACCGAACCAACGATCCGAACGGCCCGGAGCCGAACCAAAATTGCTCGTGAGTGAGAAAACTCAGATGGCTTCGTTTGGTTCGACCGAACAATTTGGATATTCCGCCAGTCCAAAATCCACGAACATGAACCTCCGAACCAATGTTCGGCTCTATCTTGTGTGGAGAATCAGCAAGCCGAGCAGTTCTGTTTCCTTCAAACTTACCAATCGCTCCACCGTCACTCAATAATAAAATCCCAATTTCTCACTCTATCTCATTAAATTGAAGAATATAATTTTCACCAAAAAAATATAACTGTCTCCATTCTCTTTTTTGTCAAGTTTTGTCATGTTCAATACAAACACACAAAATTCAGATTTTTAGAACTTTCTTATTTTCTGATTGGGCAACTTTCATAAGTTTAGTTCATTCGACTAGTGAACGGATCGCTCATGAGAGAATTGATCCCTTCGGGATTCATGATCGAGGGGATCAATTCTTCCAGTTTGGATAAACTGAAAAAAAAAAAAATTATCACAATTTATTTTTGGCACATAATCAAACTTTAATTGAATACAAATTTTCATAAACGAATAGGGAACACACAAAAAATAACTTGTGGTACTTACCAGAGTTGGGAAAGAATGCAATACTTTTGTATTTCACTCTTTGACTTATCTCTGCGAATGCAGTTAAATACTTTATTTTTATTCCAAAGATTAATTCATAGTCAATTTTGAAGTCTTTTATATTGCAATCATTTTGAGCAGTTAAAAGAATTTAAGTTAAAAGAATGCAATACTAAAGACTTATTGAATTCTTTGAAGTATTTCATAAGTCTTTTGCATTGATTGCATTCTTGAAGTCTTTTGATTGCAATCAAAGTACTGCAGTCTTTTGACTACTTTGAAGTCTTTTTTGTATGTACTTTTAAACTTTAAGTAGCCCGTAGCGTAATGGTTAGTGCGTTCGACTGTCACGCTGGAGGTCGGGGATCGCTTCCCAGTCTCGTCCACCTAAAAACGAAAAAGTTTTTTTTGCAGGGCCTCTTGCGAGGAATTGGCAAATCCTCCAAGAGTATCACTTGTCACGAATAAGTGCTTCTCGTCTAGCCGTTCGGATTCGGCATAAAATTGTAGGTCCATTCCATTCCTGTCGAAAGGCGCACATAGGAATGTTTGCGAGTTGTTAGTCACTAGGCCCTGGTTCTTCATGAGCCGTTGTGCCACCCGATTTATTTTATTTATTTTTTTTTTAAACTTTAAATCAGAAAAAAACTCCAAGAAATAAAAAGACTCAAAGAGAAAAAGACTTCAAAGTAGTCAAAAGACTGCAGTACTTTGATTGCAATCAAGACTTCAAAAATGCAATCAATGCAAAAAACTTATAAAAGACTTCGAAGAATTCAGTAAGTCTTTATTATTGCATTCTTTAAACTGAAAGTCTTTTAACTGCTTAAAATGATTGCAATATAAAAGACTTCAAAATTGACTGCGAATTACATTGTGAAGTTAAAATACAAGGGTGAAGTTAAAATACTTTAAAATAAGTCTTTTTATTCAATTGATTGCAATACTAAAATGATTGCATTCTTTCTCAACACTGGTACTTACAACATAAAACAAAAGCTCAGACAAAATCTACAAAACCGCAAAATAAACAGTACGAACTAACAAAAAACTAGAAATCGTCACGTGCTCTCTAACTTTGAGTTGAACTTTGACTAGTCTAGACGCATTGATATGATTTGATTTGTACTCAACTGAAAATTGAGGAGAATCGGTAAAAGTATATGGGAGCTGGTCTAGGAACTACTTTGGCAGTTAGTTTTAAATCAGCGTGAAAAAAGTTATTCGCTTAGGCGCCAGTTATAGCTTTCATTGAAAATCGTCATTGAAAATTTTGTCTTTCAATTTTGATGCACTTAAACAAATAAAACTGATGGCGTTTTGGTACCAAAATTATGGTTGTCAGTTATATAATTTTTTTAGTGAAAAAAATGTTTAGTTTTCTTTACAACTTTCATATAAAATCATTTTTTGTTTTTCAATGATGAAAATCATTTTCAATGAACAGCTGATATTTTGTTCCCAAAAGTTGAACACATTCGTTCCAATGAAATGCGTTCCTTTCTCTTCCTGTTTTCGTCTGTCAGTGTTTCGTTCAATGATCGACTTTAACCTCAAAGTTGTTTTTTGTATGGGGAATGGAATTTTCAATGAAAGAAAATTTCATGATAGGGGCCAGTTATAGCGATAATTAAAAATCATCAGTAAAAGTTGAAACAGTTGAAAACTGGATTTTTGTACGTACGGGCGGTTATAGCAATCAGTAAAATTATATCAGTAAATTAATGTCAAACCGATAGCCGCAATCTTTTATTTATTTTTAATGATGCAAAATGCTTCAGTAATTTTTTTACTGATGAATGGAACAGTAAAAAATGGAACATAGAAAACTGAAACGAAATGTTCCATTTTTTGTGAATTGGCTGTCAGTAAAACGAATTTCCATCAGTAAAATAAATAAATGCTTTTTTTACAAAAATTATTCATCCTTGGGATTATTTTTTGACAGAAAAAAAATATTTTTATTGATCTGCCATCGATTCGTACCATTTTAATGTTTCAATTCTTTTTTTAACACACAAATTATCCAAAAGAAAATTTTTAATGATGGTTTTTAATTATCGCTATAACTGGCGCCAAAGCTATAACCGACTTGTCAGAAAATATTCCACCATTTCACTGGTTTGTGTT
Source organism: Melangyna quadrimaculata (assembly GCA_949320155.1). Classification (NCBI taxonomy): domain Eukaryota; kingdom Metazoa; phylum Arthropoda; class Insecta; order Diptera; family Syrphidae; genus Melangyna; species Melangyna quadrimaculata. Next base: position 126,496,551 of record OX439485.1, read on the forward strand.
TCAATGATGGATTTCAATGAAAGCTATAACTGGCGCCTTACTAAAACCCTTATGATACTACATTATTTCTTCTTCATTTTTAATTCTTTAATTCATGTTTAATTGTCAGCTGAGAGAAACAGAGAAATTAGTATTTTATATGAAAAGAACGACATTCGGCCCTAGCAAGGTATCCGTCGGAACGGAAAATTCTCCAAAGAACGGAACGGAAAAACCAAAGCGAAACATTCGGTGCGGCGAAGAAACGTTCGCCGTTGGTGTGGGCACTCTCATATATCATCCTGTAAATAAATTTTGAAATGCGAATATTTCTCCGCCACATTGGTGTGGGCTTTCTCATTTATCACAATGTAAATTAATTTTGACTTGCGAATGTTTCTTCGCCGCACCGAATGTTCCGCATTGGTTTGGGAGAGCCTTTATTCAAAAAAAAGGTGAGTTGAGTGACTCTTAATAGTTTTGCTCAATAGTGTATTATTTTGTGATAAGACGTTAAACTAATAAAAATTAGGATGAATCTGTGTTAACTTAATTCAAAATATGACTGTGTTGCTAAAAAAATGTTTATTAGCGGCGTAGCATTTCATTTTATGACGTTATTACAAATAAAATTAGTTTGTTTTTTAAAGTCGTTTGTGGATTATGTGTTTTATGACATTTTAGCAGAACAAAATGCAGATTTTTTAATGTTTAGCTTAAAATATTTTGAAATGTGTCAGCGTTTTTTAAAAATAAAACAAAAACATTTATGCCGTTAGTCTTGTGGAAGTGTTGAGTTTTATACGACGTTATTTGAAACTATATTAGCCTGTTGTTTTTTCAAAAGTCAGTAAATCTACTCATTTTGTTTAAAGTTAAATTGAATAGCTGAGCTTAGGAAGAAACCGTGCAATTATATTATTATATTAAAATATTTTTGCAGCGTAACTAAACATAAGCATAAGCAAGAATGCAATCAAGATCAAGAGCAAGTAGAATCTTACAATCGGCAATGGGCCCACCAGAAACAAATACCCCCAATTCATATGCCAGCTTGTCTGAGCAAAATATTGATACTAATTTGATATCTTCTAATACAAATCCAGGAGATTCCGGTAAGTAGTCCGGTCAGGAAACCGAAACCCGTGCGTTTTTTGGGGGAAAGTTTTTTTTATGATTGAAATTTATTTATGACATGATTTAGGTGAAATTCAGCCTGGGAGTCATTTCTGAAATTTTGGCGTTCAGCCGCAATTTTGAAAATGGCGCCCAACGTTCCTAATATAAGAAAACTGTCAAACTACTTAGACAATTTAGTTTTTGTTTAAGGTGACGTTGTTGGTCTGACAAAAAGACAATGACCCACCCCCATTAAATAATTATTTTAATAAAGCATTTTTCATACAATTTTTGCTCTTTTAAAATCGCTACCAAAGTGACTAGTAAGTAAGTAATTTGCGCCAGCTTAAATGTCTAACTTTGACCACAGCATTGATGCAAACATTTCGCGGTGCACTTATTAAACATTACCTCTTATGCCGAACCTATTAGATCGATTTGACTAGGGTTTCAATATTTCATTTTGTAATTCCCTAGAGTATCTCAGTCCACATTTACAGTAGAATTGGACCATTTTTTATCTGTCAGTTTAGCGCTTCAAAACTACTCTGTTTTTACAGCTATTTATTGACGTCAACGCTGTATAGCACCAAAAATATAACACCAGAAAGTTTTAAATAAATGTCTTCTTCTGGAGAATTTTATAACAAACTGATTTGCAATGTTTTTGTTTCCTCTTGTTTCTGTCCAGAACTTAGATGTTTGTAATCCTTCTATACCCAGTACGTCAAGTGTAAGAGAAAGCCCAAAAAAGACACCGATAAAACGAAAGAGAAATGAAAATATATGGGGAATAAAAATCTTGTCAAAAAATTGAGAAACAGCGGAAAGGAATACATAATGCATAATAAAGAACACCAAATTCGAAATGAGAGAAAACTTAAATCTTCCTGGAAAGAAAAATGCAAACTCACATGTTCCTCAAAATTCACCGATGAAGACCGAACACAAATGTTTACATCTTATTGGGAATTAGGAGATTTGTCGAAGCAAACAGCATGGTACCTAGCATGGTACCTATCCAGCCAAGATATCGTTATGTTCGTGAAAACAGTAAGAGGAAGAAAAGAGATAATAATAATGCCTTTTATTTCTATCGCAATGGTGAATAAGTAAGAGTATGCAAATTATTCTTTAAGAACACGCTAGATATTACCGACAGAGCAATTCGTACAGTATTGGAAAAGCAAAACGTTGCAGCAAAAAACTTGTTGGAAGATGATCACCGGGGCAAGCACGGACATAAAAAAAAAATTGATCCAGCTTTGAAGGAAGCTGTCAAAGTTTTTATTGACAAAATTCCAAAGATCGAAAGCCACTATATGCGCGCTAATACATCAAAGCACTTCATTGACGGAAGTAAGTCTGTTGCGGATATTCATAGGGACTATGTAACTAAATGCAGGGCAGGAAAAGAAAACTTCGTTAATTATCTTATGTTTTACAAAATATTCACAGAAGATTTCAATATATCGTTTTTCGTACCCAAAAAGCATGTTTGCGAAACGTGCAGTGCCTATGACAATGCAGTTGATGACATTCACATTCCAAAGTACTACAGTTCATTCTTCGAAAATGTATAGTTATCTTCTATTTAAAACTCTTGTTACAGTAAGCTGAAAATGTATATATTTTTTTTTCATTACTCCTTGTTTTAGTTTTTTACTGATTAAATGATTAAAGTATTTAAACAAAATATATATTTTCTTAGTCCGAAGAAATGATGGCTACTACCACAATACAAAATATGTAAAAAAGTAAGTGGTTTTGAATTCTGTTTGTTTTATTTAAATAACGACACAACTTAGTTAATACACAGAAAAAATCACAATTTTATAGCAATTACGTCATAATCCAAAGTACACTTTTTCTTGAGGCTCTTAAAATTCTTAGAGAAATCATTGAATCTGAAAAAATATTTCATTTAATTATCCACATATTAATACGTCATTAAGGTTAATATTCCTTTGTTTTGCCATGATTACAAAAATTGAAATTCATTTTCTAAAAAATCAAGTTTTTTTAGTTATGACGATATTGCAGCAAATGAGCGATATGTATGTTTTGTCGTGATTGGTCTAGCAGACAAAAATTTGTTGAAAGTACAACCTGTTTTTAAAGACATTGGGGCAAATTCATAGTCGCCGATAAACCCGATAGTTTAAAGCCGATAGTTTAAGACAATTTTGGCTCAATGAATACAGACGGATGTTACTTACAAATTGTTGGTTTTATATTTTTATAAGATTTTTTACTTGTAATACTACACAAATAACTTCAAATATTTTGAAATGATAAACTTAAAAAAATAGAATCAACGTCCAAAAATTCAACCAAACCTAAATTTAACTTGGACACAGCATAAGAATTACTATGAATACACCCCACATGTACATGCCTATACATTAAAATAAATATTTACGCTCATCCCTGACTCACTGATTCACTGACTGAATGACGCTGCAATGCGATTTTACAAAAAAAAAAGTTTTATTACAAAAAAAATAACTTTTTTACAAAAAAAAAAACAACTTTTTTACCAAAAAAAAAGAAATAACTTTTTTACAAAAAATTAACAAACTTTTTTACAAAAAAAAAATAAGATTTTTACAGAAAATAAAATTAACTTTTTTATAAACAAAATTAACTATTTAACAAAAAAAAATATTAACTTTTTTACAAAAAAAAAACAATTAACTTTTTTTACAAAACAAAAAATAAAATATACTTTTTAAAAAAATGAAATTACCTTTTTTATAAACAAAATTAACTATTTAACAAAAAAATATTAACTTTTTTACAGAAAAACTTTTACAAAAAAAAAACAAATAACTTTTTTTACAAAACAAAATTAGCTTTTTTACAAAAAAAAAACAACAGGCAATGTGTCGGGAGGCCTTGAATAAGCCAACATTGGTTCAAATTTTAAGGTGTTCCTTAAAATTGAAGGAATTGAGGTGAAGTAAGATAGTAAATTAGCATCGGAAAATAGACTTCTGCTCCTAAACGAAAAATCAAAAAAAAACAGGCAATATATCAGAAGATAGGTCTTAAATAGGCCTAAATTGAGTAAAATTTAAAGGGTTGTACACATCTTTAGAAGTAAGTTTTTGTTGAAAGTGAAGGGTGATGTTGTCAACTAAGTTATATATATATATTAACGCTCAGCTCTGACTCAGATGTAATAACAATAAGAATTTTGAAACAAAGATCTTTTTTAACTTCTTAAATATGTACTAATGTGCCAACCTAGAAATCTCATATGTACCTGTTGTTAATAAGTACAAATACAAATGCCTAAATTTTGTAGACTGTCACGCTGGAGGTCTGAGTTCACTTCCCAGACTCGTCCACCAAAAAACTAAAAAGTTTTTTTTCGGGGCTTCTGCCTCTTGCGAGGAATTGACAAATCCTCCAAGAGTATCACTTTTCATGAATAAGTGCTTCTCGTCTAGCCGTTTGGATTCGGCATAAAATTGTATAGGTCTCTTCCATTTCTGTCGGCACGCGCACACAGGAATGGTTGCGAGTTGTTAGTCACTAGGCCCTAGTTGTTCACCAGCCATTGCACCACCCAATTTATTTATTTTTTTCTTAAGGTCCCAAGCAACTTCTTTTGAAAGTTTTAATAAAATGTATGTATGTTGTGCTTCTGATGTGCTGTTACGACAGCTGCCAACTCGAAAATTAGTTGAACGCGTTAAAGTGCGTGGTATTTTTTAAGAGTCCGACCATAAAAAAACTTAAGCTTGTGACAACTTTTCGATAAACACCATTATATACTCGAAAGAATCAACTAAAAGCTTTCAATGGATTTTCGGATAGGCTAAGCCCGTTCAAAAAATTAAAAACAAGGTTTTACACAATTGATTGAATAGCCATCTCTTAGTTTCTGGTGTCAAGATTTTTTATGGAATTTTCTACGACAAATGATAGGTTTAAGTATTTTGTTGAATTCGTTGATAATAAATTGAGACTGGATTGGTCTTTTTAAACAGTCAGTCACTTAAAATTGGATTACTTATATCTAAATTGCTTAAGAAAACTCAATTACGTTTATAAAATGTTTTTTTTTTTATAATAGTGATCCAAAGTCTTAAAGCAATACAAATAAATTAGAAATATAAAAACTAAGCAAACGTTATATCTATATGGTGTAACGTATAAGTTATACGTAGCTTTAAATAGAACACTGCATACCATGCACCTTTCAAATATGCTAAAGTCTTGTTTACGTTATGAATGCTATTAGCTTTTAAATTTGATCGTTGCCATATTCTTTGATCTTTAACAAATCACATGTGAATTTAAAAAGCTTTTCACATTTCTCTGGGTTTTTAGCATCACGATGGAATGGACTTTTACCACAATTGCTTAGATAACTACCGCCTTTACCTTGAAGATAAGGATCGATTGCTGCATAAACTATTGTTCTTGAACCTCGTTCTGGGGTCTAATATAAAACAGAAAAACATTCAATGTTAGTAATTTTTATTATGATTGAGCATTTTATATTTACTTTGAATATAAGTTTTTTCAGGAATGGAACAGCGGTTGTCGCAGAGTATTCAAATAGATCAGTATCAACTACGCCTGGGTGAACGGCAAATATTTCAACATGCGCATTTTGTTCTCGGAGCATTTGATTGAGATGACGAGTAGCGAGAATTTGAGCTAATTTGCTCTGATTGTAAGCAGTAGCAGGGTAGTAGTATTTGCTGGATGAGAATTTTAAATAATAAGAGTTTGTATGATTCCTGATTAAATGATGTAACTTACTCGCCATTGATGTCACCATAGTTGATTCGGCCGATTAAATTGACTACTGAAGAAACATTGACTACTCGTGAGCTTCTTCCTTCACTTCCTGCTGCCTTGAGTTGTTTCATAAGTAAGTGAGTTAGAAAGAAATGTCCCAAGTAGTTCACAGCAATATGAGATTCAAAACCTTCTGATGTTTTATGTAAAGGAGCGAACATAATACCAGCTAGAAAAATATAAAAATTAAATCACGAAATTCATAGATGCTAAATGCATGCTCACCATTATTTATTAGAATGTCAATTTTTGCATATTTTTCTTTGACAATTTTTGCAAACGCTCTAACTGAACTCAATTCTCCAACATCTAATGCTTCGCATACGAATTTGCCTTTAGTTTTAGATAGGTCAACAAGTTGTGATACAGCTTTTTCACCTGCTCTTGGGTCACGACATCCTAGACAAAAGTTGTATTAATTAATAAAGTGCACGCCTATGTCACACGTTTTGCTCTTATAGTTCGATATAATAGCATAAGGGCAGTTTTATTAAAAGTAATTAAAAAAAAGAGTAAATTCAAACATGTGTATTTTATAATAATAATACATTATCAGAACACGTTAAATTACAAAAGTTTTATTACATTTATAAGCGCAGTTGAAAGAAAATTGTAAAAAAATATGTTTTTATTTCCTCCTCCGTGGTTTATTGTGCCTCTCGTAAAACGTGGGTTAAGCCTTTTGCCTTTCGGTCTGCGGACTACATTTCATCGGAACCATTGACTGGACTGTTGCCAAATGTAAAGCAGGGTTATTTTCCGGATGAATCCACAAGTTTAATCTGCAGGGTTCAACTGGAATGAAGCAAAAGGCTAAGTCCACGTTTCACAAGTTTCACCAATATACCCCGGAGGAGGAAATGTTATGGTCTGGGGATGTTTTTCTACTCAAGGAGTCGGCCCAATTCATAAGATAGATGGTGATAATGGATCGTTGTTTGTATAAAGACGTTCTTCTAAACGTCACGCTGCCACACGCAGAAGAATAAATGCCCTTAAAATGAACATTCCAATATGATAACGATCCAAAACATACCGCTAAAATAGTGCCAAATAACATCAACGTTTTAAAATGTCCGGTACAATCAATCACCTGACCTCATCCCCATAGAAAATCTATGGGAGATGGTAGATCGCCGGGTAAAGGTTTTGAAACTAGCAAATTTAATATTGTGGTCGTTGAAAATAATCGTTTTAGTCCACGCTGAATTTGTGGTATCAGTAGAAATTGAATTACATATCAAGTGAATTTTTGAAATATTCAAAAACTTATATGAATGCGACCAGTTTTCCTGCAGTTCAAATTTTTATTTTCTTAATTCTTAATAATTAATTATTATTATTAAATTAAACATTTCCGGTTCTGAAGTGCACCTTGCACCCCGTTAGTACAAGAAGATATAAAAGGATTTCTGAAAATGCATATTTTTACTTGCGATATAGGTATTATAGACAGTAAGATTCATTAAAAAAGTCGAACTCGAAATATGAATTTTACCTAACATGATAAAGAACGAAAAAAAGTTATTCCCGCTGTTCTCTATGTATGCTGTGTGTGTGTCTGTCTGTACCTCAACCCACAGCCTAAACCAATGAAGATATTTTCTTCAAATTAATTTGTTTAGGTCCAAAAATAAGAGTATAAATAACACAATAAATATGCAAACAATTATATTTCTTAAAATTGGCTCTTACAATTATCGTAATAAAAACATAACTTACTGTTATCGATATGTCCAATAAGTTGGTAAACAAAAATTAACAATAACGGTTAGTAATGGCACCTATCATAGAACGGAATTTTTGATTTTCAAGTATCTCCCTTACCCGCTTCACCGGTTTCGAACAAATTTTGTTTGCAGGTTGTTCTTAATAATTTGAATAATTTAGCATTAATAAATTTTCGAAAAATAATTTTTGGATTTTTAAAAAATTTATTTAATTTTTTTTTTTGAAAATTTAATATTTTGAAAAAAGCGGCAGAGAATATTTTTTAAATTTTGTGTAAAATTGCGTTTTCGTAAATACTTAAATATATCAATAAAATTAATTTTTAAGAAAACCGTTTTAACGCTTCTCTATATATCCAACAAAACAGAAGACATATTTAATTTTGAGCTCTAGCTTTAAGTAACAAACTTATAGTAACTATTTATACAATAACTTGTTTTTATTTTTGTTTAACGGAAATCATTATATTATTGAACCAATAACATACATCTTCAATTTTTAACTAAGTTTAGTCGTGCATTCTTTTTTACTTTTGAGCTGTTTTCATTTGAGGTAGAAGGAACACACCTGTAAAACTCCCTATAAATAGAAGCTGTATTTATTTAACCAATTAGCCTTACAGTATTGATTAACTAGTCAAAACTTTAGTAATTATCATGAATACCCCACAATCTTCTACCCGTTCGTACTTACAAATCCATAATAATAATGAATTTTTGCTTTGTAAGTTGTTTGTAAGAAAAAAAAAAAAAATAAGAAAAATGGTACAAGCACCATGGTTTTGTCAAATCTTTCTTTGTAAATAATAAAACCTGTATTGAATTTTTAAATTACATTAGTTCTGCAAGCCAAAATGCATTAAAATTAAGTTTCTATATAATTTAACTGCGAGCGCTCGCTTGGGTCTAGTAAGTTACTAGTTGCCAGATATTGATAAGTACCTACGCTCATTTTTCATGAATTTTTGCCTAGCTTTAAGATAGTTGTAAAGTAAATTGAAAAATAAAAATCAATTTAAAATAAAAAACTTTTGCTCATTTTAGAATTTGCTTGGTAGACAATGAACATAAGCCTGGGTTCGTAGTCATTGGCACCATATTTGCACGAATTGAAATGGATCATATAGTATGGGTTTTTCTTTCAGCAATACATGTTTAGTTATACGTAAAAAATTACTATAGATGTAAAAAAAGGATGGAATTTAGGAATCATTAGATATTTTTGAAACTAGCAATTCCCAAATTAATTCAACTTTTTAATTCCTAGCAGGTAGATTTTAATTATCCTAAAAATGATTTATTGACCAAATTGGAATGAACAATGGTGATTGGAAGTGATTAAAAAATAATCTTTCCGTCGGCTTTTTTTGGTCACTGTAGTTTTAGCAATGAAATTGGTTCCAAAAAAACACTGCATCGGAAAGATTGGTCAATTTTCATATAGTATATGTAATGAACACTGCATCAAATCTCGTCAGCAAAGTATTCGCACTGAGTGACGAACAATTTCACTGTGCTAAAGAGAAAAAAGTCACGAAAATCCTCAGTGACAATGGTTTTCCAATTTCTATGATTCGTGGTTTACTTCAGAAACACAAATGCAAAATTCGAAGGGAAGACACTGAAAACCATATAGGCATATATTAATGAACACTGCATCAAATCTCGTCAGCAAAGTATTCGCACTGAGTGACGAACAATTTCACTGTGCTAATGAGAAAAAAGTCACGAAAATCCTCAGTGACAATGGTTTTCCAATTTCTATGATTCGTGGTTTACTTCAGAAACACAAATGCAAAATTCGAAGGGAAGACACTGAAAACCATATAGGCATATAGTAATGAACACTGCATCAAATCTCGTCAGCAAAGTATTCGCACTGAGTGACGAACAATTTCACTGTGCTAATGAGAAAAAAGTCACGAAAATCCTCAGTGACAATGGTTTTCCAATTTCTATGATTCGTGGTTTACTTCAGAAACACAAATGCAAAATTCGAAGGGAAGACACTGAAAACCATATAGGCATATAGTAATGAACACTGCATCAAATCTCGTCAGCAAAGTATTCGCACTGAGTGACGAACAATTTCACTGTGCTAATGAGAAAAAAGTCACGAAAATCCTCAGTGACAATGGTTTTCCAATTTCTATGATTCGTGGTTTACTTCAGAAACACAAATGCAAAATTCGAAGGGAAGACACTGAAAACCATATAGGCATATAGTAATGAACACTGCATCAAATCTCGTCAGCAAAGTATTCGCACTGAGTGACGAACAATTTCACTGTGCTAATGAGAAAAAAGTCACGAAAATCCTCAGTGACAATGGTTTTCCAATTTCTATGATTCGTGGTTTACTTCAGAAACACAAATGCAACATTCGAGACACTGAAAACCCGATTAATGGTTACTACAAAAGTATAGTTTATATCCCAAGACTGACTGAGAATTTTAAAGAAGTGATAAGCCAAAAACTAACTGATGTTCGTCTGGCTTTCAAATCAAATAAAACTCTGAGTCACCTTTTCACAAAGCTCAAAACGACACCGGATAAGGACAAACTTACTGATGTCGTTTACAAAATAAATTGTAATGGTAAACCCAACGAACCATGCAACCAGTGTTTCATCGGAACAACCAAACAATTTCTCAAACAACGAATATCTAAACATAAATCGGATATAAAGTCAAACAATCCCGGAAAGACAGCCCTGGCGAGCCAAAGTATCGAAAACGGTCACTCTCCAGATTTTGAAGATGTTAAAGTTCTACAGACAGAGAAACATGTTTCGAAACGATACACTCTAGAAACATAACATATAATTAACAACAATAACAACATGAACAGAAAACAAGACACCCAAAAAATCTCTGCCATCTATTGCACTCTTGTCTCTTCATAACACATAATATCATTAGTTTCTTTATTCTTTGTTTAAATTCAATAGACTAAACTTCGTTTGAAGTGGTTTTTTGTTTTTTTTTTATTTTAAATAATATAAAAATTGTTTAAATTCGAAATGTCAGTTTAAATTCAAACACAGTTTTTTTTTTTAAATTATTGTTATTATAATGTAAACAATGTATTTTTCTTGTTGTCCAAATAAAGTTCCCCCGAAGAAGGCAGCAACCCTTGCCGAAACGTCGGGAAAGTTAATGTAACTTATTTGTTTCATTGCTAAAACTACAGTGACCAAAAAAAGCCGCCGGAAAGATTATTTTTTAATCACTTCCAATCACCATTATTGATTTTAATTATCCTCAGCTTTGAGTGAAAACTGAATGAATCATTCTTAGATTATATTAATGAATTCATTCAAATATTACGAGCATTTTTTTAAATTTTTCTTTCTATAAAAAAAAGAATCTAAAAATTGAGTAAACTGTTTATTTTTATACTCTAATCCATATTTTTTATATCATGACGCGTAGATCTTAAATTACTTTTTTTTTAACAATACCAAATAAAACGCATTAGTATGCATTAGTATGCACATCATCAACTCAGTCAAAATATATGTGTCATCTCAGACTACATGCTAAGTGTTTACCATACCAATATATCGGTTTTTCTAAAAAAAATCTGTATTTTTGTTTATAAACTTCACTTACCCATGATAACAGTCATTTCACAAGCTAAAAGTTTTTCGATAATTCTCAGTCCTATTCCACGGTTTCCACCTGTAATTACAGCAACTTTGTCAGGCTGTTTGTAGAGAACTAAGACAAAAAATAAATTATACCTAAGTTGTGTATTTGAAAAATAAGCAATTATATATTTGTTTACTTACCAACTTTATCTCTAGATGTGTATATTAAGTCTTGAATTATCCCAACGGCTCCTATATATTGAAATCTGAACTCAGTCTTCCACTCATACCAGTTTTTAGGCATTTCTTTGGATGTTTTAAAGAAATAAAACATCACAAAAAGTGATATAAAGATTGACGCTAATAAGGTCAACATATTGAATATAATTCAGTTTTGTTAAAATATATTCTGGAATGTACGAATTAATTTGATGATTTGAAGATAATTTCATTCAAATCTTAATATTATTTTCCTGAAACAAACAAATGACATATTATTATAATAAATTGTTAGGATAATTATGTGCGTTTTAACAGAAATAATTAATTTATTCTTTATCAAGAGTTTTTGACTTTTCAATTTGTCTCAAATGCAACATTTAGAGACCTTTAGGATTTTTACTAAAATAATGAAAACATGACTATAAATGCGACCAACAGTTCTTATTTATTTATTTTTATAAAAATTTAAATAAAATGTATAAATGGGCACCTTTAAAATAACAATTTAAAGGTAAGGTTCTTTTCATGCCAACATATTATTAAATAAACAAAGTATACTTTAAGATAACTACCGCTAGGCAAATTGGTATTAATAATACAAATATTTTAAATAAATAAAAAAGAAAGGGTTTGCTTGTATTATTATGTCCCTATTAGTATGCTAAATAAATAAATTAAATTAAAATTAAATTAAATTATTGATAACCCCTTTATCTTTCCGAATGAAAATAAGTACTTCCTATGGCTATAAGTTTTAAATAAACTTTATTTATTTTGCTTTCGGGATATATTTGAATTCTTTGACTGTCAAAATACTGACGAAAAAAAATGTTTGGATTCGCTTGCTCAGCTTTTGACGGAGCAAAATCTCCGATATCTCTCATTTGCGAACGCGCCTTATATATATTTCTGAGATAATATACACACATTTATTTTCTTCCTAAAATGGGTTATGAAAGTACATGTAAATTCAATTGTATTCACACGGATCTAAACGATGGAACAAAAAGCCCAATTCACAATTCGTTCTTTCACTTTGCAATGTAAAACGATATAACTAAAACAAAAAAATAATTGAATTCAATATTTCAATTCTAGTCACATCTGCTACGCACTATAATGTATGACCCTTGGAGAGAATATTAAAACAATATTATCAGTAAATCAATAGAAATTAATTATGAACAAATTAAAAACATCTTTAATTAGCGTTAATTAAATCGCTTACATACAATAAAATGATTGCACTTGTAGAAACCTATTTACATACGAACAAATAAAACCGACCCTATACCCAATTTCCCATTAGCATTTTTTTACAATTGTTTTATTTACAAATGCAAATTCATTTCTCTTGTGTGTAAGGCAATGTGCAGGCAAAACCTCGCAGTATTAAATTATAGTTTTTACCTTCTGTATAAAGTGTTATTTTTATTTCACTCTATTGTTTACCAAGAACTTAAAGATGATCAAAAATATTTAATAACTACTTATTTGTTCATCAAATACATTATTTGAGAAATTAAAAGAATAAAAATGATACAGAATATTTGTTCATTAATAAACGAGAGAAACTTAACACACCATAGAACGGTTTAAAGGTTATTAAGTATATGTATATATTGGGATGGGAAGAGTAAGTCACTGATGACTTTGTAAAATTTGCACACAAACTCATTGTTTAAATACGTACATAAGTAACAATAAATGCATGTTGTTTTACAAAAAATATTAATAGAGGAATATAAATCCCACCAACTAATCTATAGTCAATGCGAAAGATAACTAAACTAAAAACTCGAGTGATCGAAAAGTACACAAAACGTATTGAGACAATAAATCTCCGGAATAAAAAAATTCTAGAATTTACCGGTAAAACTTTGAAGTTTGAAGACAACAGTTTTTTGGGTGGTTCCAAGAATTTTAGCTCAACTAGTAATAAAGAAAGACAAAACCTAAACAATATAAGTTATATTGTTTTTGTTTGTATTTACTAGTAACTCTTACCCATTTTAATTAATTATTTTTTGTGTATCATCTCGTATTTCAAAAATTTGTTCTAACCTTGACTCTATATTTTTGTCCTTCGCCACAAGAAAATTTCTTGTTTATTGCAACCATCACCAATATAATTCATGACGTAACATCCATACATATAAAATTATAAAATATAAAACAATTCGTCTTTGTTTATTCGAATTTGCAAAGCGTTTTTATTTTTTGGTCGCTTATTTTAGCCAACTCCCATTACTTAGGAAGAAATAGTAGTACGTTTGTACAGTACCTAATCTCGTTCTGGGCACTAAGTAGTTCTCATAAATGTTTGCCTTTTAAATTTTTTATTAAATTTTGTTTTATTTCGCCTTTTGTCAATTTTATCACAATTCATCAATTGTTTCCCCTAAAAAGAACATCAAATTGATTTTTCTCTATTTTTTTTTTTATGAAAACAAGACAGAATGAATTTGATGTTCTTATTATATACCACACACTAGCTGTCTGGCAGACGTTTTTCTAACCTTTCCAGTAGGTAATGCGATGATATGGATATAAACATTTTAAACCTTACCAACAAAAATGTGTCGTCCATACTTTTCACATAAAATAGCCCCAAGAACATTTCCTATAAGAATAACATTTCAAAACAAAAATTTGGAGGTGTGGCTTTGGGACTAACCTACTCTTACAAATAATGTGCCTTTCTTCGCTTTGTTGCCAAACTGTGAGCCGAAACAATGGAACGAGTAATACAATTAAAAACAAAAATGGGCACGACTGGATCACTTGCTCTCGTAGCTAACAACTTTAACGTAGCTTAAAATTGACAATGTACATATGTATTGGTTCCATAACATTATATCATTAAAAAAATTAAAAAAACAAGTTAAAATATAAATTATTACTATAAATTCATTATTTTAATAGCTAAAACAGCTAGAGCTAAAAAAGTACGCCATCGAATTTGATTGATAAATACAAATTTATGAAAAAAAAAAATCAAAAATCGTCAGAGCGGATTTCTTAAAAACTAATTTTTTATATATCAAAGTTCTTGAACATTTAAAAAAAAAAATAAAATTAAAAATACAATTTAGCACAAAATTAAAAAAACAATTCACTGTTTTCAAGGTATTGAATTTTTCGGAAAAAAATTGTTAAGAATCTCTTGTATAAATTTTGGTTGATATCAGCGAAGCCGTTAACGAGAAATTTGATTACCGTTATTGGTAATTTTTTTATTCAAATATTGACCATCCCATAATAGTAATTTATAATTTTTTTGATAATAATTTTTTTGATCAAAATCGTTAGAGCCGTTTTTGAGATAAAATACTTTCTTCGTAATAGTTGTATGGCAAAAACCGTAATTTTTCCAGCTTAAAGAAAAAATCAATTCCCACTCTAGAGAATAACCTAAGAACCTTTAGTCTAAAGTTTAAAGAAAATCGCTTCAGTAATTTAGGCTGAATGTCGAGGTACAGACAGACAAACTGACAGACACTTTTTTCCGCGTTCTCTATCATCGTATTGTTAGCGAAAATTATTATCTCGAGCTCGGTTTTTTGCACGAATCCTAAACTCGCACTAAAGAGTACCTACATACATATGTACATACATATATCGCAAGTGAAAAACGACTGAATTGTTTTCTTTTTTCCATTGATGTTTTCTAAAACAGCTGTAGTACTATTTTTGGACGCGTTTGCCCGCATAGTTGCTCCGAAATTGCTCCATTTAAAAAAAAAACAACAAAGTTTTATTAAACTTATGTTAGTTTTTCTTAAACAGAACTAAAATTAGAATCTGCACTTTTCTTACATCCCGGGTTATAAGGAATAATAATTATGTTCAGGTAAAGATGTAAGGAGGATATAAAAATATTTTTTTATTTTTATATATTTTGAGATAAATTGCAACTACAATTGCGTGCATCCTGCTAACTTTCATTTACGTTTTGAGAAATATTTAAAAAGATATTTTTTTTTGAAATACATTGAAATCCATCCTGTCGTTCTTGAGTTATAAACGGTGTAGTTTGGATATTATCCAAAATACACATAAATAAAGCTTCACTGAAGCCAAAGGCGATATACCAACTGGTTCATCAATTATGAAAGAAATAAAAACGAAAGGTACCTAAATTGATTTCATTAATATTTTAAAATGTTATTAAAAAAGCTAATTCGGTTCTAAATAAAATAAATAAATAAAATAAAAAAAGGATATTTCAACATTTTTGAAAATGCATACACATTTTAAAACACTTTAAAAAAAAATTGAAGATTTAAATTAAATAAAAAAAATCGTTTTTATTGTAACACATTTTTTAATAAATAGTTATTTTTTTTAAATCTTAAATATATTTTTTGAAATGTTTTTTTATGTTTACTCATTTTTTAAAAGCTATACAAAACATTTAATTTAATTTGAAACCGTTACAAATTTTAAATGGCATGTACTTGAACCTTTATTTTTGGTGTAAGAAAATAGTTTTAGGGGTATTGTCTTAAAAAAGGTAAATGGGAGACTAACAGATATAAAGAATTGTAAGAACCATTTTTTTATATCAAAAGCTATACAAAACATTTAATTTAATTTGAAACCGTTACAAATTTTAAGTGACATGTACTTGAACATTTATTTTTGGTGTAAAAAAATAGTTTTAGGGGTATTGTCTTAAAAACGGTTAATGGGAGACTAACAGACATAAAGAATTGCAAGAAGCATTTTTTTATATTAAAATAATAAATATATGTACATATATTACAAATCTGTTATACATAATTATGATTTTATGAGTATCCGTATCGATTTTAATCCCTTAGCATATATAAAACTTAATAAAAAACTAGTTTTCGTTAACAGAAGTTTTGTTTCGAGTTTTTGTCAAAATTAATAAAAAATCGACACTGTTCATTTTTTAGATAAAATTAGTTCAGGTTTTCAAACGAATTACATCGCTAACTGATTTATCTCTAACCATGTAAATTCATGATACTATGCTTCTTCATTGTGAACAAATATTCTCTCTAAAATAACATGGCGTTCTTAAAGGTAGAGTAGGTAGTAGCCCGTTGCGTAATGGTTAGTGCGTTCAACTGTCACGCTGGTGGTCTGGGTTCGCTTCCCAACCTCGTCCACCTAAAAACTAAAGTTTTTTTTTCAGGGCTACTGCCTCTTGCGAGGAATTGACAAATCCTCCAAGAGTATCACTTGTCACGAATAAGTGCTTCTCGTCTAGCCGTTCGGATTCGGCATAAAATTGTAGGTCCCTTCCATTCCTGTCGATAGGCGCACACAGGAATGATTGCGAGTTGTTAGTCACTAGGCCCTGGTTCTTCATGAGCCGTTGTGCCACCCGATTTATTTTATTCTTAAAGGTAGACCAAAGATCACAAATCTTACAGAATTTGCTTTCAAAACTGTATGTGCTTTGGAATCTGGCCATGAAGAAGATGCAATTGCAACGGATTTTAGCAAAGCATTTGATAAAATCTCCCATGATATTATAGTTTTTAAACTAAAAGCATACCGTTTTCCACCCCCGTTTGTATCTTGGATACAGGCCTATCTCAACAATCGTTAATATAGATTAAGTCTTGGGTCATGTACTTCCAACCCTATATGATCAAATACGGAATCTGACCTTGCGATCTAAGCTGATGATATGCGCATCTAAAAACAAATTTTTATCCATTTCAGGTGCTCAATCGCTTCAAGTAGACATTAATAATTTCATTTTTTTTTGTCAATCCATTGTTTACTTTTAACACAATACAACGTCAATACCTGATTAATAATCAATCAATGTTTATTTTCAGTTCCATTCATGGTTTAAGTGTTATTTGTGACTGTCAAGTTAGCTTTCGTGAACATATTTTTAATATTATTAATAGAGCTAATTCCACACTTGGGTTGGTTTAACGCTGGTCCAAAGAATTTTCAAGTCCCTACGTATCCAAGTCCCTTTATATCACATTTGTGAGACCCCTACTGCAGATCTGGTCACCATACTATCAGATTCATATTCAACGTATTAAGGCGGTTCAACGTAGATTTTTACGATTTGCGGTACGTGGCCTTGGTTGGGAGGGTCCATTACACTTACCTCCCTATGAAAATCGTCTTAGCGTAATAAATCTGCAAACCTTCTACCGATGTCGTGATAATTCAGAAATCATTTTTATACAGCAGCTCTTGACTGGTGGCATCGATTATCCAGCACTGCATGAAACAAATAAACTCCAGCTGCCGTAGAACATGTAAAATATAACCCATACAAAACACATGAGATGTTTTTGTGACCTCTTTTTGTTCTTGTTTTTATAACAAATAGAACATTTTTTGTTTATAGTTTTATCAGCATACCATTATGTTCAAAATTCATATTTTAAATTTTGCACTTTAAACGAAGAATTAAAAACTCCGTATGGGACTCAGGTTAAATATATTTGCATTGTTACTTGTTATATTAGTTCTTTAAGTTTAATCATTAACTCATTTAAAAGTAATTAAAAGAAAAGCAAACAATGACGGAATGCATAATAATAACTAGCTTCTGGTGAAACATTCGAATGGGAAATTAATTTAAAAGGAACAAGATGGGTTAGAGACTAGTCTATTGACACCCATTGAAGAATTTTGGCATTCATAGTTTTGGAAGATTTGATCCGACATCAGAGATAATTTGCTACAAGTTATTTGTACGCACTTCTTCTTTCATATCAGAAGCATGAATGTTGAAAATTGAACGGTGTTTTATCTCTTAACCATATTCTATGAGATATAGTCGGAATACAGGGATGACATGATTACCGAGATTTATCAACAAAATATATTCTTAAACAAATAAGCACATTAATGCTTGTGGAATTAGAGGTACTTAAACATGAGTTTGTGTTTTTTCGAAGAACAAAATCAGGAATTTCAACATTCTTTTATGAAAAATTTGACGATTTGATTCAGAAATACTTTTTGTGGTATATATTAGTGTGAACGAACTTTTCATTTAGGTCCAATTAGCCACGTTAGTAATTCACCATGAAGCTGTTTGGCCTTCTAAACTCCACCATAATTATGTCAAGGGCGTACGCAAGGGAGGCAGCCGTTTGAACTACATACTTTGATTTTTCTTTTACCAATGGCGTTAAATAGAAACCATTAAGACGAGTTTGTTTTAATGGGTGTGATAATACTGTCTCTTAAATGTGTATTTTGTGTTGCATGTTAATTAAGTTCACTTTAATAAAATTTGTTTATTACCGATGGGTAAAAGCGGCACTTTCAACTGACCTAGGTATATTAATGTTTACAAAATATTAATATGAATGAAATTCGACGGATCTTGTTTCGGAATTAGCTTGACAACTACCACCCTCCTCTCTTAACAAATTCTGACACTTATGAAATTTGCTAAAAATATTAAATTCATATTTGCACCTTAGGATCAAAAGAGTCCATACAAATATCCAAGGTCCAAGGGTGTTTTTTGGGGGTGTAATGTTTGACCTGCTTAACAGAAAAAACAGTAATTTTTGACTCAAAATTAATCTTACTTTTTTTAGCGTGCTTGTATCATATTGGTTTTTCTTTTATTAGATTCGACGTTAAAAAATAACTTTAAAACATATATCAAATGTCAAATTATGTATACTATCTTGATTACACGAAAATAAAATTTTTCGTAAGACCTAACATTTTGCTTCGTATAGGGCAGGTCAAACATAAACTGTCAAAAAAAACTTTTTGGATCAATTTATTTTAATGGACTCTTTTGGATTTTCTTAACCGTGACATATTTAATATTTTTATCGAATTTCATCAGTGTCAAAACTTATTCATAGATGTTATGGTAATAAAGACGCACTAACATCTTACCCTCAAAAAAGTACCCTTTCACCAAAGATATTTTTGGGAACTCTTTTGATTCTTGGTTAACATGCCGAATAAAACATTTATACCAAATTTCATTAATAAACCATATTTTAAAATGGTTTTGGGTAATATTTTACTTGTTGTACCTACTTTAAAAAAAAGTAATCATTCCATAAAAAGGACTTTAACTTTCTACAGGATACATGTATCTATTCAGTTTTGGTATCTTTAGAATCAGAGTTGAAAAACACCATAAAAACATGTGTCATATGATTAGATTGTATTATAACCAATGCTTCAACTTGATAAACTCCCTCCTGCCCCCTCTCCGCCCCTTTAAATGCGTCTATACAAAAAGCCAATGCGGGTATATTTGGGAACTTTGGATATGTTGCTGAGTATAAAATTCTGCGTCGATACTAGCAGTAAAATTTCATGAATGAATTTGTTCCCGGTCAGATCCTATCTTTCTTAGATTACTATGGTTATGAAACTTATTTCAGTAACCCAATAACTATTTAAAATACTACTTAATCTACTGTTATGCAACCAATCATCCATGAACATTAGAATGTTCTACGCACTAAAAAAAAAAGGATGACTAAACTACAAAACAAATTTTTAATAATTTACTGCAGTTGGGTTCCAAAAAAAAAGATTTACTAATTAAATTATCCTCTCAACGTTTATGCAACGAACATGATCTGTTTAACAAGTTCTTCAGCATTCATTATCTACTTCTAATCAGCATTCTCTTAACAGTTTGTCAAACAAAAATAATTTATGTAGGTACCTACTTAAAAACTTCGAGAAATCGGTATTTCTATTAGTTCTCAATGATCAAGGAGAAATCATAACATTTTTTTTTTTTAGAAAAATAATTTTTATACAATAATCATCCAATTTCTTCCTATTAAATATTCAATAAAGATGTGAAATGCAAAGTAATCTGACCAGATAAAAAGATACAAATAGACTCCATTATTGTTCGACGGGTCGGTAACCTCTTGGATTCCTTTACTATCTAACTAAACTTCTTTTGAGTCTATGAAAATGGCAAAAGTAGTGCGAAACTTTCTTTTTCTAAATGTGCACACCTTGAGAATATTGGACATTTCACTTAATTACAAATTTATTAGTCATTATTCAAATAAATATTCATAAAAAAAAAATTAAACACCTTCATCATGGGAAGATACATAAATGGCTTAGACAGCAGTTTTGCATAGCAGGAGAGAAAGCTTTGAAACGAGTGCATTTTTTTTTTACAATCTGTGTCAGCTAATTCTTTAGGTTCGAGATTAAAAAATAGAATTCGTTGACAAATAACTTACCTAGATAGTCTTTGCGTATTATATTTGTTCGTTGTCCAACTATAAGGTAATCTACCACGTCAGGTGGTGTGCTATTGGAATTACAAACGAATAACCCAAAAAGAGATTCAAGAACAAGAACGGATGGTCGAAACGTAAAATGTGATAGCAACCGAATCGATGGGGATTTTCAAGTGAACTAAAAGCCAACCATTGTTAAAAAAGCAAATAGCTTCAAAACCAGAACCACTCAAGAAGAATTGGTGTTGGATGGATGTGGAGAAGAAGATTTGTCACTTGTCGGCTTATCGGTTCCATTTCCAGCTTTGCTTCAGTAGTATTTATAATGTTTTTTGTTTACTTGCTGTTCGATAAGCGAACACGTCAAGTTGACATTTCATATAGAGCTGCTAGCCGTAAGCTTATATTTTAGAACAGGGATGTATGAGAGTGGCAATGAGTTCTTTGTGCTGTTGTGCTGCTAAAAACAACAATCAATTAAGCCTGATCCACATCTGTGTCGTGTGTTGTGTTGTGTTGTGGAGTCGTGTGTCGCTATCGCTACAATGTATTTCATATAAAGCCTGATCCACATCTGTGTCGTGTATTGTTTTGTGGAGTCGTGTGTCACTATCGCTACAATGTGTTTTATCTGCGTAGAACCATATTTGTCTCATGTGTTGTATTGCAGTGTGGCGCATAAAATATATGGAATGACAGCAACACACGACTCCACAACACAACACAACACAACACACGACACAGATGTGGATCAGGCTTAATTGATTGTTGTTTTTAGCAGCACAACCCTTCAAGCAAAATCACTGACCCAAATTTCTCGGTTCACTTGGGACTCCAAAAAAAAATTAGTGTCTTACACACAATAACAAATTTTCTGTGAACGCATGTAAAAAGAAAGAGAATCGAGAGTATTTTTTTAAGCAACGAGAAATAGAGAGAGTATAGGCGAAGTATACAATCATTTTGCCTTAATTTCCACCACTTTTTTTTTTAAGTTCAGTTTTGTAGGTAGCGTGGCGAAGACGGTTGCTATTTTATCTCTTTTTTCTTGTTAAAACTTTGAAAAATTTTCAATCAGAAATGCAAGTTTCTATTTATTAAATGTTAATTTATATTTGTGGAAATATGTCATGTTTATTAGTGCGAAATAGTCTTTAGAAAACCTTTTATGAATGATAAATAAAAAAAACTCTTGAAATGAAAAAAATCTGTTTGTTTTATTTTTGTAGGCAATGGAGAAACTGGGCTAGATGGGAAGTTTTTTTTTAATACAGTTGGGTTGGGTATGCCTCAATTCATTAATTTTTTTTGGAACCGTTTTAGATTCCATTTGGTTTCCGTTCTCCGAGTATGGTGAATTGAAAAACTCTCTCTCTCACAATACATTCACATAATGGCTCCATGGTGATTCTAATTTCCATACTAATTTATGCCGCAAAACGCAGTTTTTCGATCCGTATTTGGATCCGAATGCGAAGTCGTCCATACGTTGTTTGAAACGTTTGCGGACCGAAAACGAGCTCGCTTGCTTGAAGGGAAAGAACTCATTGCCACTCTTATACATCCCTGTGGATCCACAGATGTGGATCAGGCTTAAGGGGCGTTCACATGGACGAGCACCCCTTCAAGCAAAATCACGGACCCGAATTTCTCGGTTCATTTTGGAATCACTTGGGACTCCAAAAATCCTGAGTGTCTCGCACACATAAACAAATTTTCTGTGTACACATGTAAAAAGAAGAACAAGAATCGAGAGAATTTTTTTATGCACGGAGAAATAGAGAGAGAGTACAGTCATTTTGTTTTAATTTCCACCACTATTTTTTAGTTCAGTTTTGTAGTTAGCGCGGCGAAGACCATTGCTTTTTTATCTTTTTTTTCTTGTGAAAACTTTAAGAAATTTCCAATCAAAAATACAAGTTTATTGTTTATTATATGTATATGTTTAGTTGTGAAAATATATATTGTACCTTTTATAATTGAAAAATAAAAATAAATTCTTGAAATGAACAAAATTCTGTTTGTTTTTTTTTTTGTATGCAATGCAGAAACCCGACTAGATGGGGAAGTTTCTTTTTAATACCATACATTTGGGTATGCCTCGATTCATTCAATTTTGTTGGTCCGTTTTGGATTCCATTTAGGCTCCGTTTTCTCGGAGTATGGTGAATTGGAATACTTTCTCTCTCTCACAATACATTATCATAATGGCTCCGTGGTGATTCTAATTTCCATACTAATTTGATCCGATTTGGAATCGTTTTGGATCCGGTTTTGGGTCCGTTTATGAACTGGTTTCGGATCCAAAATGAACTCGCTTGCTTGAAGGGACGCTCGACAACATGGCTCGATGGAAAAAATACCGGTACGCCCAACTTTGCACTCACATGGCTACTAATGTTGTCGAACATCAATATTTTTTATTTTTCGATATAAACAAACGCAGGATGTCAAGACAAACCTTAGCAGCGTTGATTATGAATGAAATTCTTGGGAATGAAGTGAAAGAAAAACAAATAAAGGAAAAGAAGAAAAAAGGTTATGGGTTAAGAAATGGATAAGAGACAAATACTCCCATACAAATTTGTTGAACGAACATTTGCATCGACTTCTTTGTATTTTTCAAGCAGCTTTTCGTAGCCTTTTAAATTTTTGTTTTTATAAATTTCGCTCATTTTTTTCCAAACCTCTGGTAAAGTTTTATATAATTCAAAAAAATTTCTCCAGAACTCATGAACGCTCAACTACATAGACCTACTTTTGTACAAAAGTACAAAAGTGAGAAATAAATATCTATTCTAAAGACACATGCTTGCAAATAAATAATGGAAAATTACGCATGGTGGTTTAAAATATGTGTCAGAACAATTTTCGTATGTTTTTTTGCAAGAATGTTTCGCTAGCGAGCATTTTAATTTCTCACTTTTGTACTTTTGTACAAAAGTACGTCTATGTAGTTAAGGCTTAACTCGTTATCGTTATAGTTGCCATTTTTCCCTGTTACCGTGAACGGTACAATTTACTTTTGCTTACACAAGTTGGTAGGTTGGACGAGCCAGCAAGTTTTCAAAAAATTTTATTTTTGCGTTCAAATGATCGAGCATGGCTCGACAGCCAGCCATGTTGTCGAGCATGCTCGTCCATGTGAACGCCCCTATACGTAGAACCATATTTGTCTCGTGTGTTGTGTTGCAGTGTGGCGCATAAAATATATGGAATGACAGCGATACCCGACTCCACAACACAACACACATTACAGATGTGGATCAGGCTTTATTTTTTGATGAAAATCCAACTGGAAAATCGTTTGTCACCCTTCACATAGAGAAACTGGTTGTTGGAGATTTTGGATGTTTTCTCTAATTGCCTTAAAAATCTCTTGTACCTTTCACATGAAGAAAACATAAAGAAAATATAAAGTCTATTGGTTCAACGCACATTACGGACAGGGTGAGAAGGAATGCGATAAAAATACCTTATTGACTGGGGAGATTATGTTTATTTCCCTTACTTCTTGCTCTTTTCTTCTAAAAATTCAAAGTTGCTAGCAACTCAGTTTCTTTGTGTGAAAGGGGACTTTGATATTGAAAGAATTTTTCTGTTGCCTCTGAACCTCAAACCACAACAAGAACTAAAAATTGATCAATGTAAATCGGGACTATTATGCTATTATAAGTTGCAAATTTCCAAATGAGATCCGAAATTACCTTATTTCCCATACAAATTCTCGTTTCCAAATGCACGAAATTATATTGGAAATAAGTGAATGCATCCTGTGGGGATCAGTTTCAAAAGTTCTGAAAAGTTTATCAATAAACTATACTCAACAACATAAAACAGAAAGAGAAAATAAACGTTCAACTGCCATTCCAAATTCAAAATTAACTGAGATATCAAACGACATTAGCAAATTTAATAATGAAAACACTTTTTGGTAATTTTTGAAATCCAACCCTGACTGCACAGGCCATGAACGATGTCCTTAATCTAATCTAAAATCCAATCCACAATCTGATTTGTATGGGTATGTCACTGCTTGGATATGGATTTTAGCGACTCCGTTGAATTTTTTTAGACATGTTCCTTCGGCCATCGTTCATGGCCTGTATAGGCGGCATGTAATGAAAACATTAAGGCCTATTCGGCGCAATCTTTTATTCTGTTATTCTTTTATCAATTTCCATACAAATTTTCGAACTGTCAAAAAACCTTTTATTCTTTTATTAATTGGTATTCTGCATATCGAATTCTGTTATGAAATATGTTATAAACCTTAACAGCCAAATTTATAAACGTGGAATAGGGAAGGGTTAACCTTATTTCATGGACTAATTACAACATTTTATCTAAAAAAAACAAAATTTCGCCTAAGTGACGTTTACTAAGTTAAGCCACCGAACATGGTGGTTTAGCGAAGGAATAAAAATCAGATGTGTCAAACAAATGATAAACTTTGACAGAATTATTAGGTGTGTTCGGTAACGTGATCTACTTATTGTAGTAGATTTTCGTTTTGTTTTTATTAATAGGAAATTTTATTCCATGTACTAACTCTTATTCGATGAATTTGTAATCTCATGAAATAAAGGTGGAATAAGCGTTTTTTATTAATACGGCTGTAACAGAATAAAATACAGATTTGTTTGACTTTTTTCATAAAATTAGGCCTATTCGGCGCAATCTTTTATTCTGTTATTCTGTTATTCTTCTATCAATTTCCATACAAATTTTCGAACTGTCAAAAAACCTTTTATTCTTTTATTAATTGGTATTCTGCAGTTCGAATTCTGTTATGAAATCTGTTATAAACCATAACAGAATAAAAGACAGATTTGTTTGGCTTTTATCATAAAAGATTTCAATACATGAAGTAAAAACTTTTATTTCTTTAATGAATTGTTCTTCAAAAGAGACAGATATAACAAAATAATATTAAAATGCTTAATTACAAACACAAATAAGTAATTTCAAACTAAATTATTTTTATACACGAAAGCACAGAACACAGTTGATGGATGAAACGTAAAAAGTAGTCGCTTTATCTTGCCAGTCGGCACGGAGGAGTGCGGCACCTGAAGAAGAACGAAGAAAACATCGCTATCGAGGAGGAGCTTTCTTGGGTCTTGTCGGTGGCGTAGCTGAACTCTTTGGATTCTCCCGAACCTTAGGAGCCAAGAGGGACGAAGCTGCTTTCATTGCCAAGGGTGGAAGAGAAACGATGATTCTGATGGACGCTGGCTCAGCCCTAGCTCTGGGCGCCTTCGGTTGGGGCTCTTTGTACGCGTTTCTAGGAACAGGAGCATTCTGTTATGGCGTTTGGAAGCTCTGGACTGCCGAGGCTGACTAAAGCCGATGCGCCAAAGAGTCGAAACGAATTCGATGGATTAACCGGTCTAATGAAATAGAACTATAATTAAACACTTTTTTAACTTTAAGTTATCAAAAAATAACTTTTTAAATTGGATACATTAAATTCACGAACTGTTATAGACAAATAAAATAGAACAATAATTTATCTACGCGAAGCAAAACACGAGCATTGCACGGGTTAATATTATTTTCATCACTCGTCAGTGTCGATTTTTTTTTTTTTTGTTTTCTACAGCTGACAGCAGATTTGAAGTATGTTCGTATTAATGTTTCTTTTTCAAAGTTCCATAACAGACTTTTATAAAAGATCGAACTCTTGAATACCAATTATGAAAATCTTTTATGGTGGAGATCTGTTATGCATCATAACAAAAAATTCATAGCAGAATAACAGATATGGCAGAATAGGCCTAAATATTTCAATACATGAAGTAAAAACTTTTATTTCTTTAATGAATTGTTCTTAAAAGGAGACAGATACAACAAAATAGAAATAACAAAATAATATTAAAATGCATAATTACACACACAACTAAGTAATTTCAAACTAAAGCCTGATCCACATCTGTGTCGTGTTTTGTGTTGTGGAGTCGTGTGTCGCTATCGCTACAATTAGGCCTATTTTGCCATATCTGTTATTCTGCTATGAATTTTCTGTTATGATGCATAACAGATCTCCACCATAAAAGATTCTTATAATTGGTATTCAAGAGTTCGATCTTTTATAAAAGTCTGTTATGGAACTTCGAAAAAGAAACATTTTTACGAACAGACCTAAAATCTGCTGTCAGCTGTAGTAAACAACAAAAAAAATCGACACTCAAGAGTGACCAAAATAAAATTAACCCGTGGAATGCTCGTGCTTTGTTTCGCGTAGATAAATTATTGTTCTATTTTATTTGTCTATAACAGTTCCTGAATTTAATGTTTCCAATTTAAAAAGTTATTTTTTGATAACTTAAAGTTAAAAAAGTGTTTTATTCTAGTTCTATTTCATTAGATCGGTTAACCCATCGAATTCGGTTCGACTCTTTGGCGCATCGGCTTTAATCAGCCTCGGCAGTCCAGAGCTTCCAAACGCCATAACAGAATGCTCCTGTTCCTAGAAACGCGTACAAAGAGCCCCAACCGAAGGCGCGCAGAGCTAGGGCTGAGCCAGCGTCCATCAGTATCATCGTTTCTCTTCCACCCTTGGCAATGAAAGCAGCTTCTTCCCTCTTGGCTCGACCTAAAGTTCGGGAGATTCCAAAGAGTTCAGCTACGTCACCGACAATACCCAAGAAAGATCCTCCTCGATAGCAATGTTTTCTTCGTTCTTCTTCAGCTGCGGCACTCCGTGCCGACCGGCAAGATAAAGCGACTACTTTTTACGTTTCATCCACCAAATGTATTCTGTGCTTTCGTGTATAAAAATAATTTAGTTTGAAAGTACTTAAATTAAATATAGTAATAAATTACTTATTTGTGTTTGTAATTGTGCATTTTAATATTATTTTGTTATATCTGTCTCTTTTGAAGAGCAATTTATTAAAGAAATAAAAGTTTTTACTTCATGTATTAAAATCTTTTGTGATAAAAGTCAAACAAATCTGTCTTTTATTCTGTTATGGTTTATAACAGATTTTATAACAGAATTCGAACTGCAGAATACCAATTAATAAAAGAATAAAAGGTTTTTTGACAGTTCGAAAATTTGTATGGAAATTGATAGAAGAATAACAGAATAAAAGAATAAAAGATTGCGCCGAATAGGCCTAAATGTATTTCATATGCGTAGAACCATATTTGTCTCGTGTGTTGTGTTGCAGTGTGGCGCATAAAATATATGGAATGACAGTGACATACGACTCCACAACACCACACACGACACAGATGTGAATCAGGCATAAATTATTTTTATTCACGAAAGCAAAGCCACAGAAACAGAACACAGCTGATGGATGAAACGTAAAAAAAAGGAGTCGCTTTATCTTGCCGATGTGCGTTTCGTATAACTTTTAAAATTGGATGAATTAATTCTGTTATAGACAAATAAAATAGAACAATAATTTATCTACGCGAAACAAAACACGACCATTCCACGGGTTAATTTTATTTTGGTCACTCGTTAGTGTCGATTTTGTTTTTATTTACTAAAGCTGTTAGCAGATTTAAGGTCTGTTCGTATAAATGTTTCTTTTTCGAAGTTCCATAACAGACTTTTATAAATGATCGAACTCCTGAATACCAATTATAAGAATCTTTTATGGTGGAGATCTGTTATGCATCATAACAGAAAATTCATAGCAGAATTAGGCCTATTCTGCCATATCTGTTATTCTGCCATGAATTTTCTGTTATGAATCAGTATCAGTATTCAAGAGTTCTAACTTTTATGCAAGTCTGTTATGGAACTTCGAAAAGGAAATTTTTATAGAAACAGACCTAAAATCTGTTATCAATAATCAGATCAGCTGTAGTAAAAAAATATTTTGTTAATGAAAGTTGTGGAATGGTGGTGTTTGTGGTGTTCCTAAATAAATAATGCAATTTTTCTAAGATAAATCTATGTAATAATAAATACGTGAATAATAAATCAATAAATTATTTAACACATTCAACACATGGGAAACATCAAAGCGACTAATACTACGTTTCCACCAACCACTAAACCGAGATTTAGGTAATGAGATTTGTTTGGTGTTTTGTTGCATTCGTCTGAAATAGAAACAAAATAAAATCATTAACATCTAAGGAATTTTGAAAAAATAAAATAAATCTTACCTGTACACAACCTGGTGAAATTCTTCTTGGTGCATATGCCGCTGCGGTGTACTGCAACTCGATTTTTTTTTGTTAGGCTGAAAACGAAAAGAAACACCAGTTAAAACGAATACAACGATAACGCACATTTAATTACACTTATTTACAAACGAATATGACAATAAACTAGAATAAAACTTACAAAATAATGTACACAAACAAATGCGGGAAGAAACAAATAACACCAACCTAGTAGACAAGATGACATTACAGAGATACGACCCTTCAAGCAAGCGAGCTCGTTTTCGGTCCGCAAACGTATCAAACAACGTATGGACGACTTCGCATTCGGATCCAAATACGGATCGAAAAACTGCGTTTTGTGGCTCAAATTAGTATGGAAATTAGAATCACCACGGAGCCATTATGTGAATGTATTGTGAGAGAGAGAGTTTTTGAATTCACCATACTCGGAGAACCGAAACCAAATGGAATCTAAAACGGTTCCAAAAAAAATGAATGAATTGAGGCATACCCAACCCAAAAGCATTAAAAAAAACTTCCCATCTAGTCCAGTTTCTCCATTGACTACAAAAATAAAACAAACTGAATTTTTTCATTTCAAGAGTTTTTTTTTTATTTATCATTCATAAAAGATTTTCTAAATAATATTTCGCACATGACATCATTCCACAAATATAAATTTACATTTAATAAATAGAAACTTGCATTTCTGATTGGAAATGGTTAAAAGTGTTAACAAGAAAAAAGAGATAAAAAAGCAACCGTCTTCGCCACGCTACCTACAAAACTGAACTAAAAAAAAAAGTGGTGGAAATTAAGGCAAAATGATTGTATACTTCGCCTATACTCTCTCTATTTCTCGATGCTTGAAAAAAATACTCTCGATTCTCGTTCTTTTTACATGCGTACACAGAAAATTTGTTATTGTGTGTGAGACACTCATTTTTTTTGGAGTCCCAAGTGAACCGAGAAATTTGGGTCCGTGATTTTGCTTGAAGGGGATACACATGACAAATAGTACTATAGGCATAGTAAGTGGAACGTAGCGAGTAATGAATAGGTTTTGGGTTATATTTGTAAGTAGAGGAATATATTCCATTTCTCGAAGCAATAATGGCCGCCGTTTTGGAAGGGCCAGTTCACAATGATGTTTTTTTGGTTTTGAGTCCTAGATTTGGGTTGGAGGACATAATAAGTAGTAGTCACTGCTTCAGGGATGGATAATGGTATGTTTGGAGGTGGGTGCGGAGAAAGGTAGTACGAGAGAAAATCATTACAAATACTTTCAGGCGGTACAGTTGGGGAGCGGTGGACCTGAGCAAGTATGGGTGGTGGTAGCTTTTAACGAAAAGCGGTATGAGCCTACTGGTGTACTTCAAATCCAGCACAGAAAAGAACATAAAGAAATAATTTGACATTGTTAAAGTCATCAGCCTGAAGAGTGTGTCGCTCAGAGTCGGTAGCAAAAAGTCCTATTTTACCATTAGGCAGTGCGGATCTTTTTCCTACTACATTATGGGGCCTATCGTGAATATCTCTGGAAATTTTGTTTCCCTCGGAATTTTTGTTCCCACGGAATTTTTTCATCAATCGTGAATCTCCCTAGAAACTTTTCCCTCCGATAAAAAGAAGTGCCACAAAAACTATTTTCGAAAAACATCTTCGAACTATGTGTAGTTTTAAAGCTTCCAATAACATTATTATCCCTCAGAAATTGAAGAAAATCCCATTAATATTAAATAATCCCAAATTGTGTTTATTTTTAATTTCAAATTCTGTTCTGTCATTTATGGTGCATAAACATGTATCGTCATCTTCATTTCTCCAAAAATAGAATAGAAAAAGAAAATCAAAATGAAGATTATAGCAAACGGAAATTTATAGTCGAAGCCAAAATCAAATTTATATCAAAGACGAATATGACCTTCCTTTCTCCTCTGCACTCTTCTACTTTTTTTTTTTTTAATTTGCAGATGCAGATACATACATACACGTTAATCCAGCATTAAATGATAACAACATGATAATAGTTGCATTTATTCTTTAAACGGATATGGGACTTAATTAATTTAACACGTACAAAAACAGCACCTGTTTTTCGGGTTGAAAATGTGTGTTTGTGTTGTAGGAACCATTGAAAATGCTTGTTAAACAAACCAACAAAGAAACTTCGCGAAACAGCTCTACGCTGCTTCAGCAACAGTTCTGCAGTTCATTTTACGATCAGTTCCGCAGAGTGCAGATTTACCTTAACTGGCCGAACACAATGGTGAAGCTTTAGCTGTAGTAAGAAAATTGTCTGCGGCGAAAGTTGACTCAACTTTAACTTTTGCTGCGCTACAAGCTCCATTTGAGATGACATAAATGGGTTGCCCCTACGTAATTTTTTGACTTTTCACTTTTTTTTTGGGAACGTTCAATGCATTTTTGAGAAGTTTTTTCTGATTTTGTATTTTTTTATAGTTAGCTATCATACAAATTCAGTTCAGATATAAATTTCATATGCGTTGAACACGTCTCGAATATATTTACAATTCAAAACAGCTGTGATAATGCGCTACATCATTGTAGACGCCCTTTGCTACATAAATGAGCGTTTTTATTGATAGCTTATACTAAAGCGATTATTTTAGCTACAGCTGCATCCATTGTGTTCAAGGGGTAAGTCTATTATTGTATGTCTTCAATAATCTCAAAAGGATTACATTTTTACATCTAGTAACACTATATTTGACATTTAAAAATGTATACTATATCGTGATAATTGAGTTAATTTTAATCTATTTTGTAAAGAAAGACCAGTCAATAAAAATGTTAAGATTAAGATTGATTATTTTATCAATCGAAGAAGAAGATCAACAAGAGAAAAACGAAGTCAGATTGATGAGACGCAGTCTAAGGGATAAATCAAATCCATTGGAGCTACCCCATGAATTGTATGTACCTAAGGAAAACAAATTTTCAATTTTTTTTTTTAAATCGCTTTTGATTTAGATTCATCAAAAACTACAGGGTTAATAAATGTTTATTCAAATATTTACTCGAGATTCTTTCAAATTCTTTACCACAACCGAAGAAATCATTTGGTGTTCCTTTAATTGTAAAACTAAGTGCTTGCTTGCGATTTTTTGCCGAAGGTGGGTACCAGAGAGGCGTGGGTAAAGATCACGAAGTAGGCCTTGCCCAGTCTTCATTTTCGGAAGTCCTCTCCACATTCTGTAATATAATGGAAGATAAACATTGTCCAAATTGGATAAAAATGCAAACAACGGAAGAGGAAAGGAAAACAAACATGTACTTTTATGAAATATACAAGCTACCAGGAGTGATAGGCTGCATCGATGGAACACATGTAAAAATAATCGCGCCCCAAATAGCCAAGCATCTCTATTTTAATAGAAAAGGTTTTTATAGTCTTAATGTTTTGCTAGTAAGTAGATTAAATAATTTAAGTAACATACATAATGTGTGTATTAAAGTTAAATCACGTGTCTGCAGATTTGTGACGAGCAAATGCAAATTAGGTTTGTCGATGCCACTCATCCTGGAGCTTGCCATGACTCCTTAATATGGAAGGTGTCGGCGTTAAGAGCTCATTTACAGCAAAGATACTTAGATGGTGAAAGAAGTTTTTGGCTTTTAGGTAAGTATAAGTACCTTTTCAATTCACAGTTTAGGAACAATATTTCATTTGTTTTTCTTTTAACAGGAGATGCTGGTTACCCACTAGCACCATGGCTTCTGACTCCTCACAGATCGTGTGTTGAAGGATCGGCGGAAAGCAAATTTAACAAACAACATAAAGCTGGTCGCAAAATTATAGAACAAGTGAATGGAGTTCTTAAAGCCAGATGGAGGTGTCTTCTAGGTGCACGAGAACTGCATTATAATCCTCATAAAGCGATTCAAATAATTAATATTTGTTGCGCTTTGCACAATATGTGCGTACACTTTAAGAGTGAGTTGCCACCCGAAGGCTCAAGGCCCAACTATAATAGACTAAACCGAGCCTAAGCCAGCTTAAGGGAACGAACCAATACGCAGCCTTATATGTCACTTACCATAATAGACGTTCTGCTCAGTTTCGTTAAATTTCGCTAACTTTCGCGCAATTACGCAAGAGCCATTTAAATGGCTCGAGCTTAAGCAAATGTCAAATTTGAAACGCATTTCAACCCAAGCAGAGGTTTACATGTCGTTGTCTCCTATTAATAATTTGTGTCCCTTGTTAGTTTTGTTTTGCTAGTGAGTGACGCGAGCTACTTTCCTGGACTCAGCTAAACAAATAAAGATAATTGGAAACAAAATACCTAATAAAAGACAAAAATAGATGTTTTTAATATCTAGTGCAGGTAAATATTATTATTGGTTGTGATACAAATATTTTTATTAATCCTAAACGATTTCTTTTAGCAAATAACATGTACAATGGCACTGGAAACGCAATCGGAGTACGAGTATTTGTCGAATTTAATTAGTTTTGTCAGGGAACATAAATGTCTCTACGACAAAATAGATCCATTATATTTCAACCGGCTCATTAAAGAAAAGGCTTGGAACGATATTTCAATCAAAGTCAATAAATCAAGTAATAACATTCATCAATTTGTAACGTTATGTTTTGTTTGCATAATATGCACATATTATTTATTTATTTATAGGTGATCAATGCAAAGCTAAGTGGAAAACTTTGCGGGAGCGGTATGGAAAAGAGCAAAAAAAACAAAACACTCCATCAGGCAGCGGTGCTTGCACAATTGAATAAGTGGGCATTCAACGATGAAATGTCTTTTTTGAAGGATTGTTTGGCACCACGAAAGTAATTTTTTTAAATTTTTTTTTTTTTTAAGATTTATAAACTATTTCTCTCTCTTTTAGAACACGCTGCAACTCTGGTGAAACCTTGAAGCTGAGATTGACTTTAATAAAGACATTTCCACCGAAGATGTTTCAACTCCAGCTCCTCCTAAAAAGACTAAAACATCTTTTCACAATTTATGTGAAAAATTCAATAATGCTTTGGAAAAATTTGGACAAGAGCTGGAACCAAGTACTCAAAATATGGGGGATGGAGACGAACTTTTTTTGAAAACTATCCTTTCTCTACTGAAAGATATTCCGATTCCACAAAAGGATAGTTTCAAAACAGAAATGTTCTCTAAAGTCATGCAATTAAGGATTAAGCAATTAATATGGATTAAACCATTTGATCGTAACAATGTGATAAAATTGACAATTTCACCTATTTAAAATGTGATTCATGAAGAAATTTCATCTCTGAGCTGAAATTGTGATTAAGCGAAAGTTCCACCTGAAGGTGCCGGTATAGTGGTAAGGAAAACGCAATAGTAAAACAAATTTCTTTTTGATAATTTTATTTGTTAATATATGGTTTGGAATAAAAAAAAGGGCACAAGGCAATAAACAATTTGTTACCTGAAGTAATTTATTCAAACAAAAAGTTATTTTAAACAACTATTTGTGTCTTTAAAAACATTTTTTAATTTTCTTGATGTAAATTTCGTACGGAAAAAAATTCTGTACGGGATTTACACCAAGAAAATTAAAAAATGCTTTTCTTAGACAAAAATATTTGTTGCAACGTGTTTTTTCTTATGAATGATAATTGTTTATTGATTTGTATCCTTTTTATATTCCAAATCGTATCTTAACGCATACAAATATCAATAAGACATTTTTTTACTGATGCGTTTTCCTGATCGCTATAACCGGCTCCTAATATAAAATTTATGTATTTTTCTAATTTAAGTTTTTTTATAGCCTTGTTTTTTGAGAGAGTAACTAGCAACTCAGCAAAATGTTTAAACGCAAAACAAAAACAAAATCAATAATGATAGAGAATTTTGTTTGTGTTTTTCGTGTACATTTTTTACTGAGTGCTTATGTTTAAATGATTTGTTTTTTTTTTTAATGAATAATCTTTTTGTGTTTCATAAGTTAATGATATACTAGTAATATTAATAGCGGTATGTAATGAATATTTATGAGATAAATAAAATACCAATATATGTTTATAAAAATCAACAAATCTAATTTTCTTTTAAGAAATTGCATAGTTTGTTGCGCATGTTTATCGAAAATTGTCCTCCGTAATGGTGAAAGCTTGGAGATGGAACAATCGAGGGGATGTTATTTGCTACTTGGCTGCGCCACAATCCGTCATGTTGAGTTCCATCGATGTCCTCCCAATCGGTGAAAACGCTCGGAGCATAATTTGAATGTGAACAATTTTCGTTATTAAACATGATGAAGTTGTGTAATGCTACACACGCCAAAACTATCTTTTCGGCATTTTCTGGCAACATGTGCAAGGTTGTCAACAATATTCGCCAACGAGAAACAAGGATCCCGAATGTATTCTCTATTGTTCGGCGAGCTCGCGACAACCTTTTGTTGAAATTTTCTTTTTCGGCCGGCAAAAGTGTACCTGGGTAGGGGCGCATTAGATTGGGACCTAAAGGAAAAGCTGCATCCCCTACGAAGAAGTGAGGAAGTATTTCCTCAGTGTTAACAAGCTTTTTGGGTTGGGGAATTGTGAGGGTTCTATTTAGGAGCCTTTTTCCAAACTTGATGGTTCTGAAAAACACCTGCAAGAAAATATATAATACAAATCGGATGTACAAAATAAACTGTTTGCATAATTAATAATCTAATGCGAATTCGGTGGTTGCAACGGATAGAAAAGCTTTTGTAGATTATGTTTTATGTCATTCATTAGCGTATCCAGAACAGCGTTTAAAGCTGTCCAGCCCGACTTTACTTTTTTGGGGAAAATACTCCGATAGGTAACTCAAAAGCGTTTTATTTGATGGAAGCAACCAAATTCACAAACATAATATTACCCCCGTCGCTTTGACTTCCGTAAGCTCCTACATCTACGTAAGTGAAGCGATATTTTGCATCGCATGCAGCCAACAAAACAATGCTAAAATATTTTGTATAACAAAAATATTCGCTGCCACTTTTTGGAGGGCACCTGATGGCAATGTGTTTGCCATCGATTGCTCCTACGGTGTTCGGCATATTCCATAGAGTCCAAAAATCATTCTCTATTTGCTTGTAGTCATTTAAGTTAGGTTCACTAACGTACACTGGGTACAAAGCCTGCCAAATAATTTCGGATGTTTCCAAAACAATGGAACGTACCGTCTCTTTACCTAATTTAAATGACCAAGCTATAGACTGTAATGATGTTCCTTGCGTAAGATACCTTATGAAACATTAAATGGTATCAGTAAAAAGTAAAATTATTTATTAAATAAAAGTATACTTACAATAAAAGAACTGTCAGCCGACATTCCGGTTCGATGGGCTCTCTTATGGAAGTCTTTCCCAGCAATGGTGCAATCAATTTTAAAAGAATGTTAAAAATTTGCGGTGACATTCTTCTGTAGATAAAAAATTGCTCATTGTCCAGTTTCTTAATTTTTTGGAACGTGACAACAAAGAAGCCATTGGTCTTTCTATCGCTATTTATAGGACGAACACTACAAGATCGCCTTTTACGCTTCTTTTTATCACTTAATTCTTTAATTTTAATTAATAATTTAAGTGCATTGAATGCAGAATGCTTCATTTTTAATTTCTTAAACTTTTGAAGTTTATTTTTATGGTTCATTTTTAAAATTTTTTTCACAGAAAAAAAACAATAATTTACTAAAAAAAATCCAAACCAAAATTTATATCAACAAATTTAAATTCGAAGTGACATTTGCGTTTGACATTTGCTTAAGTTACTTGAATCCATTATGGTTACTTTTTGTTTTGACGATAACTTCTGATAACTTTTCGTTTTGACATTAGCTTACTTTCGGTTAAGTCTATTATAGTTGGGCCTTCAGAAACGCCCAATCATGACGATAATGATAATTTAGAACTTACCAATGCATTGAAAATGATGCTCTTTCTTCGAGCGATGCAGAATATTTGTATGCAGGTCAATCCACAAGAACACAAATCGGAAATAGCCTTTAAATTTTTTAACATTTTAATTTATTGAATTCATATGCACTTATGTTATGTAACTTAGTTTTATTAAAAAAAAAAAAATAAAAACTTGCACAATAAATAAACAAAAAAATAATTTAAGTAATAAAACAAAAGAATACAAAAATCACATTTCGGTTATAAGTCTTTAAGAGCGAATCTCATGCACCTACACTCGTAGATTCGCCCATCTTTTGGAGCTTTTCCTTTTCAATTTCAGGCATTGCATTTTTGTTTTTATTTCTTCCGTTCTTATGTTTTCCATTACGCTGTGGTGCTTTGTTATTTCCTCAAGTTTTTGCTTTTTTATCTCTTCACATTCTTTATTATGGCGTTTCATTTCTTCTAAGACCAGCTTTTGCTGATCGTATAGCCTTTCAATTGAGCGATATATTTTTTTAAGTGATTGGTTGTTTTCTTGATGATTAGTTTTCATCAACTCTACAGCTTCGGCAATTTTAATTGAGATCGCTTTTTGGATAGCCAGCTCCTGCTGCAACAATCCTGGGATGTAATTTTCTTTTGTGTGGATGGAGATTTGGTGGTTGCGTGGGCAATGGTGGAAAAATCTTGTTCAATTCGGTCATCAGTCAGAGTCTCTTCAAAGATCTCTTCAAAGTAAACGGAAAGAGTTTTCGTTGTCTTTGTTAGGAGCTTTTCGTTTCTTTGAACACGAAGGCAGCCCAAATGTAGCTGCATTTGAAACACCTTCCACAGATTCCCGCATCGAGCAAATAGTTATAATTGCTTCTTCAAGGACTGTAAATTTAAATTCCTTGAAAGGACCCCCTCCAGTTCCTTTCTTTTGTTTAATATTGTCTGCGAGCTTACCCCTGATGTATTTCTTTTTGTCAAGCCATACCTATTTTAAAACATTTTTATTATTGCAGATAGGAAGACTGTGCATAATTGCTTTAACTTTTACTTACTTTTTTCCATTCAGTAATATTTTTAACTGGTGGTCCAAGGCTATTTAATTCCGCCTCAACTTTTTTCCAGAATGTTTGGATTTCTTCTTTTTCACGGGTTGTTGTGAACCCGTTAGCGATGTCGGAGTTGTTCTCCATCAAACTAACAAGCAGCTCTACTTGACGTCAATTTGTTGAATTTGACCTATAAACAATGAACATTGCACGAATACAAAAAAATAATGAATAATAATAGAACAATAAGCAATGAATAATACGAATTTGTTAAAAATAATTGTAATTGTACTCACATTGCTCTGTTTACATTCGAGTTCCCTTCAAAAATAAATGCGGACAAAAACAAATGATTTGACAGATAAATTTCTCGGGGAATTTATTTCACGATAGCCATAAATTACGCGGGAATATTTTGAACTCATTCACGATCGCTATTTTTCGAAAATGGGAATTCTTCACAAGGAAATTTTATTCACGATAGGGCCCTATATTTGTACCTAGTTCCAAGTAGTGAATAATATTCCATACCTACCCGTGTGAAAAAAAAAAATAAAAATTAAATTTGAAATAAACGTCCACCGTTGGATTCGAATCAAGGAAAATACGAAAAGAGCAAAAAGGGTGAGTTTACCTTTTGTCAGCATTTAAGTGCAAATAAAATTTAAATAAAAAAAAAAAGGAAACTTAAAAGGGAACGTTTTTTTTAGGTGTGAAAAGCGGAATCATCTGAGAGCCGCGAATCAAAAAAACAAAAAAAAGAAGGAAAAAATAAAAGACAAGCGAGGAGATAGGTGAGAGTGTTTGTCCGATCTAACATATATATATAACGTATCCAACATAACGTCAGTTGGGTCAAGCCCGGAGTAAGATAGAATAGCGTTAGCAATAACGGGGTGAGTGAAGTTTATGAAAAAATAAAGTAACGCAACTAATAATATATAACAGATTAAGGTGTTGCTAGGGGCGACTTGGCGGTCCACGGTAACGATTTGATCGTGGCCGCCTATATATTTTTTGATGGATTTTTTTCTGGTGTCGGCGCAACGAAATACGAAGCAGAACCTGAGAGGAGCCTACAGTGGGGCGTGTTCCAAATCTTTTTAACAAATTTTATTTATAGTTTCAATTAATATTTTTTTTGCGTGATATTGCTTGTTGATATTTTCTTTTGTAAGGACCCTAGTCAATCAATTAGCTTTGCACTCTTCAAGTAACTAGAGAAAAAAAATAAAAAAGAAAAACAACCGGAAGGTAAGGGTAGGAAGCCATAGAAACCCCTCTCGCTGATTTAGCCTTTTGGGGCGGAAAATGTTTGGGTAGACGTACACCTTTATAGAGCTCTGTGCAGGTAGGGTCTCCATTCGTACGGCGAAATAATTGAGTGCCTCACTAAAGGAGAGCAATCTTAGAACTAGGCGGCCCGAAGGAAGTAGGGCGAGGTTTTATTTTTGGTTGTCTTGAACCTTTACTCGGTTTAAATAATTACAAAAAAAAATATAAAAAAAAGGAACGAGGACGACTTTTGGTACGATCAGCTCTAAGGGAGTCCGAAAATTCCTGCCACGGACTCATGGCCGGGAGGGCGGCGCATCTGCTAAACACCAGCAGTTCATTTGGGTTAGCTTGGTTATGTGGCAACATCAGTACAGCTTCTTTTTTGTTCCCCTTGGCACGAATTTATTTTTGCTGCTGGTACAGTTTGACCTCGGCACAAGATCTCCCCCATATCCGGCGAGCTGATCCGTGCCAGTTACGGTGTTCGACACTTCATTCACCGTTCAGACCGCCATTCCCTTCCTACTTTCTTGTCTATTTATTATTTCCTTTTTCATTCCGTTTAGTTGGTCTATCCTTTGCTTTTTGCATTTTCTTCCTTTTCACTTATCTCCATTTTACTTACCTTCACTTTCCTTCTCTACGACCACATTTACTTACATCTATCTTTTCAGTTTGACGGTTGGAACGTTTCCTCTATGCCTTCCTATATCCCTCTTCTTAAATCCTACCTATCCCAAACACAATCCCATACTAACCGTTTCCTATCCAAGTTGCCAGCAATGGCCCCCAACGTGGGGCCCGTGTTTTTGTTTCCACCCATTCAGTGATTTTACTCCCAGTGTCATCATCTGACAAAACGTATGTCGTGTTGCAAGATCGCGGTAGAATGCTTGAACACTTGCGACGTGAAGTTAGATGATGCTGGTGGAAGTGGAATTTCCTGAAATTTGTTTTATCCCAAATCACCACCGTCATCGGCGTTCGAACCTCCTGCATGTCTTCAAACAGGTCATTACGAAATGTTGAATCGCGGCAGGAGTTTAGAATTTCGATGCGGAGGTATATTCAACCCAGTTCTCAATTGCTGCCGCTGATGAGTCAGAGAGGAATCGTATGTTTTGGTTAGGATAGCTCCTTAGAAGGCCCGACTAATTGCCACGAGGAATCTCGGTCACATCAGCGATATCAAAAGTGAACTAACAAAATATTTATGTTGTCACTTTGTATGTTTTTTTTTGCTAACATGCCACATAACAAAGTGACAAAAGAAACCAAATTTAGCTTACCAATATCGTCTTGAGATCATTTATCATAGTCATCGTCAAAAATAGGACTGGTGAAGAAAGCCACCTCCTAGACCCCCGACCGTAATGAAATAAAACAACAACAAAAAACAAACATTTATCTTCAATTAGATTTGAGTACATATAAACATAAATCATAGGTACATACAAATATAACATCAAACTATTTTTACAAACAAATCACCAAACACATATAGGGACTATCTGCCTTTTATCAACATATAAATATTCGTTTAGTGTTCAAAGTAACATTATTTTTACGTTTTACATTTTATATTTTTTTTTTTACTTTTTCAATTCAATTTAAAAATATCGTTTAGTGCAAATTAACATTTTACATTTTTAATTGGTTTTTGGCTTGTCAGTTTTCAGTGAGCTTATAAATCTCGTTTTAGTGTTCAAAGTTTTACATCGTACATTTTACATTTTGTTGCCTTTAGTAGTCAGTTTATATAGTGTGAATCAAATTTTTAAGTTTTATTTAACAGTAGGTAGGAACACAAATTAGCTTTTGGAACAAATTAATACAAACAAATTTTGTTTTCAGCTGGAAGGAAGGATTTATGAGTTAAGTTTTAGGAAATAGTTCAGAAGATAAAGCAATTTTCATTCTTTTTATAACATAGTTTAAATAGATTTGTGTGAAATTCAAATATCTTTAGTATTAGTAGTATAGACAGTTTAGTATAGTAAGAAGTAGATTATAGGTTGAAAAAAAAAGTATATTTTCAATTTGCTTAGATAGTAGGATTTTTATACGTAAATAGCTAGGCAGCGAAAATAAATAATAAGGTTTTATAAATACAATTAGGCTAAGCAGTTTTTATATTCCAAATTTTTTTTATATATTTAAAGCTTTGGCTGTTAAATTTTAATTTTTTGTTTTAGAGTAGGTACAATTCTTTGTTTTTGGGTTTAAGAATATAACATATTAGAACAGTTAATTAAAATTTTGGAATGTTACATAAGATACAGTAGATTAAAATTTTGCTTTGAGAGTTACATAGTAAACTTAAATTAAAATCAATAAAAAAATTCAATGCAGAGTTATAGATAATAATTTTAAGGTTGATTTTTACATCGGCTGGTGACATATTCTTCATTGTAGGGCGGCAGATGAGAACTATAGGGAAAGAAAAAAAGATTAGTAAAGCAAATACAACCATCAGAAATCGAGTAATCACGCGTTTGTTTCCTAAGAAACAATTAGATATTTCAAATATGGCACCGGTAAAACATTCGCCTTTTAAGAGAGTGACTAACCCAACAGCTCCACCAGAAACCACTGCGGTTCCACCCGCGGCAGCTCCGGCTGTACCACCTAAGCCTGCAAGTAAGTCGGTTAGTGTCGAATCTCTCGTGGCGCCTTCTTTTAGTACTATTTCTGGGTTAGGAGGCTCTTCGGTGGGTGGGCAGTCTAGAGAGCCAGACACCGTAATGGCTAGGCCCGAAACTGAAAGAAATAGACAAAATGCTTTTGATGAGTGGGTACAGGGTACAGAAAGAGTGACTGATAGAAACCCAATAGATTGGTCCGATTCCTTAGGAGCTCGGGTGAACCTTAGGGGTGAAGATCTCCTTCCTAGGGATTGGGATGCGGAACCTGTGCCGGAGTTAGTTAATGTCCACCAATAATTAGGCGCAGGTGGATTCCAAGCTCCGAGGGAGCGGATTATAAACCCGCGAACCAATCATTATGATTATGAAATTTTGATGGGGGTGAACAATGGCCATCAACAAAATAGCGCTCCATCTGCATATGTCTGTTCGTGGAGAACTCGACTTTATGAAGATAGGAGGTTTTTTGAGACCGGAGCGGTTCCGAAAGCCACCAAGACGACACCAAGAGTGATGGGTTCCGATCCCATAGTAAGGACTGAAAAAACACCAGAGGTACCAAAGGAAGTAGTTTCACAAAGTCATAACAGAAACAATGAGCTTACTGATGTTAGGGCTGAACCAACTCCTGACGACAATAACATTTCGCCAGAAATGAAAACTGTCATCAATTTAGCAGTCGTCCAGGCGTACGAGTCATATACAAACTCTTTGAGAGAGGAAATTTCCGAGTCCCTCAAGGTAGAGGTTAGGAGGAATTTCCTGGAGTTTTTAGGTGGCATCAACCGAACCATTCGGCCAGAACTATTTGTGGAGGAACGATCGCCAAAGCCACCGGCGGATCGGCCTAGGACCCGACCTTACGACACCGCTCAGGCCGCAACTAGTGGACGTGAGCTACCAACTTCGTCGGTCCGTTTTAGAACTCCGACCGACACAGATTTAGGTTATGCAAATCGTCGGCCTGAGATGGATTTTAATTATGCAAATCGGCGTCCGGATACGGATTTCGGTTATTCGAATCGTCGTCCTGATTGGGATTTTGACATGCCGATTGAGAGACATCAGCCGACGTCGTCCGCTCCGGATTATGACCGGAGCAATGGAGATCCTCACGGTAGGGGTAATCGGCAATAAAATTATCCGCAGAACCGAACACCTGAAATTAGAATGGATAAGTGGAGATTTGGGCGACCTGCATCGTGCCTGATCGGGAAACTATTGATTGCTCAGAACTTGGTCTGGGCCAGTAGCGCAACAATCAGTCACGATGAAGTGCTTGTTTTACCTCCTCGTGGTGGTCCCCGGGCAACTATTTGTGTATCCCAATATACGTAAATAGGCCAAAATTACAAGTGCGAAAAGGCCTAGCTTTCTAGGATAGGTCACGGAGGTTAGCATTCTCCGTAACTGAAATCAACCCGCTACCGAAACCAACACTACGCCTCGGATAATTAATGATAACTCGTTGACGACTTTTGGCTATTGTACCCGGACAAAGATTGGTTTCTGGAATGTGAAGACGCTTCTTGACAATGGAAAAGGTCCTCAGAATGCCAGATTCCTGCAACTAGAGAAGGAATTCATGCGGTATAGGATGGACATCTTAGGGATAAGTGAAGTTAGATGGCTGGGCTCGGGAAAGTTTAAGTCACCAACCCGTAACACTGTACTATTCTATTCCGGAAAAACACCTGGAAGCGCTCGGGAATCTGGCGTTGGATTGCTGCTTTCCAAAACAGCTCTCAAAAGCTTAATTTCCTGGGAGCCTTTAGGTGACAGGATCCTGAAAGCCAGGTTCCGGACTAGAGTACGTCGCGTCACCGTCATACAGTGTTACGCCCCAACTTTGCTCTCTTCTGACGAGGAAAAAGGAGGCCTTTTATAACCAGCTGAGTGCTGCTTATGATAGCGTTCCACGAGGTGATATAATTATGGTGATGGGAGACTTAAATGCCATGGTTGGCAATGACAACACTGGGCTAAGGCATGTCATGGGAAAACATGGTGTTGGTAACCGAAACGACAATGGCGAACGATTTGTCGATTTCTGCAACGCCAACGGCCTTGTTATTGGAGGGACCATGTTCGAGCATAAGACGTGCCACAAAGTCAGTTGGGTGTCGACTGACAGACAAGCAACTTCCAACCAAATTGACCACTTCGCGATCAGCCGGCGTTTTAGAAGCAGTCTCCAGGACGTCCGTAACA
The DNA here is from genome assembly GCA_949320155.1 of Melangyna quadrimaculata. Taxonomy (NCBI): domain Eukaryota; kingdom Metazoa; phylum Arthropoda; class Insecta; order Diptera; family Syrphidae; genus Melangyna; species Melangyna quadrimaculata. The sequence continues at coordinate 126,540,421 of OX439485.1, forward strand.
GAAGAGGTGCTGACATGGGAATGGCCCGGGACCACCATCTGATAGTTGCTACCGTTAGATTGCGTACAGCTGCAGTTTGGAGATCCCACGGAAACACTCGAATGCCCAAGTTTAATACAGATAGACTAAAGGATTCCGCAGTGCGCCAACAACTAGGGGACCACCTTTAACAAGGATTGAACGCAATCAGCAGCACGGAAACCACATCCATCGAAAATCATTGGTGTGCTGTGAAAAATGTGTTCATATCCGGTGCTGAAAGTATAGTCGGCCGGGCGCAAGGGAGAAATAGTGCTTGGCTTTCCGACGAAACTTGGGCAAGGATCGAAGAAAGGAAACACCTTAAAGCTCGCATCGTAGCTACCCCAGCAGCAGGGAGAAACGAGCTTGAGTCTACGTACCGCATGAAGATGAGGGAAGTTCACCGTAGTGTGCGACGTGATAAGCGTAACTACATCCACGCATTGGCTACAGAAGCAGAAGAAGCCGCTAGTAGGTGTGACAGAAGGACCGTCTACAGAATTACCAAAGAGCTCACTGGTGTCCAGAGCTCTAAACAATACCTGGTTTGTGTCAAACGGATCCCTGCTAATTTCGGATGAGGACCAGCTCATAAGGTGGAGGGAACACTTCTGCGGTTTTAAACCGCGTTTTCGCCAGTGAAGTGAACCCTATTCCCACTGAGCTACCCGAAGTAATAATTTCCCGAATACGCACCGTACCCCCCAGTAAAGAAGAAATTAACACCGCCATCAAAGCACTGAAAAACAACAAAGCGGTTGGACTTGACGGTATTCCTGCAGAGCTCTTAGGAGCAGCCCCAACGACATCGAGCGAGCTACTGCACCCACTTATTAAGAGAGCTTGGGAAACAGAGAGCTTTCCTGAAGAGTGGAAAAAAGGAATGATTGTCAAGCTCCCAAAGAAAGGAGATCTCACACAGTGCGAAAACTGGAGAGGAATATGCGTTCTGCCTGCAGTAGCCAAGATAATAACAAGGATAGTTTTGGACCGAATTAAAGACCACCTCGAAGACATACTCGACGCCGAACAAGCAGGTTTCCGCACTGGATCTTCCTGTGTGGATCACATCAACACCTTGCGGATCATCATCGAACAGTGCGTTGAATATCGATCACCACTTCACCTGCTGTTCATCGATTTTGAAAAGGCGTTCGACAGTGTCAATAGAGAATTTATTTGGCTTGCTTTGCGCAGGAGGGGCATCCCAGATAAATTGATTGCTATTATCAAGGCTACATATGATGGATCCAAGTGTCACGTTTTGCACAAAGGTAGGCTGTCAGAGGAGTTTGAAATCCAAAGTGGAGTTAGGCAAGGCTGTATACTGTCACCAATACTGTTCCTGTTGGTGATAAGTGACGTACTGCACGCAGCTTTGTCAAGTGGAAATGGAGGAATTCAGTGGACTCTGCAATCTCACCTCAAACATCTGGACTACGCGGACGACGTTTGCTTACTCTCTCATAGGATCATGGATCTCCATCAAATGGCAACAAGGGTGGAGAGAGAAGCAGAAAACGTAGGGCTTAAGATCAACTCGGCAAAAACTAAAAGGATCAGCCTTGGAAATTCCTCATCAATCCAAGTAAATATTTCTGGACAACCGGTAGAGATGGTAGAAGATTTCCAATATCTTGGGAGTATTGTCTCTACGGGTGGCGGAACTGAACTAGACGTAAACAGCCGAATCAGAAAAGCAAAGGCTGCGTTCGGAATGCTGTCCAAAATATGGAGAAACAACTCTTTTAGCTTAAAGACCAAGTTACGACTGTTCCGCTCCAATGTTGAATCCGTTCTGCTTTACGGCTGCAGCACTTGGAAAGTCACTGACACTGTCACTATAATGCTGCAAACCTTCGTTAATAGATGTCTACGAAACATCTTGAGGATTTTCTGGCCCAACCGTATCTCCAATGCAGAACTTCATGCGAGAACGGGTCAGGAGCCCATGGACTCCATTATACGAAGAAGAAAGTCGCAGTGGATTGGCCATACGCTTCGAAAAGGCGGTCGGTGCATTGCATCTCAAGCAATGCAGTGGAACCCGCTCACACAGGAGGGAAGACAAGTGGGCCGGCCTAGAAGTACATGGCGAAGAACGGTCGAACAGGAATCGGCACGACTGGGGAAAAGTTGGAGAGAGCTGAAATATATTTCAAAAAATCGTACACGATGGCGCGTAGGTGTAGTGGAGGCCCTATGTCACGTAAGGGAAACATCACGGACGTAATAGGCCCGAGGACCTAAGTAAGTAAGTAAGTAACGTTTAATGGAAATCCGGAAATACTTACCGTAGAGGATTTCATCTTTCGGGTTGATTTACGTCGAGACCAGTATAGGTGCTCCTGGGTTGTGATTATGCGGGATTTCAATCTTCTGCTAACAGGAGCCGCCAACGACTGGTACTGGCAATTTCAGCGGTCCCGATTGGCCAACGCTTCGGGACGCGTTAATGCGCCAGTTTCGGAATTCAAAGACCGATTTAGATATTATGAGGGACATAATGGACCGGTGGCAGGGTACCTGGGAGTCCAGTGACGATTATTTTGCGGCAGTGAACAAAATGAAGTCTCATCTCAGGATGCATATGCCGGAACATGAACTCGTGCGGGTTTTGAAAGAAAATTTGAACGAGCGGATCAAACGGTTGGTGTTTCCACAGGAGGTTTATTCACTAGACCAATTGAGGATAGCCTGCAAGGATGCTGAGCGTGCGTTTTCCGGGCGAGAAAGGGACGGTCCGAAACCGCAGAGGCCACCGGCGCGGCATCGGGCAAACGAAATCGAGCTCGTGGATGATGCTTCCCAACAATTCCAGGAGGAGAACCTCGCTGCCTTTCACCATTCAGGCGCTCGTCCGAAAAGCGGTCCAAGATATTGAGATTCAAAGAATCTGACCTGTTGGAATTGTAGGAGTCCTGGGCATTCCTTTATGGATTGTCCATCACCAGTCCGGAACATTTTTTGTTACCGATGTGGTCAGGAAGGGGTTATTACTCCGAAATGCCGCATCTGCAACCCGGAAAACCTTGTGAGGAGCGCGACATCTTTGGGGGAGTCGCGTTCGACTCAGAAACCCCCAGAACACCTAGAGAAGAAGTAACAGAAGAAGAAAATACATGTAAAATAAAAATATTAAGAAGAGATGGAAATACAAAAATAGAAAACGAAAAAAAAACTGACAGAATTGAAACCTCTCAGCATTCGAGTGAGAGAGTACAATATAGCTAGAAATAGAATTTTTAATAATGAAATAGGGAAAATTACAAATAGAATTTTAAAAACAAGAGCGCGGTATAAATTAAGAAAAGAAACGAAGAAGAACATTTTGGCAACGGTAGTCGGTACAAATACAGACCCCCGACCTTATGCCAAAATATCCTTAGCAGGAAAAGAATATTTAGGACTTTTGGATAGTAGGGCCAGTGTTAGTATTTTAGGGAAAAATTGTATTTCCGCAATCAATTCTTTGAAAATACCATTACTGCCCTACAAAGCAAATGTAAAAACTGCGGATGGAAAAACCAGGAAATAGTCGGAAAAATCCAAGCGCAAGTAGAATACAAAAATCAAACTCACGCTCTGACCTTTTACTTAGTGCCCAATTTAGACCAAGAGTTATACCTCGGGGTTGACTTTTGGAGGGCTTTTCAAATCGCCCCTAACATCGTAAGCTCCGTCTCAATTCTGGAAGAGGCCGGAGATTTGGTGAACGCTCATCAACTGTCGCCGGATCAGCAGTGCAAGTTGGAGACGGTGAAGGGGAAATTTTTAGATTTTGATCGTCACGGTCTCGGAAAAACGTCTCTAATGGAGCATGTTATAAATACCGGAGACGCGATACCTGTCAAGCAGCGTCACTACCCTGTTTCTGCGGCGGTGCAAGCCCTTTTATACCAAGAATTAGATAGAATGTTGAAGCTCGGCGTTATTGAGGAAAGTGAGAGTCCTTGGTGCTCGCCCGTTGTCCTTATCAAGAAGGCAGGCGAAAACGGTACCATAAAATATCGGTTTTGTCTGGATTCGCGAAAGGTCAACGCGGTTAGTAAAAAGGATGCAAACCCACTCCCTCATATCGACGGACTTCTCAGCCGTTTACCAGACACCTATTATATTAGTAGCGTCGATCTGAAAGAGGCTTTCTGGCAAATTCCGCTGGAGAAGGAGAGTAGGGAGAAAACTGCGTTTGCGGTACCGGGGAGACCCTTGTACCAATTTACGGTCATGCCCTTTGGGTTGTGCAACGCAGCTCAGAGGCTATGTCGCTTAATGGACAAGGTTATTCCTGCACGACTCAGAGATAGAGTTTTCGTTTATCTAGACGACCTGCTCATTATAGCACCAGATTTCAAAACCCATATTACCGTGTTGGATGAAGTGGCCGAATTTCTGCGAAAGGCGAATCTCACCATCAACGTGAAGAAATCCAAATTTTGCTTTAAAGAGCTTAAATATTTGGGTTTCATCGTTGGTGGTGGGAAGCTTAAAGCAGACCCTGCTAAAGTGGAAGCGGTAGTGGATTTTCCCAGGCAGGTTCGTCGGTTACTGGGTTTAGCGGGGTGGTATAGGCGATTTATTCGAGATTTTTCCACCCTAACCGCTCCTCTAACCGATACACTGAAAAAGAAAAATGAAAAATTTCGAATGACAGAAGAGGCGATAGCAGCATTCGAGGTATTGAAAGTAGCGTTGACCACAGCTCCGGTACTCACGCACCGGATTTCTCGAAGAGATTCTTCATTCAGTGCGATGCTTCCGATTCCGGAAGCATCGTCTTATTTCTCCCAAAAATTGTATGCGTGTCAACGAAATTATACGGTGACCGAGAGAGAGTGCATGGCTGCAGTCATGGCGGTGAAAAAGTTCAGGCCATATGTCGAGGGTATGGCCTTTACAATTATCACCGACCACTCCAGCCTTAAGTGGCTGATGAACATGAAAGACCTAAAGGGCAGATTGGCCAGGTGGAGTCTTAGTCTTCAAGCTTTAACCTTCGACATAGAGCACCGAAAAGGATCGCTAAATGTCGTGCCTCGGGCGCACGTAGACAGTATAGAAATAGCAGAAGTAGCACCATTAGTAGATTTAGATTCGTAGGAGTTTAGATCCGAAGAATATCAATCCTTTATAGCAACTGTTCAAAACAATAGTCAAGAATTGCCAGATTTGAAAATTGAAGACAATTTTGTATATAAAAGAGCTCTGCCTGTAGGGGGTGATGAGTCAACGTTAAATAACACATGGCGTTTGTGGATTCCTTCTGGCTTGACAGAGGAAATAATTAGACTGACTCACGAACCTCCGCAAGTCATGGCGGAATCACTAAAACGCTTCACCGAATAAGACAGTACTTTTTCTGGCCGAATATGACGGTTCAGATCAAGAAATTCATGTCTGAATGTAAACAGAGTAAATCCACAAATCAAATTCTTCGTCCACCTATGAGTAGTAATTTTGCCACAGACCTTCCCTTTCAAAAACTCTTTATTGATTTTTTGGGCCCATACCCAAGATCAAAAGCAGGGAATGCATATGTATTTGTAGTGTTAGATCATTTGTCGAAGTATGTTTTTTTTAACCTTTGCGCTCAGCGGATACTATAAGCGTTATCAAATTTTTAAAGAATGAGGTCTTCAATACGTTTGGAGTACCGGAAATAATCCATTTAGATAACGGCAAGCAATTCGTAAGCAAAGACTTTCAAAATTTTCTCCAATCGTATGGAGTTTGTCATTTTAAAACCGCTTACTATTCGCCTCAATCAAATGCATCGGAGAGGGTGAATAGAACGCTGCTAGCGGCTATCAGATCATATTTGAAAGACGATCAGCGCGAGTGGGATATGCACATTAGTGATATTGCATGCGCGTTGAGAAGTTCTGTACACTCGTCAACCAGAGTGTCACCTTATTTCACTTTATTTGGAGTAAATATGGTGACACACGGCAAGAGTTATGATCTAGTCAGAAAATTGAATGCTATGGATGATGGTGAACTATTCATTCTTGGGAGGCAAAGTCGATTGCAGTGCATTCGAAAAAAAGTAAAAGAGAATATTTTGGAAGCAAATGAGAAAGGCGCCAAGACATATAATATCCGAAGTGGTAATGTTCGATTCGTACCTGGGCAAGAGGTGTTCCGACGAAATTTCGTTCTGAGCAATTCGTCGAAATATCTCTCGTCAAAACTTTGCCCAAAATACGTCAAGTGTAGGATAGTTAAAAATATCGGAAAGAACATGTACGAGCTGGAAAACCTTTCTGGCAAAAAGATAGGAGTGTTCCAAGCAAAGGATATAAAGCAATAATGATCTGTGATATAAATACCGGTGATAGACATAGCGTCGATAAAACAAATACTACTCTGTGCAATAACATCTTTAGTACCTGGTATAGCTTATAGATTCATAGATTATTTATTTATTTTGTTATTTATTTATATAGTTATTTACTTTAATATATTTATTTATGTAGTTACTGATTTATTTATTTATTTACCTATTTATTTATCAATTTAACTTATATAGTATTTATTTATTTAACTTTTATATTCCTAATTTATTTTTTTTTAACTTATATAGATTTTTTATTATTTATTTATTTATTTATTTATTTACTTAATTATTTATTTATTTATTTAACCTATATAGATTTTCATTTAATTTATTGATATAATTAATTATTTATTTTACTTTTATAGTTTTGCATTCATTCGTTTACTTAATTCATTCATTTATATATTCTTTTAATCATTTTTGTATTGATTCAATTATTGATATCGTTTTTAGTTATTTAGTTAAAATTATTAATATATTCATTAATTTCATTATTATTTTTATATTTGATCATTCATTTAATTATATGCTTGTACGCGTGTTTCATTGCATAATGTTTCCGGTGCTAAGATATCTATTAAATCAAATGTTATATTTATGTATAAAAACTATTCGTTATTGATTTAGTTAATGATCATATGATCAGTCAAATTTGTTGTTTTTTTTGGAAAAGATTAAATAGTTTTTATAAGATCGTATTTATCAAAACTGCCATAGGTTTTTATAAAAATATCGAAAGAAGTGGTAAAGAGTTGTAAACTCAAGCTAAATTTGTGTTTGCACATAGTAGTATCGAGCGAATAATTATTTTGTCGAGATAACCGTAAACGTAAATATATGCATTTTATCCTATAATAATTGTTTAATAAAACTTAAGACTATACGTATAATTGAAAAAAAAAAGCTTTCAAAAAAAAAAAATAAATAAATAATATCTATACTCGGTATATAAAAAGATTATATGGATAGGTACTCACCTTAAAGATTTTTTTTTATTGGTCATCAAATTGTTGTTTCCTCCATCTGGGTTGACTTCATTCAAGATGGTCTTGACCTCATCCAGAATTTCAAAGCTGATCGACAACAGCCCAAATTAAGCTGTACCTTCTTGCGGTATCTCGGTTGGTTCCCCAGTTGATTTCCCGATTTGTTCTGATCTAGAATTGTTTTTTTTTAATCAAACTTACTAATGTCTAGGAAAATGCAAAATAAATTATAAATTACCTAATCATGTAGTAATCCAAGGGCATATTGCCCGGCTTTGGGTTAACTCCCCACATACCGACCACGTAGCACAACAAAAAGAAAACAATTCCAACTCCTGCCACCGTCTTTGAGTTCGACAGTCTCCTCAACGTCGGTGTTTTGTTGCATTTGTCTGAAGTAGTAAAAAATAAAATCATTAACATCTAAAGAATTTTGAAAAAATAAAATAAATCTTACCTGCAAGTACACAACCTGGTGAAATTCTTCTTGGTGCATATGCCGCTGCGGTGTACTGCAACTCGATTTTTTTTGTTAGGCTGAAAACGAAAAGAAACACCAGTTAAAACGAATACAACGATAACGCACATTTAATTACACTTATTTACAAACGAATATGACAATAAACTAGAATAAAACTTACAAAATAATTTACACAAAAAAATGCGGGAAGAAACAAATAACACCAACCTAGTAGACAAGATGACAGTACCGAGATACGATACACATGACAAATAGTACTATAGGCATAGTAAGTGGAACGTAGCGAGTAATGAATGGGTTTTGGGTGTATGGGTTATATTTGTAAGTAGGGGAATATATTCCATTTCTCGAAGCAATAATGGCCGCCGTTTTGGAAGGGCCAGTTCACAATGATGCTTTTTGGGTTTGAGTCCTAGATTTGGGTTGTAGGACATAATAAGTAGCAGTCACTACTTCAGGGATAGATAATGGTATGTTTGGAGGTGGGTGCGGAGAAAGGTTGTACGAGAGAAAATCATTACAAATACTTTCAGCATTGTATATAAATATCTATAGTCTATCAAAAAACCAAAACGACGGTGGCGGTACCACTGGCCTGGGAGGGCATTTGCTCTGTAGATAATGTTGAGTTAAAAACACATTGAAAATCTCATTAAATCTCTCTAGCGATAATCACTCCACCTATAGGCCTAGACTATCGTCCCGAAATTCGGCTCATTAATAGTACTATAGGTTTTATATACAATGGTAGTACGAGAGAAAATCATTACAAATACTTTCAGAATTGTATATAAAACCTATAGTACTATTAATGAGTCGAATTTCGGGACGATATATGAGTACGAATAATACGAAATAAAAATTACATTTCAAATAAACGTCCACCGTTGGATTCGAATCAAGGAAAATACGAAATGAGCAAAAAGGGTGAGTTTACCTTTTGTCAGCATTTATTTCATTTTATTCTGTTAATCTGCTATTCTGTTATGAATTTCTATACAAAAGTTCGTGCTGCCAAAAAATGTTTTATGAAATATAATTTTGGTATTCGGCATGCCAAACTGTTATGAAATCTGTTAAGAAATCTGCTATGGGTGCTGTCAAAAGTTCGAAACTCTCAACAATCTTTTACGAATCGCAGTTTTGGTATTCAGGACGCCACAATCTGTTATGGAATCTTTTATGAATCATAAAAGAATAAAAGACAAAGTTTTTTGACTTTTATCATAAAATATTTCAATAAATGAAATAAAAATATATAATAATATTTTATTTCGTCAAAAATAGGGATACAAAATAACAAAATAATATTAAAATACATATTTATATATATGGAAACACAAATTATTTTTACACAAAACACAAAGTTATTTTCAAACACGAAAGTACAACACATTTTTGATGGAAGAACGAAGTTTTATACTACGTTTCCAACAGACACTAAACCGAGATTTAGCAAGATAATCACCAATCTCCTTGAAATTTACTAGATTTACCATACAAATTTTAATCTCCACAAATGAAGATTTCAAATAAAACTCATTCAAATCTACTTAGAAACATTAGTTTGTCAAATCAAACAAACTTTTTTTTCGAAGAATAATTGTGGAACCGACCTATTTTCGTTTATTGATAGATGGAAATGTAAACAAAAACTATCTATCTCACTTCCACCTCATATCAAAAAAATGAAACAACATTTGAATGTTTTGCCATAATCCTCTTTTTGTGCAGTGGAAACTGTTGCTGGCAACTTGGATAGGAAATGGTGAGTATGGGATTATGTTTGGGATAGGTAGGATTTAGGAAGAGGGATATAGGAAGGCATAGAGGAAACGTTCCAACCGTCAAACTGAAAGGATAGATGTAAGTAAATGTGGTCGTAGAGAAGGAAAGTGAGGGTAAGTAAAATGGAGGTAAGTGAAAAGGAAGAAAATGCAAAAAGCAAAGGATAGACCAACTAAACGGAATGAATAAGGAAATAATAAATAGACAAGAAAGTAGGAAGGGAATGACGGTGTGAACGGGGAATGAAGTGTCGGACCCCGTAACTGGCACGCTTGCGAGGCACGGCTCAGCTCGCCGGATATGGGGGGGATCTTGTGCCGAGGTCAAACTGTACCAGCAGCAAAAATAAATTCGTGGCGGGAATTTTCGGACTCCCCTAGAGCTGATCGTACCAAAAGTCGTCCTCAGATCATCCTACTGAATGAAGTCCGCCACCCCGTCCACCCCCTGAAAAAAAGAATCTACCAGGCCATCGAGCCGCTTGGACAGCTCATTAAAACACACCTGGCATTGCGCGACTTACAAACATTTATTACTTTAAGGTTTTGGACCTCTCTTAAAATTTACATGACCAAAATAAATGAAAAATAAATAATTTCAATGAAATGATGGAAATCAAAAAATGTAAATAAATAAATAAAGTTTTTAAGGGAAATTAACTATAAATAAATAGATAAATAACGAAGAGATACAAATAAATAAACAAGATTGTTAACAAAGAATTAACTAAATTATTTTTTTTTTGTTTTTCTTTTTTTATAATTTTTTTTTTTTGTAATCATTTAAACCGAGTGAAGGTTAAGGACAACCAAAAATAAAACCTCGCCCTACTTCCTTCGGGCCACCTAGTTCTAAGATTGCTCTCCTTTAGTGAGGCACTCAATTATTTCGCCGTACGAATGAAGACCCTACCTGCACAGAGTTCTATAAAGGTGTACGTCTACCCAAAAATTGTCCGCCCCAAAAGGCTAAATTGACCGTAGGTGGCGCTGCCGAAAGTGAGCGGGGTTTCTATGGCTTCCTATCCTTACCTTCCGGTTGTTTTTCTTTTTTATTTTTTTTCTCTAGTCACCTGAAGAGTGCAAAGCTAATTGATTGACTAGGGTCCTTACAAAAGAAAATATCAACAAGCAATATCACGCAAAAAAAATATTAATTGAAACTATAAATAAAATTTGTTAAAAAGATTTGGAACACGCCCCACTGTAGGCTCCTCTCAGGTTCTGCTTCGTATTTCGTTGCGCCGACACCAGAAAAAAATCCATCAAAAAATATATAGGCGGCCACGATCAAATCGTTACCGTGGACCGCCAAGTCGCCCCTAGCAACACCTAAATCTGTTATATATTATTAGTTGCGTTACTTTATTTTTCCATAAACTTCACTCACCCCGTTATTGCTAACGGTATTCTATCTTGCTCCGGGCTTGACCCAACTGACGTTATGTTGGATACGTTATATATATATGTTAGATCGGTTTTGCCCTATTAAAAAATCATTTTCTTATCTCTGTATTTAATTTTGTATGTGGGACAAACACTCTCACCTATCTCCTCGCTTGTCTTTTATTTTTTCCTTCTTTTTTTTTTGTTTTTTTTTTTTTGATTCGCAGCTCTCAGATGATTCCGCTTATCACACCAAAAAAAAAACGTTCCCTTTTAAGTTTCCTAACAGCACTATACTTTTTACTTTTTTTCTTTTTTTTTTTTATTTAAATTTTATTTGCACTTAAATGCTGACAAAAGGTAAACTCACCCTTTTTGCTCTTTTCGTATTTTCCTTGATTCGAATCCAACGGTGGACGTTTATTTCAAATTTAATTTTTATTTTTTTTCACTCGTGTAGGTATGGAATATTATTCACTACTTGGAACTAGGTACAAATATAATGTAGCAGGAAAAAGATCCGCACTGCCTAATGGTAAAATAGGACTTTTTGCTACCGACTCTGAGCGACACACTCTTCAGGCTGATGACTTTAACAATGTCAAATTATTTCTTTATGTTCTTTTCTGTGCTGGAAGTAGTACTATCAAAAAACCAAAACGACGGTGGCGGTGCCACTGGCCTGGGAGGGCATTTGCTCTGTAGATAATGTAGAGTTAAAAACACATTGAAAATCTCATTAAATCTCTCTATCGATAATCACTCCACCTATAGGCCTAGACTATCGTCCCGAAATTCGACTCATTAATAGTACTAGAAAATCATTACAAATACTTTCAGCATTGTATATAAAACCAGACTATTAATGAGTCGAAAAAAAAAATTAAAAATTAAATTTGAAATAAACGTCCACCGTTGGATTCGAATCAAGGAAAATACGAAAAGAGCAAAAAGGGTGAGTTTACTTTTTGTCAGCATTTAAGTGCAAATAAAATTTAAATAAAAAAAAAAGAAAAAAAGTAAAAAGTATAGTGCTGTTAGGAAACTTAAAAGGGAACGTTTTTTTTAAGGTGTGATAAGCGGAATCATCTGAGAGCCGCGAATCAAAAAAAAACAAAAAATAAGAAGGAAAAAATAAAAGACAAGCGAGGAGATAGGTGAGAGTGTTTGTTCCACATACAAAATTAAATACAGGGATAAGAAAATGATTTTTTAATAGGGCAAAACCGATCTAACATATATATATAACGTATCCAACATAACGTCAGTTGGGTCAAGCCCGAAGCAAGATAGAATACCGTTAGCAATAACGGGGTGAGTGAAGTTTATGAAAAAATAAAGTAACGCAACTAATAATATATAACAGATTTAGGTGTTGCTAGGGGCGACTTGGCGGTCCACGGTAACGATTTGATCGTGGCCGCCTATATATTTTTTGATGGATTTTTTTCTGGTGTCGGCGCAACGAAATACGAAGCAGAACCTGAGAGGAGCCTACAGTGGGGCGTGTTCCAAATCTTTTTAACAAATTTTATTTATTGTTTCAAATAATATTTTTTTTGCGTAATATTGCTTGTTGATATTTTCTTCTGTAAGGACTCTAGTCAATCAATTAGCTTTGCACTCTTCAAGTGACTAGAGAAAAAAAAACAAAAAAGAAAAACAACCGGAAGGTAAGGGTAGGAAGCCATGGAAACCCCTCTCGCTTTCGGCAGCGCCACCTACGGTCGATTTAGCCTTTTGGGGCGGACAATTTTTGGGTAGACGTACACCTTTATAGAGCTCTGTGCAGGTAGGGTCTCCATTCGTACAGCGAAATAATTGAGTGCCTCACTAAAGGAGAGCAATCTTAGAACTAGGCGGCCCGAAGGAAGTAGGGCGAGGTTTTAGTTTTGGTTGTCTTTAACCTTTACTCGGTTTAAATAATTACAAAAAAAAAATTATAAAAAAAAGGAAAAACAAAAAAAAAATTAGTTAATTCTTTGTTAACAATCTTATTTATTTATTTTTATCTCTTCATTATTTATCTATTTATTTATACTTAATATCCCTTAAAAATATTATTTATTTATTTACATTTTTTGATTTCCATCATTTCATTGAAATTATTTATTTGTCATTTATTTTGGTCATGTAAATTTTAAGAGAGGTCCAAAACCTTAAAGTAATAAATGTTTGTAAGTCGCGCAACGCCAGGTGTATTTTAATGAGCTGTCCAAGCGGCTCGATTGCCTGGTAGATTCTTTTTTTCAGGGGGTGGACGGGGTGGCGGACTTCATTCAGTAGGATGATCTGAGGACGACTTTTGGTACGATCAGCTCTAGGGGAGTCCGAAAATTCCCGCCACGGACTCATGGCCGGGAGGGCGGCGCATCTGCTAAGAACCAGCAGTTCATTTGGGTAAGCTTGGTTATGTGGCAACATCAGTACAGCTTCTTTTTTGTTCCCCTTGGCACGAATTTATTTTTGCTGCTGGTACAGTTTGACCTCGGCACAAGATCCCCCCTATATCCGGCGAGCTGAGCCGTGCCTCGCAAGCGTGTCAGTTACGGGGTCCGACACTTCATTCCCCGTTCACACCGTCATTCCCTTCCTACTTTCTTGTCTATTTATTATTTCCTTATTCATTCCGTTTAGTTGGTCTATCCTTTGCTTTTTGCATTTTCTTCCTTTTCACTTACCTCCATTTTACTTACCCTCACTTTCCTTCTCTACGACCACATTTACTTACATCTATCCTTTCAGTTTGACGGTTGGAACGTTTCCTCTATGCCTTCCTATATCCCTCTTCCTAAATCCTACCTAACCCAAACACAATCCCTATCTACATTGCCCGATATTTCCACGAAGATTTTTCCAGAAATCGTGTGAAATGTACACACAGAACGATTTTTTCCATGAGATTTTTTCCGTGTCTTCTTCATTTTTTTATTTCTGTGCTCTTCATTTTGCATTGATATTCACTCACACTATAAACCCAATGGCACACTGACACCGAACACACACAAGAAACTGGAAAGAGGGCGAAAGAGAACATAAACAGACTGGAAAAATCGTTCGAGTTTTATGGTACAAACGATTTGATCCCTACCCCTCACTTTTCACTCCGTTCACCTACGAATAAAAGATCGGCACTGGAAAAATCGTTCAATGTAGACCGGGCATACTCACCGTTTCCTATCCAAGTTGCCAGCAACAGTTTCCACTGCACAAAAAGAGGATTATGGCAAAACATTCAAATGTTGTTTCATTTTTTTGATATGAGGTGGAAGCGAGATAGATAGTTTTTGTTTACATTTCCATCTATCAATAAACGAAAATAGGTCGGTTCCACAATTATTCTTCGAAAAAAAAGTTTGTTTGATTTGACAAACTAATGTTTCTAAGTAGATTTGAATGAGTTTTATTTGAAATCTTCATTTGAGGAGATTAAAATTTGTATGGTAAATGTAGTAGATTTCAAGGAGATTGGTGATAATCTTGCTAAATCTCGGTTTAGTGTCTGTTGGAAACGTAGTATAAAACTTCGTTCTTCCATCAAAAATGTATTGTACTTTCGTGTTTGAAAATAACTTTGTGTTTTGTGTAAAAATAATTTGTGTTTCCATATATATAAATATGTATTTTAATATTATTTTGTTATTTTGTATCCCTATTTTTGACGAAATAAAATATTATTATATATTTTTAATTCATTTATTGAAATATTTTATGATAAAAGTCAAAAAACTTTGTCTTTTATTCTTTTATGATTCATAAAAGATTCCATAACAGATTGTGGCGTCCTGAATACCAAAACTGCGGTTCGTAAAAGATTGTTGAGAGTTTCGAACTTTTGACAGCACTCATAGCAGATTTCTTAACAGATTTCATAACAGTTTGGCATGCCGAATACCAAAATTATATTTCATAAAACATTTTTTGGCAGCTCGAACTTTTGTATAGAAATTCATAACAGAATAGCAGATTAACAGAATAAAAGATCTCGCTGAATAGGCCTAAATAACAGATATGGCTGAATAGGCCTAATTGTTATACTACGTTTCCATTAGAGCCGAAAAGGCAAAGCGGCACATTCGCCGACGCGGCGGCAGTTTTTGTTGTTATTTATCATAGTTTATTTGTCATTTTTGTTATAATTGTGAATGATTCGCCCTGCAGTGTTTTCATTATGCCATTCATTTTGCCAAATTTCGAAATTACCTCATTTCGGCACTTATGAAAACGTAGTATTATATGCCGTTTTAACTGGGTCAAATGAGGTAATTTCGTTGCAAGTTTCCAAATGAGATCCGAAATTGTCTGATAGCCTTTCCACACCAAACCCAGAACCCGGTTTTCGGTTTTGGCTGAAAACCTAGATCGAGAACACAAGTTTTCCCATACATTTATGCTAAACCACAAGTTTTAAATAAAACCTGTCCAAAACGTGTTGGATTTGCAGGATGAACTAAACAAACACATCTTGTGAAACATTCAGCGCTCAATTAAATGTCATATAAATAGCTGATGGGTTGCGCAGTGTCGCGCATCCTAACTACTACGTGAAATTGATCGGTTAAGAAATAAATTAATTATAACGAATCAGGATTAATTGTATTTCCATTATTAAATTTCAATATTAAAAAATTGTCTCTTAATTGCACATAAAACATTTGATTTTTCCCTTTTCTGTGGCACTGACAATTTTCAAAGCGGCGCGGCCCTTCCTCGAAACCATTGTGTTTAAGCAAAACAAATGAAATGTCAAATGAAAACTTGTAAATTTTCGGTGTGAACGCATTTCAAGTTTTCGTAAACCAATTGCCGTAAACCTGGTTTTGGGTTTGGTGTGAAAAGGATATTATACTACGTTTTCATTAGAGCCGAAATGAGGTGTTTTCATTATCTAATTTGCTAATTTAATTTGACATCTCATTTCATTTTGAATTTGGAATGGCAGTTAGCCGTTCATTTTTGTTGTTTTCTCTTTCCGTTTTATGTTGTTGAGTAAAAGTGTATTGATATTTGTATGCAAAAGCTTTTAAGAGCTTTTGAAACTGATTCCCGCTGGATGCATTCACCTAATTTGCAACCTAATTTCGTGCAAATGAGGATGAAATTACCTCATTTCGAAATGTGATTTTGTATGGGAAATTAGGTAATCTCGAATCTCATTTGGAAATTTGCAACGAAATTACCTCATTTGGCCCAGTGAAAACGCCATATTATTTCCCATACAAAATCACAGCGATTTTCAGTTTGTAGGCGAGAAGGGCCTACAAAATCTCCCCTCACACCCTTCTCGCCTACAAACTAGCTAGTTTATGGCAACTCAGTTTCCTTGTGTGAAAGCGGTCTACGTTCATTCTACGTTTCATTAGAGCCGAAATGAGGTAATTTCGAAATTTGGCAAAAAAGTGTTTTCATTATCAAATTAGCTACATAATTTCATTTGACATCTCATTTCATTTTGAATTTGGAATGGCAGTTAGCCGTTTATTTTTGTTGTTTTCTCTTTCTGTTTTATGCTGTTGAGAATAGTGTATTGATATTTTCATACAAAAGCTTTTAAGAGCTTTTGAAACTGATTCCCGCTGGATGCATTCACCTTATTTCCAACCTAATTTCGTGCAAATGAGGTTGAAATTACCGCATTTCGAAATGTGGCTTTGTATGGGAAATGAGGTAATTTGGATCTCATTTGGAAATTTGCAACGAAATAACCTCATTTGTCCCAGTGAAAACAGCATATTATACTACGCTTAAAGCCGATAGGGCTCTCCCAAACCAACGTGAAAGTGGCACATTCGCCGACGCGGCGGCAGTGTTTGTTGTTATTTAGCACAGTTTATTTGCCATTTTTGTTATCATTATGAATGCTTCGCCTTGAAGTGTTTTCATTGGGTAGGTTCAGAGAACTTAGGGGACTTGCAAGTAAGGCAAAGTTATAGACTGTGATTGGCCAGATGTCGAAAGTTCCCTTCATTTGAAACAATTTTTCGACAGCTGACCAATCACAGTCTAGAAATTTGCCTTACTTGCAAGTCCCCTAAGTTCTCTGAACCTACCCATTATCAAATTTGCTTATTTCGTTTGAAATCTCATTTCATTTTGAATTTGTGCAACAAACGAGCAAGCAAAAATCGATTGAATGAACATTGAGCATATCAAAGCCATACAAAATAACCATAAGTCCGCAATCTGTGAAAATTTGGCGTATAACGTTGATCATATCATAAGATTTGACAAAGGAAAATTTTTTTGCAACGGAGTGATTCTATGTACCAAGATTAGTACGAGAAGCTATTGAAATTAAAGTGCATACAAATTTCAACCGAGACCAAAGCTTTAACTTATCTGGTGCATGGGATCCATTGATACACAAATTAAAACAAAACAAAACAGAAACAATAACAAATTCAATGCGCCAGCTGATAGGGTGAGCTTTGCATGCTCACAAGGGTATATAAACTTGCAACAACAATAATAATCGCCACAAGAATCAGTGCATTTACAACAACAATTACCATCTCAAATGCACAACATTCAACACACCGGTACAATTTTCAAAGGAGAATGTAAAAACAAAAGATGAAGCATTTACCTTTACCACCCATAAGCCATCAGTTGACCCGTGACCACGACAAATGGAACTTTGTCAAACGTCGGGTGAAGTAATTCAATTAATTTGAATAATTTAAATCGTACGCGGTAAGTCCGTTAAATAAATATTAAATAAAAATGTCGATAGCTGATTTCGTGTTCTATTCCTCGGGCTGGGGAAATGATTTTCGGCTAAAAATGCAAACGAAAATAAAACAATACAACATTATAATATTGTCAACACAAATAGATCTATAAATATAATTTCACTGTCAACAAAATTTATATTTATATTATAATTTTTTGTATTATTTATATTATTATTTTCGTTAATTTCTTTATTTTTGTCTACAATTTCACAAAATTCACGAAATTTAATTTTTTAAGTGACAAATTTTACAAAATGAGATACCAATATTTGTTATTATTTTATTTTTTTGTAAATCGCCATTGGTAATCTTCTTTTAAATCATCTCCTACTTGCCTAATCGCTCGTGTTGTGTTAAAAGCATTTTAAGGGTAGTCGTAACCCCTGTTCGGCTTTCCCTCACCCGATATCATCCTTCTCTCGACAGTACGGCGATGAAGCTGTCTGTCGTTCTCTCCCACTGACGGTACGGTGAAAAAGCTGTCCGGAATCCTGCAACCATTCCTTCCTCTTCAGTATGGCGATGACGCTGTCTGAAATCCTTCCCCCTTCTATATCCTACTCTACCCCTACCTTTCCTATTGGGCTGGATCAATGGTGTTATACGTACCGTGCCGAGGATCAGCCTGGCTGAGGGCCCAATTAAAAATACTAGCTCAGTCGTTAACGGAGTATCCGGATACCTGGCGACCTCCGGATTAACTAGCCTTATCTGTATATGCGAATCTCTGTACAGATGGACCACCCTTTCTTCGCCTCTCGTGGGAACAAAATGAACAAAAACAAACAAAAAAACAAAAGGATAGATAGTTGTGAGACCGGTTCTTCTTCTAAACCGGGCGGCAGCACGGCAGCACGGCGCCAGCGCTGTTTGTCGTTTCTCCTGTGTTGTGTATCAGTGGGGAGGTTGCGGCTAATCGTGATCCCTCATCTGATGCACCTCGCAGCGAGGGAAGTGAAAAGGTAGCTGTACCTAAATCCAGTAGTAGTGGGGTTGTGAATAATGGTCCCGCTACTACTATTGCGAGTGAACCTCGGCAACCGTCCCGAAAGGAAATCCAACCAAGTGCTGCTGTGGTTGTGAAGCATGGCCCTTCCAGTGCTAGGGGGGGTTCTCTTCCGGGTACGGCAAAACGAAAAACACGGTACAGACCATCTAAAAATCTGTATAAGGATAAACGTAATGCTTCGAGGATACTGAAGAGCTCTGATGAGCCCGGAGGTACGTCGCAGCATGACGTTAGAATTGAGTGGGCAAAGCGCATTCTTGCTAATGCACAGACCAGCGGCGACTCTACGTCAAAGCGAGAAAGGTCTATGGAGGGTGCCACACCGGTACCCAAACGGCCCAGAGTCCATAACACCAGCACTCCCCTCAATCCAAATAGCGGACCCGCTAAACCCGCTTATTCTTATAGGGACATTTTAAAGGGTAAAATCGTGATTGCGGTTATCGACAGGAGCGATATAGATGGCACGATTTCTTCTGATCGGTGGCAGGTGGCAAAATTGAAGCTCTCGGCTGGCTTCTTAAGTGTTATGAAGGAGAACCCGGGACCACCTCCGATCACAAGCGATGGCGGTTGGCATCAAGGACATGTCAAACTCATCGTTTGTGACGATCAGAGATCTTGTGATCTGTACAAGCTTGCTGTTAGTAGGCTAGGTGAAATCTGGCCAGGTGCTAAACTCGGGTTGTTGCTAAGGAGGACATCCCATGCAGACCAAGAGCTCGCACTTGGATTCCAGCTGAACCTTCTTGCATGGATGATATTCTCCAGGTAATCAAACTCAGCAATCCATCCCTGCCGACTTATAACTGGAAAGTCGCAAAGCTGGAGGAGGCAAGGCGTCTTTATAGGAGCGCGATCGTCGTGGTCAATAAGGAATCCCTTGACCCCTTGGCGCAGACTCAAGGTGTGATTCGGTTTGGTTTTGAGACGATTACCTTACGAATATATAAAAAAGATGAGGTGATCGCGGAATGCGAGCCTCCACACCCTCTTGAGGCTGAACCTGTGGTTGGAGACCCGGCTGCATCTATTACCTTCCCTAGTTTGGAAGAGGATACATCCAGGACATCCTCTATTACAGCTCATTCCTCTACACACGTTGACAGTCAGACCGAAATGTAGACTGAAGACTACCTAAACATGGTTCTTCTGAGTGAGGATGAGCTCTTGGGCTCCTCTTCTGACTCGGAAGATGTTAATAAAACGGTGGTGGAGGCTGGTCTGCCTAAATGTAGCCAAAATGCTGCAGTTAGTCCAGATTAACCTCCAACACTCCATTAAGGCTTCGGCCTCTCTTCTTCTCCGTCTATCCAGGGGGAATGAAGATATCGTTCTGATCCAAGAACCATGGATTGTCAAATCCCTGGTTAAGGGACTCGGAACTCCTGGATACTACTTACTGTATGCGTCAGATAAAGGGGAACTTGCATACTCGTTAAACTCCCTCATTTCAGCGACAGAGATATAACCGCAGCCAGGCTAAAAACCACAAACGGCATGTACTGGCTAGTGTCAGCTTATCTCGGTCATGACCACCTTGGCCCTCTTCCCAGTAATACACTGGAAAGTATAGTCACTGAAGCAGAACGGCAGAAAATCCGCTTAATAATTGGAAGTGACGCTAACGCCCATCATACAGTATGGGGCAGCACTGACATCAATGATAGAGGTGAGTCTCTTTTCGATTATATCTTAAGTACTAACCTTATAGTAAGTAACGTTGGGAACGAACCCACATTTGTTACTAAAAACCGACAAGAGGTACTGGACATAACTCTAGTCTTAGACACTATTCATCAATCTATTATGAATTGGAAAGTTTCAAAAGAACATTCGTTCTCCGATCACAGATACATTCAGTTTAGTCTGAATGTTGAAGTTCCCACTACCCGACCAGAATTTCGAAATTTCAGGAAAACTGATTGGTCCAAATACAGGAAAACACTTGATAGTTTAATTAAACCTGAACTTCTAAGTCCTCCCTCTAGTACGACTGAACTTGACACCAAAGTCAATGACCTCACGTTAGCCTTAAATAAGTCAATGGCCATCTCCTGTCCACTTATTCAAATAAGGGGAAAAGGAAAACCACATTGGTGGACCTCAGGGCTTGAGCCTCTCAGAAAAAACTGTAGGAAGCTCTTCAATAGAGCAAAAAACACAAGAGCAGTTTCAGACTGGGAATCCTATAAAGAGGCCCTAAAATCATATAAAAAAGAATTGAGGAAATCTAAACGCGCTTCTTGGAGAGCCTTCTGTGGCAGAGTAGAAGAAACCTCAGAATCATCAAGACTTAGAAAAATCCTCTCAACCAGTCCAGCAATGCCCAGCTGTTTGAAAAATGCTGACGGCTCTTGGACAAATACTTGCGAAGAATCACTCAATCTGCTATTAGATACTCATTTTCCAGGTAGCTCCCAAACTTTAAACAGTACTGATCACATTAGATCTAACAATAATCTAACTTTTCCACAAGGTTTGATAACAAGGGAAAAATTGTTGTGGGCTATCAACAGCTTCAAACCTTACAAGTCTCCAGGACCAGACGGCATAATACCAGCCGAAGTAAAAGTTGTTTTTATACCCAAAGCAGGTAAATGCTCCCATGTTAATCCGAAAGATCTCAGACCTATTAGTCTATCATCATTCCTTCTCAAAACTTTTAAACGACTGATTGATATTCACTTACGTACCAGTATTGATACGAGACTCGTCTCAGTCTCAACACGCGTACTGCAAAGGGAAATCGGTGGAAATGGCACTACATACTTTGGTACGCACCATCGAATATTTCCTCTACCATAAAGAATATACAATGGTTGCTTTCCTAGATATAGAAGGCGCTTTTAAAAATGTCGACACATCTGCAATCGCATCTGCACTGTCATGTCTGAAGGTAGACAGTTCGCTTGGTGAACTGATCAAATGCTGACAAGCAGGATTATCAATTCAAAACTGGCGATTTCTCTGCAAAAAGATCAGTCAGTAGAGGTACGCCACAAGGCGGTGTTCTATCTCCCCTTCTCTGGAACCTTGTAGTAAACGAACTGCTTACAAGCCTGGAAGCGGAGGGCTACAGAGTGATTGCCTATGCGGACGATGTTGCTATCGCCGTATCAGGTAAGTATCCTATTGTCTTAAAGGATCTCTTACAAAATGCCTTAAACAAGCTAATAGACTGGGCAGAACGGTGTGGACTGGGTGTCAACCCCCACAAAACTGATCTTGTCCTCTTCCCCAGGAAATATAAAATTCCACACATAGATCCTCCCACCATTAAAGGAATTCCACTAACATTCTCCGACAAAGCTAAATATCTGGGTCTTATTTTAGATAAGAAGTTAAGTTGGAAACCTAATATAGAAGAAAGAGTTCGGAAGGCCACAGTAGCACTCTTCTCTTGTAAGAAAGCCATTGGAAGTAAATGGGGACTCCAACCTCGTATTACTCACTGGCTATACATTTCGGTAATTAGACCGATTCTAACATATGGGGACAGCTCTAGATATAGCGGTTAACCGCGATAAACTTAGTAAAGTCCAAAGATCAGCTTGCATGTGTATAAGTGGAGCACTTCGTTCTACTCCCTCCGCGGCACTGGACACTCTTCTTCATCTGACACCCCTCGATATATTTAGTAAACAAACGGCAGCGAGTTCGGCAATCCGTCTTAAAGCCTCTTCACAGTGGACCAATAATGAAATAGGCCACTCAGCTATTCTGAACTCATACAGATCACTTCCAAGTATAATTGACTAAATTTTCAAGTTGCCATACCGTCCCGATCCACATGGGAGGACGTGACATTCTTGGAAGACGACTCTATTCACTTTTATACGGACGGTTCAAAAACCGAGGATGGGGTTGGTGGAGGCGTGTACTCAGAAAGATTAAATTTAAGTCTCGCATTTCGTCTTCCAGACCATTGTAGCGTGTTTCAGGCGGAACTTTTGGCGATAAAAGAAGTTTTATCTTGGCTTAAAGAAAACGTGATATTGACTTCTGATATCCGCATCTTCTCAGACAGCCATGCTGCCATAAAATCTCTCGATCTCTACAAACTCTAAAACAGCCCTTAACTGTCGATCATCTCTTAAAGAGATGGCGCAGCAGTTCCAAATTCTCCTTTGTTGGGTGCCGGGCCATAGGGACATTCCGGGTAATTGTAAAGCTGATGAACCCGCCAAAGTTGGAACAAGACTACCTATTTTACCTGAAAAGGTAGACACCGGTATGCCTATAGCTACATGCAAATTTTTGCTGAAGCAAGATTCTTTAAGGAGAACAAACCTTAGGTGGAACAACTTAACCACTTGCCTGGCGACAAAACAGATCTGGCCTACGCTTGATGTGAGGCGCTCTAAGTGTTTGATATCTTTGAACAGATTGCATATCAGCTCCGTAATTGGTGTCATAACCGGGCACTGTCTTATAGGCAAGCACGCAAAGCGGCTTGGAGTTTTCGCAAACGATTTTTGTAGGAGCTGTATGGATGAAGAGGAGGAAGAATCTGTTTCTCATCTCCTCTGCACATGCCCTGCCCTATCTAAAAGACGTAGGCTCCATCTCGGAGACTTCTTCTTCAATGATCCTAGTGATCTGACAAACATAGACATAAGTAGTCTCGCACGCTTCATTAGAAGCTCCAACTGGTTTTAACGAGCGGGGAGAAAATCTCTCTAGATTCACGTGGTATCACAACGGACCAACTTATGGTCTAAGTGTGTCAGTCCCTTGCTGGCAGCCACTTCAACGTAACCTAACCTAGAGGGGTTCATAAAGAGTATTCAGTACGGTTTTCGACCGCCTAGCTCTTTTGCGTTAGTCGCCATTTTGAATTTTCGGAAAATCGGTTTTTGTTAAATAACTCGTTTATTTTCAACTTTTCACTAAAAATGCCTGTACAAAAGTTGTTTAAAATTTAATTATCTACAACTTTGGTGAAAACAATTTTTTGTCTAAGATTGGTAGTTTTCGATATAATCCGAAATTGTGATTCCGATCGGTTGTTTATAGGTTATCCGCAATAAAGGATATTTTTGTATAAAAACAAAAGTATAAATTATTTCAATAATTAAGGGGTCCGTAAGGAGTCTAAATAAAAAATTTCGACCTCCTATCTCTTCAACTTTGGCCGCCATCTTGAATTTAAAGCAAGTTGGTTTTTGTTAAACAAATCATTTACGAACCAGCTTTTTCTGACTTATGCGTAATTACTCTTGATTAAAATTGATAATTTTCGACTTCAGTTGAAAATCAAGTTATCCGAACTAAGACTAGAATTCGTTTCCGCATCACTGCTGGGTTTTTAGGTTTATATTCATAGTTTTTTTTTTAGTTTTTTTTTTTTGTTTATTTTTTGTAATCAGGATTATTCTTTTTTTTTTGAAGTTGGACCTACACTTAGTTCATAATTTTCATTAAAGGTGGAATGTAAGGCAAATTGTGGGAAAATGTGTGTATGTCGAAAATCCGGGCTGAAATGTTCCGTTTTATGCCAAAACTGCAATGGAGACACTTGTGAAAACATAACCGAAATTCGAGACCTACTCGATGATATTGATGATATTTGTGATGATGACAACTCCCTTGTGGAATCAACCTATGACATGAGCCGTACTAATTTGAACGAAAATTTTGAACTAAGTTCAGGTCCATCTTCAAAAAAATAATCAAAAAACAAAAAAAAATTCTATCTATAATCTGTGGGCTAGGCCTCCTGAGGACACCACCTTAAAAAAAACGCGCCTAAACCTCTACCCAAGCGGTGGTGTGGAAAAGAGTTCTAGTCTTAGTTCGGATAACTTGATTTTCAACTGAAGTCGAAAATTATAAGTCATTACGCAAAGTCACAAAAAGCTAGTTCGTAAATGATTTGTTTAACAAAAACCAACTTGCTTTAAATTCAAGATGGCGGCCAAAGTTGAAGAGATAGGAGGTCGATTTTTTTTATTTAGACTCCTTACGGCCTTATTATTAATGTAATAATAATAATCAAATTTATTAATATTATTATTAATATTTATTAATATTATAAACACGGCAGCCATTTTTATTTTCCTTTGAGAGGAAATCATGCATTATACAGAACAAATTTAAAAATGTAAATTTTTTCAGCAAAGAAATGAGTGGACAAAAATAGTGAGTCAAAATTATTTCATCAATATCTAAGTAGCTACAGGCAATATAGTGCGTGCGTTGAATAAGTTCCTGAACGAATGATTCTTGGTTAAGTGTACGAAGGATTCAACTCGTCCATCAACTTTTTGAGCAACCATATCGAAAACACAGTTGACCAACTTGATAAACTTTTTTTCTGTCAAAATCAAACAAGTTTATCAACTAGTGTACGAGGTTATTCAACAATTGAATACGTTGATCAACTAAGTGTACAGAGTTATCCAAAAATTGAACGAGTTGATCAACTAGGTGTACGAGGTTATTCAACGTTTGACTAAGTTTGTCAACTATGTGTACGGGGCTCCCAACACGTTTTGTTCAATTTTACCTCTTACTTTGTTGTTCAACGAGAAGAACGTAAGTTACTGCACTAGTGTAAGAGGTTCTAAATTTGTTCATGCAACGATGGAGTTGAATGAAAAGTTGAAAGAAGTTGGTTGAGCTTCTATCGCACTAAGTGGACGACCGGCATAAGTAATAAACGAATTTGAAGTCAAATCTAGCTTAAATTCGATTGTTTTGTATTAGATAAACTCAACTTTATTACTTTAACTTTAATTCAAATTTATTTCGGTTCCAAGGTACATAGGTACCTATGTAACATAATGTATATAACTAAAATGTCTTCAATATAAGTTCATGACAATTCCTTACTAAATCCTTATAGGTATGAAAAGATAATTAAAATATCTTTAAACCACTAAATTCTTATTTTTACTTATCCAAAATGCAAAATGTTTCGTCAGAAAATAAACTAGATAAATAACGTTTTAAGTTTCAAGTTTTTCATTATCATCTTAATAAGAGTGTGAGTGTGTAAATATTTTGTATGTATGAATTTACATTTATCTGCATTGAGGGTTAACGAGAAGACTGCCATTTGATATCTGTAAAGTGGTTTTCTTATCAATACTAGTGTGCATGTAAATTATTCATTTTTGAAAAGAAGTCAGTCAGTCAAATATAAACGCAGATTTGCGCAGTCATTCGAGTTAATACCAATTCAAGAGTAAATTTTAGAATGATTCATTCCTATCATATCCTCGTAATATTTATTATTTATAATCTCTTTCGGTTTGGAAGTGCAAGTAAATTTAACATAAGCCTAACAAATTTGGCAACTTGCGAGGAGTACCATATAAAATCTAGAGGTTATACCTACGCAGATTTCTTTAATGTGAACTCTATGAAAAATGGCAAGACAAACGACAATGAGCGATTGCATTTAAAATTCTACGTAATGACTTCGATGGACGCTCACATTCTGCTCTCGGAAGTTGATAATCCCAGAAAATCTGATCGTGTTTATGAAATCGGTATTAACATGGCTAATAATATTTTTTTTTTGTTTTAATTTTGAAACTATCTTTTTGTTTTTGTAGTTCTTGGGGCTGGTGCAAACACGTTTTCTGCAATTCGTTTGATGATGTCTCGAGAACGAGTAGCAACGATCTTGGCACCCGATCTTTTATCGGTTTTTGATCCAATGCCAGTGGAAATAATTCAAAAAAAAGGTGGGAGTGGTTCAGTAGAATAATATCTTTAATTTTATTGTACATAATGTGATTTTTATTTTAGATGGTGTGTTGCTAGTAAATATTCCTGGCTTTGCAGAGCCTCATTTGAACTACACAGATGAAAGCCCCTTGAATATTCGATTTCTTAGCTTTAGTTCTTATGGAACTATTTCAGCTAGGTGGTTCTATGATTGTCAGTTCGATGGTTTTTGTGAGTATAAAATGAGTGTCTTACTATAGTTATGTATTAAATTGACAACTGGCGTTCTTTAAATCAGTGGCCACGTTCGGGTGCGTCGCGAAAGGTATCTAGATTTGTTCGTGTTGTTGTAATGCCTAAGGAAAACCCGGCTGACGAACCAAACAGTAGATCGACAGCGTATACAAGGGGGGTAGAGTCACGGGGTCATGCCCCCCCCCCCCCGAGAACTCAAGATAATTTTGTTGATCTGAAATAATTATTTAGTACACATAGAAAGAAAAAGCAAGTTGGTTACCTAGAAAGCTAATCGGATTTTCGATTGGTAAATTCAGAATTCAATAGAGAATAAGAATGTTGGTTAATTAGAATTCAATAAGAAATTTAATTTTCATGGCAATAAAAAAGGTACCTATACGATATTTTGTATTTAATCGATGATACTAAGATTTTCTTCCTCGTATACTTCAAATTTAACATAACAAAAAATTTCTCATATGATAATATGTACATTCAAATCTTAAAATATATGCATAAACACTCATAGGTTCCGTTTTGAGATGATATCCAAAACCTGTTAAACCAAACAGAAATCAAAGTCCGGAGTTGTTTCCAAATTTTCACTCAGTAATGTAAAAACTAAAAGGATTTTCAAAAAAAGAATATTTTATATTTCTGAAAATAAAATCTTCAAACACATTATAGAACACATATCGAGATTATTTTTAAAAGCAAACAAATATCTTCAATTCTACATACATATGTAATATGTATGTGAAAATTCTTGATTTATAGTTATTTTAACCAAAACATGTTAATGATAACGAAAAAAAGATATAAATATAAGTATACAACTATTATGAAATGATTTTGTTGCACTTATTCAACATTTATAATCGAACCATAATGTTGTTGATTGGGGTGTGGATTACTTTTACAAAGTAACTTATGAATCTCATAATGCAAAAGCAAATAGCTATGGTAAGGGCGATTTTTTTGGAACTTCTTGCGGTGAACCGTTTAACCAGTCAGATAGAATCCTTGACGAAAACGCCACTAGGTTCACAGAATACAACAACTTTGTCCATTATTTTTATCAGAAAGGGTTACTGGTAAGAATGATAAAAAGGTTAGGTATATTTGATGTACATATTTGATTTGTAAGTGGAAGATTTGTAAGTGTTTTCAATTTGCTAAAATAAATGAATTTATTTTTGATTTGGATATGCCAAAACGCAGATTTTGCATTCCAATGGGCAAATAAATCGATTCATTTTTTGATTTTTAATCAATTTTGCAGATTCAAATTTTTCGGCAGATTTACCCCTCAATTCACTTACACCAATACAATTTTAAGTTGTCACTTTACAAATTTTGTTTTTCGTTGTTTGAATTTATTTCGATCAAAAGAAAATTGTGTTCTAAATATTCTTTTTCATTTCTGATATTTAAGCATTTAAAAATTAATTGGTAAATTCATGAAGCACATTTTTCTCTTCTGAAAGTGCATAAAGTGATGACGAGTTTTTTTGAAGTTATGAAAAAGATATAAAATTACACGAAAACAATGACAAAAATGAATCAATTTGAAATGGCGTTCGATTTACCACAAAAATAAAACAATTTTTTAGATTGAAATATGAATTTTCCAATTGGAAACACCGTTAGAGACATACATTTTTTTCAAATTAGAAGTATATAAAAATCACTCCTGAACTTTTTGTCACACTTTTATTGAAAAGCAACGAAAACGAATCTTCGTATTCAATTAAAATACCAATTTGTAATGTATTCTAGTTTAGTTTTGCCACGATTGTATAAAAAGAGCAATTTAACCAAGTGGTCATTTTTGAAAATCAGAACTATTGTTTTCATTTTCAGTAGTGAATATTTATATTTAACTATTAACTTAAATCTCAGAAACAGAAAACAGTAAAGTATCGTTATGATATTCATTATTTAAGTAACTTTTCTAGCGATTCTAAACAAACACAAATCATATGAAAAATGCATTTGTGTTCGTTTGAAATCGCTAAAAAAGTTACAAAAAAAAACTAAAATAAATATCATAAGCATATAAGCATTAGCATATTTATTGAACAACGATATTTACAATTTGACTTATAACTAGTTAGATACGATGATTTTATACATTTATTGGCACATAGGGGGCCAATTTTTATACTATGTCTTAAATTTAAAGGATTATAAAATATTAAATACATGTCAAAAAATGTAAAAGTCGGTTGACTTTATTGTCCTTGGGGTGTTCCGTCCCGGTTGTCAAGTTGTGGTTTTAGTGGGGAGATGGGTTGGCGTTTAGCCACGGTGATATGCTGACCCAGTTTCAGCGTATGTAGAACGAAACTGCTTGCTCGTTTTCTGTGATGATGTTGTCGCCCAGAATGCCCATCGTACTGAGGTATCTCGAATCGGTTTGTCGTTGCTCCGTGGTCATCCTTCTTATTAGTTGATTTGGGTGATTGTTGGTGTGTCCTACAAACTTCTTTGCTTGTAGGAGTAGATACCAGTCCAGGGGGATGATGTTCGCCTCTGTGTACAGACGCTCATTGCTGTGTTGTCTCATTAGCTGGCGGTCGAAATGTATTCTGGTTAAAATAAATATCATAACGAGTATGTTTACAAAAATTTGGTCCAGCTTAAGGCACCTATTATGAATCGCGAGTCGCAAGAAATATTTGGCGAATCTGATTTTTGACATTACCGTTTATGGCTCACATAGCTATATTTAGCTAAAATGTCAAAAATATGGTGAATTGAGATGTTGCTCTATTGAAACGGCGCAGTATGATTTTCTTAAAACCACGACATAAGTGATTTTAAAAACGTTCGCCTTGAGTCGAAGGTTCGACTCGCAAGTCATAATAGGGCCCAAAATGTCTAACTTTGACCACGCAGTGATGCAAACATTTCGCGGAGATTACTGTATGCTGTATGCAAAAAATGTAACATTCAGGAATAGAAACGAAGAGCGCGTTCACTGGTTCAGCTAATAAAGATTCGTTCGACTCAGTTGTTTATTTTACTTTTCTTTGGAACCAAAAATGAGGTAGTTAACTTCGCAAATACCAAAAAAGTGTTTTCGTCTCAAATTTATAAATTTTTTTTTGTATAGCTCATTTCATTTTGAATTGGTTTTGGCAACTGAACACTTGTTTTCTCTTTCTATGTTCCAATCGAGTACGATTGTAAAATCTTCACCTATTTTTGTGCAAATTTGTTTGAAATTATCTTATTTTAATTCTAATTATAGCGTAGTAGTCCAGTCGAACCGTCATAAAAAAGGGCTTGACATTGCGTTGATCGGCACGGTCTGTTTTATTTTCGTGAATCGATAACGGCTTAACCCTAGATTTGCACCACCTGACAACTTTTTTTACCAAAGTTATTCGTAAAAACGTCCTTTTTGACTTTTTTTGGATTTTTGCAAATATCTCGGCTCCAGTACATTGCACAGTAAAAAATTTAAATATGTTTTGTGTGTAATAAAATTATCTAGTGTTAATTTTTTTTTGTTTGAACATATAAGTAAAAAGTTACCGTTAGTTTAAGTAATTTTCGTTTGGTTTTTAGACGGTTTTTCATCATTATTTCGAAAAAAGCTTATATTGTGGTTAGTTTTTGAGCTCTTAACTCCAAACGGGAGCCGAGAAATCTATGAATGAACACAGGCAAGTCGGAGCCCCCCAAAAAAAGACATTCTCTGTTTTTTACGAATATCTTGGCTCCAGTATATCGCAAAGTAAAAAATTAAAAAAAATATTACTAATTAGAATAGAAACTATTGTTTAAATAAATAAATACTTTTTTTTAACTAATAAATAAAAATTAACAGCTAGTTTTAGTCAGTTTTATTAATTTTTTTTTGTTGAACAAATACTTTTGAGTTATAATTTTGATAAGGCCTTGTGAATCGGCTTAATAAATAACTAATTTGTAGTCCTTTTAATTTCTTAAGATTAAAAAAAAAAATAGCTCCCTACGACAAACTAGAGCAGAGCAATTAATGAATGAATAAGGGCAAGTCATACAAACAAAAACCTTTTCTGTATGATAAATAAATAGTATAGTAACTATATATGTACATTCACGCATGCGGCAAATCTGGTATTTCTGATTTTTTCCTGAGTTTTTCAGGATATTGGCCTAGTAAATAACCTTTGTTTTCGAACTCGAGCGGTGCGGTGACCGCTTCATGGTCAAAAATCAGAAAAAACACGATTTGTTCGCGCTTTTTTCAGTTATTGGTGATTTTAGTCCTAAATAATTAATTAACTCTGTTTACCCAATGGTTTCCAAAATACAACAATTCAAAATTTAGCGATAAACAAAAATTATATAAAAAGTAGTGTTATCAAAGAGTATAATGAGAATGACAAATAAAGAATGGTTGACATAAATACATCAAAGCACTGGAGCGTGTAGACTGAGCCAAAATAATAGGACAACCATACCGGAAGGGGCACCTCCCGTTAAGACGGGAGGTGCAAACATTTTTTAAATTTTTTTAATTGTAAAGAATAGCAACAGCTAGACAAAACACAAAAGAAAAACTAACCATAATATAAGCTTTTTTCGAAATAATAATGAAAAACCGTCTAAAAACCAAACGAAAATTACTAAAACTAACGGTAACAAACAAAAAAAACTTAACACTACATGCTAGATAATTTTATTATAAGCAAAACGTATTTAAATTTTTTACTGTGCAATGTACTGGAGCCGAGATATTTGCAAAAATCCAAAAAAAGTCAAAAAGTACGTTCTTGCGAATAACTCTGGTAAAAAAAGTTGTCAGGTGGTGCAAATCTAGGGTTAAGCATTTCTTGTAAGCCCCTATCGATTCATTAAAAAAAAAACAGATCGTGCTGATCAACCCAAGGTCAAATGACGGTTCGACTGGACTATAGTGAAAATGTTGTATTACATCATAGTCTGATATTTCACGCTGACTTTTTATTTTTTACTGTTTTTGAAGTTAAATGGTTAATTAATGACTTTTCCCTTTTTTATATTCCCACAGTTAAATATGAACAAAAAAATACACGGCACTTGAGTTTTTATAAAAGCTTTGTTCAGTGACGTTGAATTTTGGAAACAAAAATAGTACCTAACAATGAAAACTTTTGTATAAAATTAGTTTGACATTTTTGTGTTCATTATTTTTTTTTTTTAATTTTAAGTTTGAAAATTAATTTTTCGAAAAATGTTCACTTCAACTTTATTTAAAAATAGTATAAAAGAAGGGATTTCTGGGTTTGCAAAGAAGTATAAAACGTTGTTGTTTGTGTTGCCGTTGTTTTTTAATCATTTTTTGTTTGTCTTATGTCAATGTTTTTTTTATAATTGCCCCTCCTGCTTCTACGGGGCGGGGTAATAGACTCCCCCCTCTCGTATACGAGTTGTTGAGTGTTTCGACCCTAACCTACGCGCTCTAACTATTTGTTAGACCTTTAGGTGAATCACCCTGTAGGTAAATTCAATTGATGTACGGAGACTTTTTTGTTCAGGAATTTTGGTTTTATTTTTAGAAATAAAAATGTGAATTTTAATTTTTTTTTTGTTAATTAAAAGTACTTCTTTCATTTATAGTCATACTCTCTCAAAAGTAAGTAGTACTTTAAATAATATTTTAGCAAACAAAAAAAAGTTGGAGCTGTAGGGAGACTTTTTGGATACAGCGTATATTAAACTGATTCAAAAATAAAAAAGTATCCGATTTATAATGCCACTAGCGTATTACTTAGAGTTGAGCAAAATAATAAGCCTGTTAAAGTTCAGATTTTTAAATTCATTTTTAGAAATCGCTAATCGCTGTTTTCTATTTTCCATACGATTTGTATTGGACAAAACACATTTTTGTACTTGGAAATTTACCACTTTATACTAGCAAGTATTTAAATGAGTAGCATAACCTTAAAACCAAAAAGAATCCGACTAAATTATCATTTCAGCAGATTTATCATTTATCACCAACTTCTTGCTTTTACTAAGAAGTTGGTTTCTTACTTCTTAAATATCTTGAAAAATAAAAGTTCTAGAAACATCCGGTTTTGAGAGTTTGACTAGAAATTAATAAGAGCATTGAATTGTGAAAACAAAAATTACAACAAATTACGTAAAATTTTAAGAAACTATCGATTGAATTTTTTTTTTATTTATTTTTTTTCAGAGTTTTGAGTTTGGAAATTGTTTTTTCAAAAACTGTTCACTAAACGAACTTTATTTGAAAAGGAAATAAAAGAAGGGATTTTTATTAGGTTTGCAAAAAGGTATAACAGGGCGTTGTAAGTGTTGCCGTTGTTTTTAATACTTTTTTTTTTGTTTTAAGTCAATTTTTTTTATAGAACTGCCCCTCTCTCCCCTTCCACACGATTTTTTCTTTTATCGAATAGACCTACATACATGCTCAAGCTTTTTTCTTGTCATACTTGAATCACTAGGTGAATCACTCTGTATAATAGCTGGAATTCGCAAAAGGGAATACAAAAAACTGTGAAATTAACCATTAGTTCCGCTTTGAACTTTAATAACTTTGGAAGGAGTACATTTATTAGATAAGAAGTGAAGACCTTTTTTGTAGAGCGTTCAATTTTCTAAAAAAAAAAGTTATGCTACTCATTTAAATACTTGCTATTATAAAGTTATAAATTTCAAGTACAAAAATGTGTTTTGTCCCATACAAATCGTATGGAAAATAGAAAATAGCGATGATCGACCTCTAAAAATTAATTTAAAAATCTGAATTTTTAACAGGCTTATTATTTCGCTCAACTCTAAGTAATACGTTAGTGGCATTGGAAATCGGAGACTTTTTTTTTTATTTTTGAATCAGTCTTATATATACAGGACGTCCGATAATTCGTGTGCCATACTTCGGGATGTGATTCTTGGTCATATTCTAAGAAAAAAATGTTTTACAGTAAAGTCTGATTTTCAACTTTGACATCACTTTTTGACGATTTAAAAAAAGGCTAACTTTGGTGTACGCTGACCCATATTAAGGTCAACTTCTCTGTCGGTAATAATGATAGGGACCTGATTTTGGACTTTTTTTTTAGTAAAAGTATTAGCCTTTAAAACTGCGTTTAAATTGAGCAGATTGTGGTGGTTCTACTGGGAATGCTCTATGTTAACTAGATAAAGCGCAGCTCGCTGTATAATATGGCTAATGAGCCGCAATTATAATATTAAAGAGAAGACATGTTGATAGTTTAGAACTGATTCTATTATCCAATATTTCACCGCTATTTATACTACTAAAAATCAATGGGTTATCCCCACTTATGCTTAAGAACTATCTTACAAATACTTTTGTGCTGCATCAGCATTCTATTTTCAATATATACAATATGTTGGGGCAGTCTAATAATTATGACTCAATGAAATTATGAATCTGGAACATAGTGTAACAAAATACTTCTACGACACTTCATGTGCATAGTCACCCAAGTGGTGGCAATGCCCTGAGCACAACACTCAGTTTCGTTTGGTAAAAAAGAAACAAATAAATAAATTTGATATTAAACTTTATAGTTTCGAATATCAATGAAATTTACTATTTCAATTGTGTCGATCGAATACTACATGTGGCTTTGTTTACGTTTGAGAAATGAGAAATGATTTTACGTTAATGAAATGAAAGAATGCTTTTATTACACTACATCCTTCCCCTTTAAAAAAATGATATTTGTGTACATTTCTAAAATTTAAATAAATATCATTTGACTTTTTTGTGATATTGTTATTTTTAGTTTATGTATTTCTAGCTTTAATTAAATTATTATTATGTATTTCATATTTCTTATCATCTAATAAAATAGTACTATTTACACTGTTTTGAGATATAATTTTATATGGTCCTCTAAAAGGTTTATCGAATTTTCTTGTGTTTTGATTTTTTAAATATACATAATCTCCTACGGTAAAGTTTGATTTGTTTACATTTTTCTGAGAATTTTGTCTTTTATATTTGTCTTCAATTAAGTGATTTTTTGCTTGTTCATGAGCATGTCTTAGTTTGCATTTCAATTCATTCAAGTAATTGTCAATATTATAAATTGTATCTTTATTTTCTATTACTTCACATGGAAGTGTACATAATTTTCCAAATACAAGTTCAAATGGTGAATATAAAGTGCCACTGTGTGGTGTAGAGTTATAACAATAAGTATAATATGGTAACCATTCTTCCCAGTTACTTTTATCCCCTACGCTCATAATATATTCATTAAATACTCTATGATTTCTTTCTATTGATCCCATTGTTTCATGGTGAAAAGGTGTGGAAACTATCTTTTCTATCTTTAAAAGTGTACAAATATTCTTTAGCAATTCATTAGTAAATTCTGTTCCTTTATCTGTTTTAAGTTTCTTAAAGCATCCATATTTAAGAATAAATTTTTCTACTATTGCTTTTGCTACAGTATTCGCTTCTTTAGTTTCTATCGGGAATGCTTCTACAAATTTCGTTAAATCACATTGTACCGTTAATATGTATCTATAACCATTTGATGGTCTAAGTGGTCCTACAGTATCAATTGTTATTGTTTCAAATGACGAACTGGGTGTATCTGTAATTACAATATTTTCTTTTGTGTATCTTGTTATCTTTGTTTCATTGCATGTTTTGCAATTGTTAACAAATTTTTTAACCATTTTATTCATATTCTTCCAAACATATTTTTGTTTTAACTTATTGACGCATCTTCTGATACCGCAATGTCCTCCTATTTTGGAATTATGATATTCTTTTATCAATTTGTGCATTTCTTTCTCATCTATTATCTGCTTTGGAGGTTCAAATAATATTATGTCTAGACATTTGTCCTCATTTATATTTTCTTGCAGCTTATTAAATATTTCTTTAAATTTTTGTATGCATACTTCATTAAATATTAGACTATTTCTTGCTAGCGCTAGTCTTTTAACACCGGCATTGTTCATTTTGAATATTAGCTTCCTCAGAATCAATTTTATCTCTGATAAAGATTTATCGCTATATTCTACAACTACAGTGTTTGCTGCTATTATTATTTCATTTATTTTCCTCTTTGTAACGTTACTTTCTTTAAATTCTATCTTTTTTAATCGCCTTATGTCCGATATTGATGTACAGTCCCAAATATGAAGGTAGCTAGTCTCCACGATTGAGTCCAAGGCTATTGCACAATGTTCTTTTTCCTTTGGTATCTTCTCTTTATTTTTATTCATTGCTCTAGTTAAAACGTCTATGTTGTATTTTGGTATCATTTCTTTCAATTCATCAGAATCAATTTTTATTCTTGATAAAGCATCTGCATTGGTATTCATCTTGCCCTTTTTAAAAATTATTTCAAAATCATAATCCATCAAGTCAACTCGTATTCTAGTTAATTTAGATGATGGGTTTTTGTGAGTGAATAAACTGACTAATGGTCTGTGGTCTGTGTAAACTTTGAATTTTCTACCGAAAAGATATGGTCTAAAATAATTTATTCCCCAATGTATTGCTAACAATTCCTTCTCTATAATGGGTTTATTTAATTCGTGTTTATTTAGGGATCTACTGGCATATGCTATAGGTTTATCTGTTCCAATTTCTCCCTGTGACAAAACTGCTCCTAAAGCAAAATTCGAAGAATCTGTAGTAAGAATGAAAGGTTTTTTGAAATCAGGATAGCTAAGTATGGGAGGAGTTATTAAACTTTGCTTTAGTATGTTAAAAGATTTTTCACAGTCTTCTGTCCAAGAGAATATTTGTCTCTTTTTTAATAACAGGTTCAAGGGTTTAGCTATCTCTGCGAAGTTTTTTATAAATTTTCTATAGTAGTTACAGAATGCTACAAATCTTCTAACATCATCTGCATTTTTAGGCAGTGGATACTTTTTAATTGTTTCATACTTCCTTGGATCGGGTTTAATTCCATTTGACGTTATCAAATGACCCAAATAAATTACTTCTGGCTTCAAGAAATCACATTTTTCTATATTTAATTTCAAATTATATTTGCGAAGTCTTCCTAAAACTTTGATCAAATTTTCGTTGTGATCTTTCAAATTCTTACCAAATACTATCACATCATCTACATATAGAAAAGCTGAGGCTTGTAAACCACTAAGAGCTATCGACAACATCCTCTGAAAACTATTTGTTGAGATTTTCAATCCGAAAGGAAGTCTCTTGAATTGGTAATGACCCTCATTAGTTGAAAATGCCGTCAATGGTCTAGAATTTTTGTTTAGTGAAATTTGATGAAATGAGCTTGTCATATCTAGAGTGGAAAAATATTTAGCATTACCTAATTTATCTAATACATCTTCTAATCTCGTGAGTGGAAATTTGTCATCTACAAC
This sequence comes from Melangyna quadrimaculata, assembly GCA_949320155.1. Classification (NCBI taxonomy): domain Eukaryota; kingdom Metazoa; phylum Arthropoda; class Insecta; order Diptera; family Syrphidae; genus Melangyna; species Melangyna quadrimaculata. The sequence goes on from OX439485.1 coordinate 126,577,417, forward strand.
TTTTTTATTTAAAGACCTAAAATCTACTACTAATCTCCATTTAGTTTGTCCATTTAGTGTTTTTTTTGGAACTATAAGTAATGGTGAGTTATATGGACTAACGGATTCTTCTATTATGTCATTTTTTAATAAATCAGATACTTGCTTTTGTATTTCGTCTAATTGCGTGTTTGGTAGTCTATAGTTTTTTATGTATACTGGATTTTTGTCAGTTAATGCGATGTTTTGTTCGTAGAAATTGTTTGTTGTTAGTTTTTCATCAACATCATGGAAGACATCATGAAATTCTTCACAAATACTTAGTATAGTGTGAGCAGAAGATTTATCTAAGTTGTTTATTTGAATTTTCTCTATTAAGTTTTTAAATTTTTGCTTGTCTTTAAATCTTGTATTATTCGATAATATTCTATATTTGCTCAAGGGTTCTATTCCTATCATGGAATTTTCTATTGTTTCCTCTTTATCTGTAGTATTCAGTATCTTGATATGCTTTATTCCTTTTGCAGGCAATATTGAATTGGCTAAGAAAATTCCCTTTTTGATTTCATTCCCGATGAGAACACTATCTTCATTCAAATCTAGTTTGATACTTTTTACTATTTCTGTTCTTGGTGGAATTGTTAATTTTCCTAAATTCTTCATGGTCATATTTAATGGTAGTGTTATTTCTTCATCTTGTACTAATACTACAAGCACACAAGTTTCATAGTCTATTTTACAGTTATAAGCTTTAAGAAAATCTCTTCCTAGTATTGCATCGGTAGTTATATTTATTTCTTCATTGACAACGTGAAATTGATGTTCTACATTAGCTTCTCCTATTATGAGTTCTAGATTTGATACACCCCTAGAAAATATTATTTTGTTTGTAATGCCGTTTATTTGACATGCCGAATTTTCATTTAATTTTTTCACCATATATTCTTTACAGACAGAAATATCTGCACCCGTGTCAATTAAAAATTTGAAAGTTTTGTTTAGATGTTTTATTGTTATGTTAACGAAATTTGTGTCATATTCCCCATAGAAATTTAATACTTTTTTTGATTTCCCCGATTCTGTTGACCGGGGATACCTATGTTTTCCGACCTAGTATTGTTATTATGGTATCCTCTTGCACTACCTCTACCTCTATTATAACTGTTATTTCTTTCATAGCTATTGCTATAAATATTGTTATTGTATTGTCTGTCTTTATTGTATCTATTATTGTTATTGAATCTAGGGTAAGAATTGTTATATTGCTGTCTACCTCTAAAATTTGTTCTAAATTGCATGACATTGTTTTGTCGCGACGAAACTTCAACTTCAGTAGCTATCTTTATAGCTTCATTGAATGTCGTAATTCTAGATGCTTGTATGACATGTCTTGTAGCTTCGTTCAATCCGTTTTTAAAAGCATTTAGTCCTAACTGATCGTTTAAATTTATTATAACTTTTCTATTTGATTCACCTTGTTCAGCTATTTGTATCTCATTTAATTGAGCTATCAGTAATTCTATTCTTTCAGCAAATCTATGTACTTCTTGAGTTCCTTGGTGTGATCTTGCTAACTCACTATGTATTTTCAATGGATTTGTTTTTGGTTTATAAATTTCTGTTAAAGCCTTTTTAAGATCAGGAAAAAGTTGTGGTTGATTTTCTAATGTAAGAAGCCTGTTTCTCACTTTGTCAATTACTTTTGTTGCTATTATAAATTTGATTAACTTTTTCTTTTCTAATTCCTCACCTAATGTATCAGTATAAAACTCAATTAGTCCTAAAAAATTTGATAAATTTTTCGAATCACCATTGAATTCTGGTATTAGCTTTGTAGCTACCAATATTTCAAATTTTGCCATTTCTTTTGAAATTGACTTTTCTAGTTTTGGTGTTAGTAGTTCTGTTATTTTATTTCTTATTTCTAAGTATAAAATTTGTATCTCTTCTACTTCATCTTTTTTACAAGCTATTAAAATCGTTTTCCAAATATCTTCTACTTCTTTTTTTGTATTTGAAATGTACTCTTCTGAGTATTGTCTACCTGGGCTTTTCTTTAAATTTTTCAATATTCTTTTTAATTCTTCTATTTTATCCATTGAAAGGAAATTAATAGTTTTTTTTTTTTTTTTTTTTTTTTTTTTTTTTTTATTTGTCAATTTATATATGTTTTATCTTTAAACATTTTGTTTAAACATTGTTAAGTCTATTTCTCAATACTTGTTTTCTAACATACTTTTTATAATAGGAGTGTATTTTTGCAAATAACAGAATTATTATTATAAAAAAAATGTATATATTTATGTTGCTGCTGTTAAAAATCTGGTTGGTTTGACTGCTATTCAGGTTGTTATTAATTACTTCCTTTGACTGCGGCTGTCCCATTTTCGTAGTTCACAAATCAATTTATTCTTTAAAGCCTTGTCAATTGTAATTGCGATTATTCTGTGGAGTTCAGCTTTTCGTTGTCGTTCCCTTACTGCTTTGCCGGCTCTCGGTCTTCTGGTTTTTACAGGGGTTTTGGAGATTTGTGTTGCAGATGTCTTTTTATTTCTTCTTAGGTATTCTTCAATCGTCAGGGGTTTCGGGCCCGCTGTTTTGGGAGTGGGTGTATACACAGGTGGTGTAAACTTTAGTGAGTCGTCTGTCAGAGGTGTATATTCCTCGACCTCGACCGATGATCTTCTTGGTGTATTCAGTTCTTCAAAAAGCTCATCGAGTTGTTGCTCGTTGTAGCTCATTTCTTTATGGTCCGCTACTGGTGGTAAAACAAAATATTTTTTTTTTTTGTATACCTAACAGTTTGGCAGGATCGCCATGTGGTGGTTCTACTGGGAATGCTCTATGTTAACTAGATAAAGCGCAGCTCGCTGTATAATATGGCTAATGAGCCGCAATTATAATATTAAAGAGAAGACATGTTGATAGTTTAGAACTGATTCTATTATCCAATATTTCACCGCTATTTATACTACTAAAAATCAATGGGTTATCCCCACTTATGCTTAAGAACTATCTTACAAATACTTTTGTGCTGCATCAGCATTCTATTTTCAATATATACAATATGTTGGGGCAGTCTAATAATTATGACTCAATGAAATTATGAATCTGGAACATAGTGTAACAAAATACTTCTACGACACTTCATGTGCATAGTCACCCAAGTGGTGGCAATGCCCTGAGCACAACACTCAGTTTCGTTTGGTAAAAAAGAAACAAATAAATAAATTTGATATTAAACTTTATAGTTTCGAATATCAATGAAATTTACTATTTCAATTGTGTCGATCGAATACTACATGTGGCTTTGTTTACGTTTGAGAAATGAGAAATGATTTTACGTTAATGAAATGAAAGAATGCTTTTATTACACTACAAGATATAGTTTAAGGGTTGCCCTACCACTACTACCGACAGAGAAATTTACCTTAACATGGGCAGGGTACACCAAAGTTAGCCTTTTTTAAATCGTCAAAAAGTGATGTCAAAGTTGAAAATCAGACTTTAAGCCCGTATGATACTACATTTTTTCTTCATTTTTAATTCATTTAATCATGATTAATTGTCAGCCGAGAGGAAAAGAGAAATCAGTATTTTTTTATGAAAAGAACGAAATTATTTTTTGACAATTACAATGTCCACAAAATAAATATACACCAAAAACCTAGCGTTCTCATGAGCCAAGTGTATGCTTTTCTTGTAGTCACAGTGTACTTTGAAATAATTTTTAATTTTCAATTTCTAAAAAGTCAAAAAAAAAAGCTACTCTAGTTTCATTTTTAATGCATTAAAAATGAAGAAAAAATGTAGTATCATACGGGCTTTACTGTAGAACAATTTTTTCTTTATACTTCTTCTTATACTTATACATTCTTTTTCTTATACTTTCCTATATGAACACGAATCTATCTTATATAGGCTATCGCACCGATTCTTGATCGCGGCCATTTTCTCCTTTAAACCGCATGAAATTTAAGAAGTCTAAAGGCGGTATTACATTTTCATAACTTTGATAAACTTGCCATATAAATATGTTCCACAAGTGACATATAAGTGTGATAGACATATTTATATGACAAAATATATGTGACTTATATGGGGTCATATAATACTGTGTCAATTAAATTTGTATATCACAGTTATATGTCGCTTGTGGAACGTGTGTATGTATATGACTATCTAATAGCACCTTAAGGAACCTAACCCTAGCACTAAAGTGTCATTCATATGAAGCCGCGACCTGCGTCTGCGAATTGCGAATGGTCACAGAATTTGACATTTCATTCATGTCATAAAATAAGTGAAGTTTCAAATAATAAAACAATTTATTGTCCGTTTTTAGATATCAATAAACAAAGATATTTGTTTATTTGCAAATAATTTTACCCTTTTATTTGCGGAGACACTAATTTTTATTAGCAACCAAACCAAACAACATGAGTAACACCAGGGCCCAGATCGCGTGAGACTAAAACGATTGTTCGATTGAACGATCGTCGTTTTGATTATTGCTCTCTCTATATTTTCCTATATGTGTGTATACAGACAGCTATCGTAAAGACGACGATTGTTCAATCAAACAATCGTTTTCGTCTTACGTGATCTGGTCCCAGACATTTTATTTTTGAGGTTAAATTCGATCGAACTATTTGTTCGCAGCTTTGTGGAATTCGTCTTGTATTTGTGGACTGTGGTTTTTTCATTTGACGGTTCACAGATGTCGCAGTTGCTGCTCGCGTAGAAAATATTAAAATGTGTTTTTTGTAAGTTAAAATAATTAAACGCAATATTTTCTATTTAAATTTTTAAATATGATATTTTTTAAACAACTAAAATAATAATAAGTTGATATTTGCTTTAGATTTAGCTTTAAAAGAATTATTCGCAGACACAGTTCGCATGCTTAAATGAATGGCACTTATCTAATAACATCTTAACGAACTTAACCCTAATACTACGTCTTCATTGGAGCCGAAATGAGGTAATTTCGAAATTAGCTCATTTAGAACGTCAAATTTGTATATGAAATGACGTTCGAAATGATCTAATTTCCAAATTACATCATTTCGGCTCCAATGAAAACGTAGTATAACACTAACAATTAGTTCTTAAAATCATTTATAATGTCTTGATTATTTCAGTTGGAGAAATTGAAATGGAAAACCGACCACTTAGTCACGAAGAAAGGCTTAGAGCAGATGTTCTTAACATGAGTGATTCAAAAGTTCCACCGCCAAATGTAACAGAAATTGCTTTTGCCTTCAAAGTACGGTCTGTTGAATTCGATCAGCGATCTTCTATTTTGAGCACCAGACTACATTTGATGATGGTAATACCTGGCCTCTACTACATATTAAAATAAGATTTTACACATATTTAAATGACTATGTAGTCAGATAATGAATTTGTGCATTACAGAACTGGACTGACAATAGGATCACCTGGGATCCAGTCGCATACGGAGGTTTGAAATTCATAGTGCAGCCTTTGTTTGATATTTGGCATCCTGTGTTGAACATTGAAGAGTAATCAATTATAATGAAAAAAGAACCAAGCAGATGAACTTATGTTTATTTTTTCTTCTTTCAAGTGGAGCTTTGGATACATTTAAAAAATTTCACCCATTCTACAGTGTCAGAATTGACAACACCGGATTCGTTACCTTGCTGGCAAGAAATGCCGAGTTGCATTCTTGGTGTTTCGATGTAACTCAGGATTGGCCAAACGACGTTACAAACTGTGAAATCGTTTTAGGCGTAACAGATACCAATATTAAATTAGCTTATGATACTTTATCTCCGATATCAGAAACCATAAATGAATTGTCGGAATGGGCAATTGAATTTATTACCGTTGTGTATGCTACATATGAAAAAAATACAAACACAAGTGGAACAGAAAACAAAAACTCAACAGCAAGGGCATATTTGCAGTCAATTGAAGATGATTTGAAAATAAGAATGACAATCAGTAGAAACAGTAGATTCTATCATTCTGTTTTTACAACACCAGCCTTAGGTAAGTTCATAATAAATTATATTTCGTCGATAATTTCACATAAGGGTAACGGATTTGTTTGAAATTAATTTTATAAAGATTAAAAAAAGGTATGAGTTTGGTCGATGAAAGAATACCCAGGCCCGAAGGGAAGAGTCACGAGCGCCACCGTGGATCTATCAAACACTTTTTGAAATAGTCCGTGTCCACTTTTTCAAGGAAAAAAAAAAGTAGTAAAAGTAGGAATATAGCTAATGCAAATTATACATATTAATAGTTAGCTTTCTCTAGGCCCGTTTGGTAAACTCAGTACCTACCATCTTGCTGATAACAAGATTTATAATTTATTTTAAATATTTTTCAACATACCTTCATTTCTCAATTTATTTTATCTTTATAGCCACAGAGTTGCTGATACTTCTATCATTTTTTTTGGAAAGGTCTAGAAGAGGAGGTCTTATATTGGTTGCGTTGGTAGTTATTTCACTTGCTCTAATGTTCGTTGCTAAGCATGCGCCAGCAATAACAGTTCCCGACATAGGTGAGTTGACAAAATATGTTTTGTAATTGTGTACCTTTTGTACTTTATCTACAATTTTACATAAAATATTCAATTTTAAAATTCCAAAATCGATTAAATAAACAAAGTGATGCACTTTAAAGTAGGTACCTCTGATAATAATCACCCGATCCGATCTAAAATACCTACTATGTAACTTACTTATATGTGTGTCTTCACCCAAAATAAGCTTAACCCTGGGTCGACCCAGGTTTTCTTTACATCCTAAAGATTTGTGAGTTGGACGGATTCGCCCGTTTCCACCTTCTATTTGTATCTATTTATTAATTTTTGTTTTCTTTCAATTTATTTTTTTTAAATAAACAATTTAATGCAAAACGCGAGTTCACCACAAAACAAATGCGTCATAAAAAAGTCAGTTTGACGGTTTATTTGTTACCTCAACTCGTACCAGCAAAAAACCTAGATCTATGTACTTCATGCCGAGTTTACAGCGACCCCACTTTTTATCAAAAAACGCATTGGGATGACCCTAGGCTGAATTCAGGGCTCATTCAACAAACTTATTGACTGAGCTGGTATAGCTTTTCAATAGATTAAGGGTAGAATCTGCAACTTATATGTAAATGCATTTGAATGTATTAGTGAAAGAACATTATTTTGTTTATTATCAAAGTCAGCATTTCGAATTTCAAATTACTCTTACTTGTCTCTTATTAATTTTTTTCTCTCAGAGCGAGAGATAGAGTACGCATTAGCAGCCTAAACATTTTCCAAACCGTTTGTCAAACACTTTTTCTCAAGTTATTTGATAAGAAAATGGTAATTTCTGTTTTTGACTAAAGTATAGCGAAAAGGGTAATTAACTGCCTTGTAAAACTGTCATCTTTTGGAAACCTTAGTTGTCGAAATAGTAGGAAGTACATATGTAGCTCTCCATCTACTACTAGTAATAAGGCTACAACTTTTCTTACTTAATTTGGGACTAGTTAAGTACAGGAATCACAATCTGGCAGGCTTGTTGCATGTGCGGTAAAAGGTTGCCATCCGATATTTCAAAATGCAAATAAAATGTCAAAACTAACTTAATTTTCCAAGGCTAGTAGTTTTTAAAGTGTACTGCTGCTGGAACGTATTTTACGGATATGTGTAGGATAGAGTTGCTAGCTCTTACAGACTATTTTGCCAGTCGTTATTTCAAGTCCAAACACTTTTTTAATAAAACGGTGTTTGTGCTCTAAATTAAAAGTTTGTGCTCTAAATTAAAAATTGTTATGAAAGTGCCCTTTACTAGTAATAAAGTAATGATACTCTAGATAACCTAGAAAAAAAATTGATTTTTTAAAATTGAATATTTCCATTAACATATAATATTCTATAAAAAACTTTATTTCGATTAATTTTGTTTTAATGCTTAATTTAGTTCTGGTTTATGAAATTATAATGCGCTCAGCAACTGCAACCTTCATTTTGCATATTATGACCATTTGGTTCGAATTATATCCACCAAAAAGTGAACCCTACGGGTTTATAATGAAAATTATAAACTGCTCAGCAATTAGATTTGTTCTTGCGATGAAATTTGAAGATGTAAGTTTCCTTTTAGAAAGTAAGGGCCAGTTTCACAGTGAAAACTTACCGGAATAAGTTGCACTTAAGTCTCGCCTAATGTTATTTTTGGTAATTTTAGCTTATTCAGGTAAGTGTGCACTGCGAAAATTGGCATTTTGTATCCTATATTTCGCACTTAAGTTCCACTACATTTACTGTGAAATTGGCCCTTAAAATAATATAAACACGTTTAATTGAATCTTAATTTTCAGTCTGCTGCATACATTAATGCCCAAGAATATCCATGGAGAGAAATTGTAAGAATCCTTAATCGATTGACTTTTATTGGTCTTTTCATTATTTTCGCTTCTATAAATTGTATAATTTAATATAAAATAACAGTAAGTATACAATAATTAATTAATGACTCTATTACATTTTATGTGTCATGATTATAATCTAAATTTTAAGTGTGTGCATAAAATAAAAATTTTGTTTTTATTAAAATAAGTGAGTTACTTCCTTTATTAAATTTAAGTCTCAGTTTATTTAAGCAATAGGTACGTATATTTACATTAATAAAAATGCTTTACTAACTTCATAATCACATATTAGCTTAACATTGATCAAAAGTTTATTCACAAAATTAAAATTGTATTAATACAAAAATTAAGTGTTTTCGGTACAGGGTTTTTCCAAGAAATTAACAATAATTTACGAAAGGATTTTTCCAGGCATTCTTTAGGAAAAAAATATTTCTATATGGGGATTTATCTCTCTTCGTTTATGTGGAAGGGGTAATCTACTAATACATTGACTAAAACTAAATACATATACAAAATTTTGAAAAAATGATTTACAAATTACAATGCGTCTTTTTTTCTAAATTTAATGAATTAAAATACTGATTTATCATTAAATATTAATCCGTTCACCCAATTTAGGGAAGAAAATCAGTTGATAACCTAAGGCACTGGTAAAATTTTAATTTTCTCAACCTAACGGTAAATTATAAATTTTAATTTTTTACCAAAAACACGGATCAGTAAAATGATCATCTTCTAAAATGTCAGGCATTGAAATCCAAACCTTAAAAATAAAAATATTCAAAACTCAAAAAATTCAAATTAACTTTATACCTATTATGACGGATACTTACACTTAGGGCTGGCGCCCACATGCAACTTTCAGTCACGAAACTGTTTGGTTGCTTAATGAATCATATTCATTTATAGGAAAGTGCGCAGCCATGCATGTGTGCGCACTTCCATATAAATGCATATGATTCATTTTAGCAACCAAAGAAAGAAAGTTGCATGTAGGCGCCAGCTCTTAAGGCTCTCCTTAAACAACAGGAAATATTCGATACAACAAAACTTTCGCTTGTCAAAATAAATTTTCGAAAAACGAGAGCACCCACACCGACCAAAGAGCGACCACCGTAATATTAAACTTGAACACCGATTTGGGAGAGTCTTAATGATTTGTATTTCCTGCAAATCTGTGGAACTAGTTTCCTTATTCAAGAAAGTGGGAGAAATTCGGCTTTTGTACCCTACTTTGTGTGACTGTGAAACCAACCATAATCCTTTTCCTAGAAAATATGATTAATACCTCCCAAATTTTAAAAAGTATTTTTTTAAGTGTTTAACAAAATGCATGTTTCCCATTCTATTATAAGATGGTTGCTTTGATAAGAACTTATCTCATCGGGAAATAGTAATATTACAACCAATAATACCGATTTGTACAAAACTTGCAACTTGAAACTTCTATAAAACTAGTTTTGCTGTAAAATAATTTTTGTTCAAAACCAGCTATGTATGTAGGTAGCACTAAAACCCTGTTTAATGTCAAATTTAAACAACACAAAGTGGTGGAAATCAGCTTCTTTTGATTGTACTGAACGCTGACACAAAATAGTACTGAAAAAGACCATATAGTACTTGAATCTTTTAAATGGATTAAAGTAAACAAACACATAAAATTAAAAAAAAAAAATGTATTTATTACCAACAAAAAAAAAATCAAATCAAAAACAATTCATTTTTTATAAATAATAAGGTTACATAAATAAGAATAAATGAACTTCATTATTATAGCTTAATAAGTCACAACAAAAAATAAATGTTAGAAAAAGAAGCCAAGTTCTTCATTATACAAAAACATGTTTGCAACAAGTCAGCCATGAAAAGTAGTGAGATCTAAAAGTACGCCAAGTTCTCAGTTTATAAATGTGTCTCCTAAAATCAAAAGCACGTATTCCGCTTTTCTAAAAAAAAGAGTTAACGACGAAATCTATCGTTCACTGTCATTGAAACTTTCAAAAGAGTATACTTATTCCAGAGATATTTTGATTTGAATACTAGGGTTAGAATCAAAACCAACGTATTCCTTTGGCTTTTTTGAATCAAAACGACTCTATTCCAGTTTGTTATCAAAGTAGCTCTATTCCAGAGAAAATTCAATTTTTTTTTTGTTGTTTGAATCAAAACAAATGTATTCCAAATTTTGGTGAAGTTTTAAAATTTACAAAGCAACCATCTGATTGACGTTTGAAATTCAACTGATAAATAAATTAATTTTAAAAAGAGGAAAATTGGGCTTAATTGGCGTTCGGGTGAACCTTTTCACAAGTCAAGATTGGAGAAACAAGACCAAACACAAAGAGCAAACTTTTTTCTTCCATGACTCCGAAAAGACTGCCTTTAGGTATAAAAGATGCAAACCTGAATGACGTTCACATCACAGTTTAATACAAAAAACCTTTGGATACAACTGGGTTTTATAAGGATATTTTAGATGTCAATGAAACCCATTAGGAACAAGACAACATCGAAGCTGACCCTTTTTGAGAGCCCCATGAACCTGATATAGCCATCAGGATTTAATTTAAATTACTCTTTCTTTGTCCTACTATTATTAATATTTTATTCTTCGTTTTTTTCGAAAAAAGATATTTATTTTATATCAGCAGTTTTATAGATATTTTACCCGGGGTTTAGACAAGCGAGTAGAACTAGTAGCGTATATGTGTGTTAGTGTATCTGAACACGAGAGAGTCGACTAGCAGAGCAAATAGTATAATATTTTTGCCTGCGAGTAGCCTGCCAGTTATCCTGCTGGTGTAGTGTATTGATTTCATTTATTTGTTTTGTTTCCATAGTTTCTATAATTTGTATATTTTTTTGTATGAAATATTTTTAAAAAATCATGATAGTTGACAAAACGCGCAGAGAGCTACTAGTCACACATACATCCATAAAACTAACACCATGATACAAATGCTACTAGTTCTACTCGCTTGTCTAAACCCCGGGTTAACTTTTTTTTTTTAATATTATAATAATATTTGAATTTCTTTCATTTTGTATTTTTTGATAATTTCTTATTTGATTCGATTTAATTATTTATTAAAAATATAAACCTAATACAAACAATTAACCAAATTATATCGGTTTAATTTTCAAAAACAAACTTTTCCGAAAAGAAAATTTCAAAATGCATCTATTCTATTCACTGAATTTCAAAACAATACTGTTTCAAAACGCATTTTTCAAAGACGTTGGACTGCCAAAGAAAAATGAGATGCAATAAGGATTGAAGATCTTAGCAGAAACATAAAAACAAATTGATTTCTACATACTCTAAGGCCTCGTCTCTAAAATCGCTTTTTTTAAATATCTCAAAACTAGAAAAAGTGGAATAGGTTGTTTTTGAATATAGGAGACACATAACGTAAAATATCAAATGTGTTAGGTAGAGTAATATTGAAAAACCTCAAAATTATAGGGGAAATTTGTTTTTTAATGATTACTGACTAAAATTTTTAAGTTTACTTGGAAAGTTTTCTTTTCACAACTTCATTCCTCAAGATTTGAATTGAAAAAACTTGACTAATGAACCTACCAAATTTAAGTCAGTAAATTATTGAATAACAAATTTGACTCACAATTTTGAGGTTTTTCGATATTACTCTATTATTCTATCTTTGCAAAAGGTTGTGAAAACACACCAGAAACATACAAATTAAAAAAAAGTAGCAATTTTTTTTCTTTACAACAAATTAAAAAGAACTGAAAGTCCCTTAATGAAACTTACAAGTTCTATTAAGAATAATCAAACAGAAGTGTTCCATTTAAATGATGATAATTATAAAGAAGTGGGTGATGGATGCCATGTCCCCTGCATGGAAAATATAATATAAAAATATAATAATTCAATTAGTTTTATTTGTATGCAGCTAAAGACCTACCTACCAAACTTCATAATTTTGCCATAATCGGAAATGGTCCATATAATTTATATTCATTCTGCGAAAATGGGTGGATGCTACGCCCTCTCCACATTTTGTGTTAATCCTTTGTATACACCACATCACCTACCAATATGCCAAAGTAAATTATACTAAAATAATCGAAAATGCTCCATATAAATTTTAAGAATATGTGTGCATGCCCCTTCAGTGAAAAATCTCAAATTTTCGAATGATTTCTTTGTATAAACCACAAGATCTTCCGCTCTACCAAATGTTATCCTTTTTAAACAGTATAATTAATATCAATTCTAAGTAAATGGGCGGATGCTACACCCCCTAAGTAAGAAACTTTTCTTTGTATGCACGACAAGACCTACCGTTGTACGAAGTTACAATATTCTACGGTTTTGGGAAGTGCTCCATAATTTTGATGATCTTTCGGTGCGTGAGTGGGTGAGTCAGTTAATCAGTCAGTTTTTGCGATTTTGTAGTCCACAAAAGCTAAGTCCTCTTTTACACTGGGAAACTAGTTTCCTTGTGTGGAAGGTGACTCAGGAACTGAATTTTTTTCAGTTTCTGTAACCTGGTGAGTTTAGCAAATGCAGCGGAATTTAAGTCTGACTTTATTAGTACTGAAGTTAGAGGGGGTCGAAAAATGCCTGAGTTTGATCATAAAAGGGTGTAGTGCCATAACTTGCCTGGGCACTACTGTGCCCTTTGATTTAGAGTTGTTCGCTTCGCACATATATTTTGTTACTAAATATAAAAGGCTTATTGAGAGAGTCTATTCAAAAGTCGAATAGACTTACAGCCTTATTCTAGCAACCTCACTAATGCCTCACAAGTCACAATAACTTTATAACTCGTGGTGAGCTCATCTCATAAAAACCTAAATTTATGATCTGCTCCTTATCAGATGAGTACTCACGTTGTTCTTGTGTGGTTTCATTTGTATGAATTTATCTATTTTATAGAAAATTAAATTTGACCAAAAATTTCGGACCGACTTTTGTGGACTAGATTTTTTCTGAGTACTCGCAATAAGAAAAAATTAACTAAATATTAATCAATTTTGTACAAAGAATTCAAAATAGTACTGTAACAAACACCCATAAAGTGGCAACACTCACCAGGCCACAACGCTATGCATACCAACTCAGCGTAAGAATATCGTATTGAAACAACATACCTAGATACATACACATCATAGTAACAGCAATCACAGCTACACAGTCACCAGTCACCCTAACCAAAACCAGACAAGAACAAGAAGATTAACAAAAAACAACCCCTGAAGCAAACACACATACACCATGACGCAATGTGCAGCTGCCAAATACGAACCACTCAACGAAGAGAATCTACAATGAATTCAACCGCAGCTAAGGACTATAAAAGGCATAGCGCCACAGAATATTATTCACTTTTTTACTTGAACTGCCCAGCACGAGCACCACTCTGGTCTTGTCAGGCTTTTGAAACATTAAAGTATTTTTATAAACTATTTAAGATAAATAAAATTTTATATGAAAACCTTATAAAGGTAAACAGGCCTTTTCAACTGACGCCCAACTTAAGGCCCGAACCAACAATTAAATCAAATAAAAATTAAATCTACATTTTGCACCAATGTGGTCAAAATAATAATAAAAAAAAATAAAAAGCTTTTGCACCTTACCAGGTCGAAGTTTCAATAAAGAAAAAAAAAAATCTTGCACCTCGACTGGTCGATATTTTTTTAATTCGCCAAACTAATTAAATCGCACTACATGGTCGATATAATTCATAAAATTTCTGCACCAAGATTGGTCGAAATTTCTTAAACTAATTAAATCGCACTTCACACGGTCGATATAATTCATAAAATTTCTGCACCAAGATTGGTCGAAATTTCTTAAACAAATTAAATCGCACTAGCATCCGGTCGATATAATTCATAAAATTTCTGCACCAAGACTGGTCGAAATTTCTTAAACAAATTAAATCGCACTAGCATCCGGTCGATATAATTCATAAAATTTCTGCACCAAGACTGGTCGAAATTTCTTAAACAAATTAAATCGGTCGATATAATTCATAAAATTTCTGCACCAAGATTGGTCGAAATTTCTCTAATTAAATCGCACTAAGACACGGTCGATATAATTCAACAAATTTTCGCACCTTCGTTGGTCGAAATTTCTTAAATTCGCCGAATTTCATATTTTTTTAATAAAAATCGCACCATACGTCCAAGTTTTGGAAATCGCCAAACGCAAAAGTACATAACGGCTTTACGTAAAAGCGCCCGTGTAAACTAATAGGCAGCACAGGCCCGGCGGCGCCTGCAGCAAACGGAAACTTTGCTAACTGCACCACACGCTATAATGGCGAACGCTCGAAGGTAAAAGTAGACGCGTTCATCTCTAGCGCTACTATTTTCAAAGATGTTACGAATATGAGCGAGAAGAATGCACTTACTGGTCTTCCTCTTTTGCTCGAGGACATCGCATCCACTTGGTGGCAGGGTGTAAAATCTCAGCCAAAGACATGGAATGAGGCAATGACTCTACTCCGAAATTCATTCGCTACCCCTACACCACCCTACCAAGTTTACATGGACATTTTTAATGAAAGACAAAGCGACAAAACACCAACAGATATCTTCATTTGCGAGAAGCGCGCACTTCTATCCGAACTAGCGGAAGGGTCCCACGATGAAGCACAACAGATAGATATGATTTTTGGTCTGCTAAACAAACAAATTAGAAACAGAATCGAAAGAGAAAATATAAAAACTTTCGAAAACCTTCTCACTCTTGCTCGTAGAGCCGAGAGCAGTTTTGAAGAAATGAGGGAAGAAACAAACCAAAAGAAGTCGAATGAAAAGAAACTCAACTCAAGTGGAAGAAAACGAGTTAAATGTGCTTATTGCTCCTATTTTGGACATGGTATGGAGGAATGCAGGAAAAAAGAAAAGGATGCAAAACAAGAGCACACTAAGAGCCGAGAAAATCGCAGCAACTCTCGCGCCGTTCTGAATTGCTATGGTTGTGGAAAACCCGGTTACGTTCGAAGTCAATGTCCGAACTGCAACCAACCAAAGGAAGCAACAAACATCAACTTTTGCTCCATCGATTCTTTACCTAAAAAGATCCTACCGCCACTACGTCAACGACCTTCTATCAAAATTTCAATTGGTGGACAGAATGGAGTTGCTTTCATCGACACTGGTGCTCGAATGAGTGTAGCTAGCTACCAGCTATACAAACAACTGATTGATCTTGGCTACCGGTTTACAGCTTACCGTGCGCAAATTGTTCTGGCCGACGGTATTAAACGCCAACAAGATGTACTAGTAACGACAGTCTTGGTAAAACTAGAAGGACACTCAATTACAACGAAGCTTATGGTAATCGAAAGTTCAACTGACAACCGAACGCTCCTTGGAATCGACTTTGTCGAGGACGCTAAAATGGTCATGAACTTGCCACAACGCATGTGGTACTTCGCTGACGCTCCATCAAGAAAATTTGATTTTTACCAATCTGAAACAAAACCGTCAATGAGTTTAGCCCCATCACTATCAACTCCAGAGTTGCTCGGACTTATTTCTCCAGTCCCAATGGCTATCAGCCCGGTTCCTAGAACACCACTTCGTGATATCTCAAATCACTCGTCAAAGAACCATAATAGGAAGAACGAAAAACTATTTTCAAGTCGAAACCAAGATTACTCTCCAGATTCTATCGACAAAATCTTTGAAGATGCTATTCCCAAGCATTCCACGTTATCTCATCTCGAGCTATCACTATATGATCCAGATTTCGTCTTCTTCGAATCGTTTAGTGCTGAAAATATTATACTTAAGGAGCACGAAGCTCCAAATCTTACCGCAACTAAAAGGACAGAATTGAATGCACTTCTGCTCCAGAACAAAGCGTTGTTGCAGTTATCAGATGAACCAGCAATTGCTGTTGAACACTGCATACCAACAGGTAACCATGAACCGATTGCGGTTCCACCTTATCGGCTTTCCGAAAACAAAAAGAAAGTCCTGCAAGATGAAGTGAGCGAGATGCTCAACACCGGCATAATAGAAGAGTGTGAATCTCCCTGGGCTTCACCGGTCGTGATGGTTCCCAAAAAAGACGGTGGTATTCGAGTTTGTGTAGACTACCGCAAACTCAACTCAGTGACCAAGCCTGATGTTTACCCACTTCCACGATTAGACGACCTGCTCCATGCCGCAAAGAATGCCGAAGTTATGTCAACCATTGATCTTCTATCAGGTTACTGGCAAATCAAGATGAAGGAAGAAGATAAGGATAAGACAGCCTTTATTACACCATTTGGTGTTTACCGTTTCCTCCGCATGCCTTTTGGGTTACGAAACGCGCCATCAACCTTCCAACGATTGATAGATAGGGTTAAGACTAAACTATCTAAAGTACGCCTGCTTGCTTTCATTGATGATTTACTCATTCTTTCATCATCATTTGAACAACATTTAAGTGATCTTGATGCAGTTTTTAAAGTTTTGAATCAATACAACTTGCGCATCAACCGGAAAAAATGTTGCTTCTGTAGAACTCAAGTCAAATTTTTGGGTCATATTCTAACCAAAGAAGGTATAAGCCCCGATCCTGATAAGGTATCAGTAATCAAAGATCGCAGCGCTCCAAAGAACTTGAAAGATATGATCTCATTCTTACAAACATGTTCCTGGTTTCGTAGATTTATTCCAGAATTCGCAAAAATCTCTCGTCCTTTGTCAGACCTCACAAAGAAGAACTCAAAATGGGTTTGGGAAGATGCCCAACAAAACGCTTTCGATGAACTCAAGAATCGACTCACTACCGCTCCAATCCTCAGACAGGCAGATGAATCAAAGCCATTCACCATACGAACCGATGCCAGTGGTTATGCAGTTGGTGCAGCCTTACTACAAGGGGAGGGTTCAGATGAACGACCAGTAGAATACGCCAGTCGACTTCTGACTTCAGCAGAAAGAAATTATAACACGACGGAACGAGAAGCTTTAGCTGTTGTTTGGGCTATTCGCAAGTTTCAGAGTTACATAGAGGGTAACAAGATTAGTGTTATAACCGATCATCAAGCCTTGAGATGGCTTATGACTCTCAAATCACCAACTGGACGCTTATCAAGATGGTGTCTAGAGTTACAACCATACGACATACAGATACAGTACACGCCAGGAAAAGCCAACGTACTAGCAGACATGTTATCCCGTCCTCCAGTTACTGAGGAAATTTCAACTTTAGAAAGTTGCGTCATCTCTGTCGACTTTCCCCATCGAAGTGTAAAGGAAACACGTGACAGTCAACTAGAAGATCCTGATCTTAAGAAGATAGTCGACGATCTCGAATCGTTTGTACCAGAACGATTCACCTGTTGGACTACACGAGGTTACATGCTTCATGATGGAGTATTGTACCGATACAACCAAGACGATGACAACGAAGAAGCTCAACTGGTGCTTCCCAAAGATGAGCGAGGAAAAATAATAAGTTCCTACCATGACGACCCTACAGCCGGACATTACGGGTCCGAACGTACACTTCAACGAATTTCATCCCGATATTTTTGGCCATGCATGCGAAGAGACATTGTTCGATACATTAAAGATTGCACCCAATGTCAAAGATACAAAATAACAAACTTGAAACCGGCTGGACTCCTTCAAAATCCAGTGCAGAATCAACGTTTTGAAGTTCTTGCTATAGATCTCTTCGGGCCACTTCCTCCTTCAAATGACAATATGAAATGGATTTTCATAGTAGAAGATGTAACTACTCGTTGGGTTGAACTATTTGCGTTAGAAGAAGCAACAGCATCCGCATGTGGTAAGACACTAATCACAGAAGTGTTCTTACGATTTGGTCTACCAAGAAGACTGCTCAGTGATAACGGAACGCAGTTCATCAGTGCCGTTATGCAGCATATAACTCACTGCCTAGGAATAAGTCAATGTTTTATTCCAGTTTACCATCCACAAGCAAACCCTGTGGAAAGAAAGAATCGTGATCTCAAGACACAACTGGCCATCTTAGTTGGAAATGAGCATTACAACTGGCCCGAAAAATTACCTTTCATCAGATTCGCTATGAATACTGTCAAATGTCAAACTACCGAATATAGTGCAGCTTTTCTAAATTTTGGCAGAGAACTACGCGCTCCCGATGATGTTCAAAGTGATTTTCGCTGTATTATTCAATCCGAAAATTTCGTACCTGGCATTACACCGTATTTAAACAAAATGGCAGAAACTCTCAAAAATGCCCGAGAAATCAACGAAAACGAACAAGATCGACAGAAATCTTACGCTGACATGAAACGTAGTCCAAATCCGATTTACTCGCCAGGAGACTATGTTTGGGTTGATACTAAAGTTCATAGTTAAGCGACTAACCGATTCACATCCAAACTTGCTCCTAGACGTGATGGACCTTACATTATCCTCAATAACAAAGGTTCCAACAGCTATGAAATAGCCAGTCCCGCCAATCCTCATCAAGTTATTGGCATATATCATACATCCGCACTGACCAGATGTACCAATCCGCAAGATGCAGAAAAGCCTCTCGTACCAATTAGACGTCGAGGCCGACCACGAAGACTTGTGGCAACCTAACTTTCTTGTATCTTCACTCTTCTTATTCTTCTTTCAGATACAAAAGGGGAGATTGTAACAAACACCCATAAAGTGGCAACACTCACCAGGCCACAACGCTATGCATACCAACTCAGCGTAAGAATATCGTATTGAAACAACATACCTAGATACATACACATCATAGTAACAGCAATCACAGCTACACAGTCACCAGTCACCCTAACCAAAACCAGACAAGAACAAGAAGATTAACAAAAAACAACCCCTGAAGCAAACACACATACACCATGACGCAATGTGCAGCTGCCAAATACGAACCACTCAACGAAGAGAATCTACAATGAATTCAACCGCAGCTAAGGACTATAAAAGGCATAGCGCCACAGAATATTATTCACTTTTTTACTTGAACTGCCCAGCACGAGCACCACTCTGGTCTTGTCAGGCTTTTGAAACATTAAAGTATTTTTATAAACTATTTAAGATAAATAAAATTTTATATGAAAACCTTATAAAGGTAAACAGGCCTTTTCAGTACTGAAAATGGCAAAGGTGTAGGTACTTACGTACTGAGAAAATCAAATTGTACTGAATGCAGTAAAATAGAAAGCCTTTTTCCTTTTACGAACAGTGGTACCAGGAAAATTAGCAAAAAAACAATCGTTTTATGGAACGAAATGTAGGGCGGCTGAATTTATTATACCTGAAAGAGGGCTATGAGAAAAGCTTATGTCGAGTTTTTCGGGACGCCATCCCTCTGGGGAAATCCGCCATTTTGGAAAACGCGAATTGATCTATATCTCCGAAACTATCGATTTGAAGTGAAAAGTTGTCGTAATCAAATTTGTTAAAAATAAAATTATCTTTTATTTGTCATCAAAACTTTTTTCTGCGTGGACAATATTTTTGAGGTTATGTCGTTTTATTTTTTTTACTTTTTCACATTTTTCCCACTTCGTGAGAAACTTACGTAAATTTTTAACATGATACAAACAAATTTGTATTTATTTTTGAGCATGATGCGATATCCTAGCCCAAAGTTAGAGCTTTTAATAAAGAAAGACTTTTTCGTGGAATGAAATATTGGTTAGCTGATTTCTTCATAAATGAAAGAGGGCTAGTAAAAAAGCTTATGTCCGGGTATTCGGGACTCCATGACCCTGACGAAATCCACCATTTTGGAAAATGCGAATGGACCTATATCTCCGAAACTATTGATCTTAGAGAAAAAAATGTAAGGCCAAAGTTGTAGGCAATCAAACCATCCTTCGTTTATAATACATTTTTTTTCGGTGCGGTCAATAATTTCAAGGTTATGTCGTTTTATTTTTGCAATTACGAATTTTTGACATTCCCGAGGAAACTTACGTGAATTACTCTCAAATAAGAATTTTAGAACACTAAATTTCCAACATTTTTATATATTTGTGAAGATGATGTACTACCGCAGTCAAAAATTACAGGAAATTTAGTGTTCTAAAATTCTTACTTGAAGAATAATTCACGTTAGCTTATTCGTGAACGACAAAAATGTCTAAATGTGCAAAAAAAAACAACAAATAATAAGACGACATAAACTTGAAAATATCGACGGCACCGAAAAAAAACGTATGAAAGAACGAAATATAATTTAGTTGCCTACTAGCTTGGCCTTACAATTTTTCCCCTAAGATCAATAGTTTCGGAGATATAGATCAGTTCAGTTTTCCAAAATGGCGGATTTCCCCAGGGGGATGGCGGGCGTCCCGAAAAACTGGACATAAGGTTTTTTAATAACCCTCTTTCAGATATAAAGAATTCATCCGTCCTATATTTCGTTGCACAAAAAATCTATCTTTCCTGTGCTGTTTTGAGACTTTTTCGAAGTATTAAGTTTTAAATCGTGTCAGGGGGAGGATGACCAAAAACCATTATATCTGCAGTTTAAGAAAATCAACCAATCCGTTTGGGATTTTGGAGATACAGACAGGCTAAATTTTGTTGTTTCTCAAATTTGATCAAAATCTCGATTTTATTCTACACAAGGATATCCTACCTTATATTTAGCTTCTATAATAATAACAATAATTTGACGCAAAATTCAAGAAACCTTAGATAACATACTTACATACGTAAAACAAAATAGAACAACAGATTGCAAGCTAATAATTATAAAATACAAAAAAAAGGTACTACATACGCCACAGTGCCCCAAAATTTCTTTTATTTTTTTGTGTAGCAAAAACGTGATAGTGATTTTCACAATCACTGAACCTTGTTGATCGTATACTGCTGCATACAGTTTTGATCGATCTCCGCTACAGAACTAACCATAGCTAAATCAGAGTTATACTCGAAGAGTATGCTCGAATATTCTCAAAATAATTCTTCGTGAAAAAAGTATTATGAATATTATGAAAACAGAAATTTTTATCATTTTGAGTGACTTCGGAACTAAAATGTTAATAAACATACATACATGTTAATTAGCATAATGTGTGTAAAAAAGCAGAGCGTGTTGGTTGTGTCGGAACAATAAAAAAAAGTAATTTTTTTTTTTCAAAATTAAATTCTCTTATCAAACTTTAGTCAAACATTAAAAATCTGATGGCTTTAAGCCATTTACTTTTTAAAATATTAGAAACCAACTTCTTAGCCAAAAATCAAGAAAAATTGAAGCCGACGATAATTAACCGGTTGCCGAAATAATAATTTAGTCTCATTTCTTAATTTCTAAGAATTGATAAGAGGATTGTATTTTGAAAACAAAAATAGCAGTTATATATAAATGAATGTTTTAAAAACTGCTCAAAAAAAAAAACATTACTTAAAAATAAAATAAAAGGAGGTATTTTTGGCTTAACAAAAAAAGTATAACCCAATTTTTTTTTTGAAAATTGCCATTCCCGCCTGAGCGGGGGCAACAGACCCGCCCTCCTATACGATTTTTGAATTTTTTTTTCAACACAAAATTTACGGTCTAGGTTTTGGTATCACCTTATTATGCGAATCACTCGGGAACATTTGTTGTCCTGGGTCCGACTCTCAGGACGTAGTGCCTAAAAAGATAGGGGGTGCCAACTTTCCTGCTAGTTTCTTCACATTTTGCACTGATTGGTTTTCTGAGACTCGGGCATATAACAAATTAAACGTTCGAAATTGTGAGCTGAAAATTTGGGTAGTTCGGAACAATGAGGTCTCACTTTCAACAGACATATGAGAAATCAAAATTTTGAATTCCCTTGCTGTATTTTGACAGTGAGATGTCATTTTTCTGAACTTCTCTACACTTCTCCATACTCTTTTTTCACCGACCACTGGCATTGAAATAAAACGGTTGACAAAACAAAGGCAGCAAAATGGGGGTGAGTGCCAAATTTTCTATATATGCCTAATAGATTTTCAGAACAAATTAGTGCAAAGTCGAAGCTATTGTAAACTTTGTGATGTTAGGTAAAGGTGTCAACAACAATGGATCACTTTCTACTTCTTGCATTGTTGCTCCTACAGGGGAGAGTACCATAACTTAGGCGCCAAGAATTGATAACGGTTTTGTGTAGAACAGTTCAGTACAAGCATTTTTCAATATGGGAGGGTGTCTAAACTCCTCCCGTTTTGGCGAGAGGGGCAATTTTATAAAAAGGTACTTAAAATTAAAAAAAATATTTAAAAATAACGGTAATACTTACAATTAAGTTTAATACCTTGTTTCAAAGTTAATACCTATGCAAAGTTTCGAAAAAAACGGATTTTAAACGCATGATTTGTGAACAAAAGATAAAAAAATATTTAATTGTAATTTTTCAAAACAGTAAAATTATATATCATTTTTTTTCGAAATTCGTTGCTCTAATTAATTCTTCATTAAAAAATGAAAACTAGATGATTTTATATCTTTTTTAGAAAATTACCAAACCTACTTTTTATTTGATTTTAATTTTTTGATTCTTTTTCTTTGTGAAAAAAATAGTTCTTTTTATAACAAGTATAGTACAGTAAGTCATTTAGCATTACCCAGAATGCACCACTAAAGGTATTATTTTCTACCTTCATTGGGATGCTGCAACATGATGGGGGAGTTGATGTTTTGTAGGAATAAGTGCAACTCTTTCTAAAAAAAAACTAGTGTTTTTTCGTTGGTCGAAACAAAATCCTCAAATGAACAAAAAATGGAAAAATTTCTAAGTTTAGGATGAAGCAGTGGATGTTTAGCCGCAATTGTTATAAAAAAAAACACTTTATTCTCATAAAGGCTAATTAAAGAATTACCTTTGTTTATATTAACTTGTTACACATCATGTGCTGTGCATGAACAAACAATTACGGGACAAATTTTAAAGCTTGTGCGTTTTTTTGTTTCTATGATCTATAATTACCCCGTTTACATGAGGTATTCGAGCGGGCTTCAAGCTCGCTTGGCCCCTTTGTATACCTGCGTTGACTTGAAATGAGCTTCGACCGACTCGAATCCACTTCAGAAGCGGAGTCGAGTCGAAATTGTTGATAGAGAACTTGGGTCGAACAGTCGGTCTTGAGGATGTGTTCACCACAGTGCTTTTGCACATATGCGAGTAAAATTATTTATTTGTTTTGGTAGCTATGTGAAGTATGAACTAAAATTCAATAAATTTGAACTATTTTTGTGTAAAATAAATATACTTTTGCCATTCCATTAAATATAATCTCAACACCATATCAACTCAACTTCAAATGGGGCTCTCAACTCACGTGACGAAACACCTGGGTCGAAAATCCGCCCCTTATCCAATTCGAGCTCTCGATTCTGTTTGTAAACAGGGTATATGTCCAGTTCGTAACACTTGAATAGTCTCACTCTCACACAAGATTTAAGTTAATATAAATTTTTTTGTTTGCTGTTCATTTTAAGGTTTAATGTTTTGAAACTTTGCATGTTATTCAAATTGGGCGAGGAATTTATGTGATTGCTTGGAGGTTTTTGTATGGAAAATTTTGAATCCATAAGAAACTGTGCATATACCCAAACTTACACCCACCCCAAATCCTATACTGGGCCAAGCAGGGGGGTTGCAGGGGTTTAGCATTTCCCCCTTACCTATCATACTGTTTTTGCACTGGTGCAACCAAAATACAAAAAAAAAAACGGGAACAATAAATACAGCGCTGTCTAACTTTGTTACCAAGTACCAAGACCAAGTAAATATACTCAAATTAAAAAAAATATAAAAAAGTAGGTTTGGTTATTTTTAATTTGCTTAAAAACTAGAAGACATATAAAAGCATTCGGTGTTTTGTGTTCGATTCCAAATTGACCCTCCTCCCATAGTAAAAAAATGCTTGTATTAAACTGTGATATCCGTTTTTTCCACAACTCACTGTTTCATCTTTAATTTAAATTACCTTGTTAAAAGCTACGTTGATCACAAAGATATAAAAATTCAATTTGAAAAAAAAAACATTACATTGTGATTCACTGCGTGCCATGGGTGTACACTGTACACAGTGAACCAAATCAGTGCATGGTACACAATGAATCAGGATCAATTTCAAACATTTTTTATTTGTTAAAGTTAATTTATTTCAGTTGACATATAAAAACTCTGACTTAGAAAATCTTGACATTTCCCAGAATTTCACATTTAAGATTTTGAATTTCGTTATTTTCATATCCGAGATTATGTTTGATTTTAGATTTTGGGATTTGCATTTTAAGAATTCAATGATTGATTTTTGTAAAATGAATTTCTTTGTTTTAAACTAAATAATAAAGCATAGATGGCAGCCCTTCTGAGCTTTTTGCATTTTTCTTTCACACAACTACACAACTAAATGGGATTCCTTTGCAGTTAGAGTGAGATACAATCGTACTAATAATTTAAATTTAATATTTTTTTTTATAATTGATTGTTATTATTTATTGTAAACTTTCCTTTATCGTGATACCATCTCTTTGGACTATTTGAATTTGAACTAATAAATAAATATATAAATTCGATCCTCTTATGAATAAAATTGTATAAATAGAGTCATGAAACTAAAATGGTATTTATATCTTTTTTGTATTTTTAATGAATATATATGTATGTATTTAAATACACCCGACTTTAAAACTTTACACTTTTTATATTTATACTCCCAAGTTTGAGTTCTTTAAAAGGTGGACTTTAACAACAAAATAACGGTTGGTGGAAGGTTTGTAATGTCTCTTGTTTTAATGAATAGCAATGCCATGTCCACCATGACCGTAACCACCGTAACCCCCATAACCAGAAATTATGCTCGGTCCTGCAGAAACAGCAATTGGGTGAGCAACACTTATTGCTGGGGCAGCAGCATATTTTATCACAGCAGGTGATGGATGTTGAATATTGACCTGGATACGGTAAATTTATCATTCACAATTTTTTTTTTGGTTTTAGATTAGTTTGTGTGCACTTATTTACCGAACTGATGCTAACAGAACTTGTAGCAGCTGGAGCAATGGCCTTAACAATGGCTGGTGATTGTTGAACTAGTACGGGTGCAGAAACTGCAATGGGAGCGGCGTGGATAGCTGGGGCAGCAATTGATATTTCACTCAAGCCATAGCCATGTCCCAATCCAAGGCCCCCATATCCTAATATCCCAGGAGCGGCTACTGCAGTGGCGATTAAAGAGCACAGGATCTATACACAGGATACAAAATATTGTAAATGTATTTAGAAATAGATCGATTTTCTTACTAAAAATTTCATTTTATACTGTTGAAGATAAAAGTTTTTAATGGTAAATTCTCTGTGTTTCAATTTGATTTCGGCTGACTTGACTGTGATGGAACTATGGATCCGAATTGTCTTTTATACCTCTAACTTAAAACCAATTTAATCTAGTTGCTTTTAAACCTAATTATTTTTCATTTGTTGTTTTTTCCTCGACTCAGTGGCGTAGCGTGGCTTTTTACCGCCCGGGGCAGAGCCTTTTTTTGCCGCCCAACCCCCTTTTATTTGCCAGCATTTTTATTCCCGATTTTGCAGTTCACCAAATAGTGGGTGTAATCGAGTGACCTGCTTACTTACAGTGAGAGAGTGAGATTGCAGGTCACATAGTATATCTCTTGAACCAAGCATGCTAGAGATTTGAATTAGCATTTCATGAAATGCTAATTTCAAATTTTGATGTCCTTTATTTGAAACAAAATTCATACTGCCATGCAGTGAAGTTAGAAGGTCACAGTTGGAATAGAAACGCAGAAAAATTCAAATAAACTGCAAATTACTGCGTTGGTCCCGTTATTCTAGCTGAAAGTTGCCCTGTGAACTTCACAGAGGTTGCAAGGGTGCTTCATGAACAGGTATAAATAATTATCTGGAACCGTTAGAAGGGAACAGTCAACAATAAACAAAAATATTTGCCGTCATGAGCAAAAAAGGCTCTGGCACGGCAGGAACATTTTAAAACTAAATTTTTGAAAGCATGAAATTATTAAGTTGCGTTTTCAAGAACATTAAATGTGTTTGGCACTTAAATTTATTGATAAATTGTTGGTGGGTATCAGGGGGAGGGTTATGGTAGGAGGAACCATCCTGAAATCTGGATGAATTTCATGATGTTTGTAGTTGGCAAAATAAAGACGCTATCCAATTCGTTGAAGAAGTATTCTCCGAGAGTTGCTCTTCTTATTTTAGCTAGACTGGGGCATTCACAAAGGAAGTGATATGAGCTCTCCACCGCCTCTTCATCTTGACACCCTCTAAATGACTCACACTTATTCGAGAAACAAGTCTTGCGAGTTTACAATCACTTTTGAAAATCAGGGGTGGAATCGGCTAAGGTGATATGTGATAACTGATAAGTCATAGTCATTATCAACAAATTCATTCTGCATAACAAGAGTGACAATCATATTTTTGTGACTATTTTCTGTGATATCTAAATAGCTGTCACAGAAAATAGTCACAAATATATGATTATCACTTGTGACAGTCACCTTACGCAGACGGAATTTGTCGATAATGACTATCACTTATCAACTATCACCTTAGCCGATTCCACCCCAGGTTTTAAATTTGTATTCCTTTTCAATGCTTTTCTTTTTACATTAAATATTTAACTTAGCCAGTTTGTATTTGTATGCACATGTTTTTACAGAAGCATTTGATGTGGCTTAACACGTTAACACAATCAATGTCCGATTAATGACTATGACTATGAAGGATTTTTGCCACTGGAAAAATTTTTGATTGGATTCCTTGGGGTCAACAAATTAATTTATTTGAAGAATAAAGGATTAATAAAAAATATGAAAAAGTGAGCAGGAGGTTTTTTTGTTTAGTTTCTTGTCACCGGATTTGTAGCCCCTATTAAAGTGTCAACCGGGGCCTTGGCCCCCGGTCCCCGCACGCTACGCCTTCGCCAATGCCCGACTTACAAGATAAATGATGTAAAGGTTGAGAGTGTAAATGTATGGCACTTTTATTTTGCTCTTATTCACCACCTTTCATGTGCATTATTAGAAGCTATGTATTGTGCAATCGAATCGTATATGAAGCTGATAGAAAGAACACTATGTGCAGATGTAGAAGCAAACTCCTTTTAACGATGCCGGTTACAATTTTGTTATAAGTCTTTCAAGTGAACTACTTGAACAACATATCCATAAAAAAAAGGTAAGGCAAGTGCGTGAGCAGAAGCTGAAAACATTTTTTTTCAATTTTGGATGATGTATGTATGTACATATGTACATATGTTTGTATGTGCAACGTTGAGTTCGTCAGCGTAGCCATAATGACAGGTAAATTAAATTGCCCGACTAACTGGACAATTAAAATAGAAATAGTAGGTATCATAAGATATTTCTTAATGAAGAAAAAAAAAGCGATGAAGCTTGACGTTGTCCGTTTTTTCCTAAAGGTGAGACATATTTAATTAATGTTGTTATATTGGTTTGGACAACAAACGTCTAATTATTTTGTATTTAATTTAAAAGTATTTAATTTACAATATTGTTTTTGAATGCATTGTACAACTTTATTTCTTTCCTATAAAATTGTTTATGGTAGGGGCAAAAGGGTCCAGGGTGAAAATTCTTTTTCTTTTTTTCAAAATTCTTCTGTTTCTTGAAACTTTGGACTTTAGGTTTTTAGGGGATTAACTAGAGGAGAAATCGAAACATCTGACTCGGATCTCAGTGGATCCAATGTGCTCCCCGGGAGTTGACTTGGGTAGGAGAAAGGATGGGTGAGGAGAGGTTGGTGGGTATCAGGGCGGGGGGGTTATGTTAGTAAAAACCATCCTGAATTTTGGATGAATTCCATGATGTTTGTAGTTGGCAAAATAGAGACGCTATCCAATTCGTTGAAGAAGTATTCTCCGAGAGTTGCTCTTCTTATTTTAGCTAAGCTGGGGCATTCACAAAGGAAGTGATATAAGCCCTCCACCGCCTCTTCGTACAGTGACTATGACTGCAAATACAACTGGGTTGAAATCAATATGCGGTAAGATGTAATCAGTTTGAATAGTAATATCAGTGAAGTTAATTATCGTCTTATGACCATAATGGCCCTTTTTCCAATATTTGCACTCTTTTAATCGAAGAACGCTATTGGCCGCAAGCTCTTTTGTAATAAGATCAAGTGGGGCAAGTGAAAGGAAAGTTACCAGGGCTGCGGTTGGTGTAGTTCTCATGGCACTTGTTGTACCTATACACGCTAGTCTTTGTATTTTTGTCATGGTATTGAGATTGGTGGCTTTGCCAAGTGCTGGCCACCAGACCAAACATGCATATGTTAATATTGGCCGTATGATGGCTGTGTACATCCAGTTGATGGTTTTAGAGCTAGGCCCCCATCTCCTACCAAAAATTCTACTGCAAGTGTAGAATGCTATCGACGCATTTTTCTCCCGTTCTTTAACATTTTCTTCCAGTTTAGTTTACGGTCAATTATCAGCCCAAGATATTCTGCCGTACCCGTGATATGGAGCGGTATCCCATTCATAGTGGGAGGGTTAATAGTTGGAATGTTTATGTTATGTTTTCTCGTAAACAAAACTAGTTCAGTTTTAAGTGGGTTGACATTAAGTCCACAGCTATTGGCCCAGTCAAGGGCGGTCTGCAAGAGTGCACGGAGTGTGGAAACAAATTTTCCAGAGGTCATTATAACGATGTCGTCTGCGTAAGCCATGACTTTGACTCCCCTTTGGTTTAGATCGACCAAAACCTGATTAACAACCAGGAGCTAAAGAACCCTGTGATAATACCCCTCCCTGTGGTGTACCCCTACATGTTCGACCACCTCATGAAGAGCTGTCCAACAGATTTGCCCTTCATATACGCATGCTGGGCTTGTGAGAGAGCATCATCACATAGTTTGAGGCGAATATGGGTCTCTATTAGTCTTTCTAATGTCTTGAGAAGAAATGAAGATAAATTAATTGGTCTTAAGTCCTTCGGTTCAGTGTGCGTGGGCTTTCCAGCTTTTGGAATGAAGATGACAATTACCTCTCTCCATCCTAATGGAATATAGGTAGTATTTAAACATCCCCTAAAGATATCCACAATTATTGGTACAATTGTGTCCTTAGAGCTTTGGAGCATAATTGGAATTATACCATCAGGCCCTGCGGATTTGTATGCCGAAAAAGAGTCAATGGCCCAAGCCACTTTCCTACTATCTACTATTTCATTACCTATTTGAGAGATTACACCTATGTGATGGCCTCTGTCCCCAAGAGGTATGTCATTGACACACCCTGGGAAGTGAGTGCTCATAAGTGCCTCCAAGGTCTCAGAGCATAGGAGTCTGTCCAGGTCTTATCCGGCCTTTTTAGGAAGCCCGGGGGAGTGTAGACCTTTGACATGACTTTCCTGGGCCTAGCAGCATCATTTGTTGACTCAATATCTGTACAAAATTTTCGCCAGGCTGCTCTTTTGGCATAGGTTGTTCGGTTCTTATATTCGTTTTTGCTGATCAACCTTCAATAAAGGTTGACCCACATTACTGCCCCAGGATGAAGCTATTAACGTATTAAAAGCTCCCCAGTTTGCTTTCCTAGGGTTCCTATAGGGCTTAGGGGTTTCTATGACATGTTCTATTTGGAATATTATCATTCTATGGTCAGAGTATGTAACTTTCTTTGATACTTTCCAGTGACTAATTCGAATAGAATCAGAGTTCGTGGAAAGCGTGGTGTCGAGCACTTCTCTCCTATTTCTCGTAATGAAGGTTGGTTCATTACCTCTATTTAGTATCACAAACACAATATTGTTCTTAATAATTAAATCAAAAAGCGACTCACCTCTTGTATTTGTGTCAGTGCTGCCCCATTGCAAATGATGAGCATTGGGAGTCGCAGCCTGCCAGTAGGTTTCAACCGTTCTTACCAGATTCTGCTACTAGGTCATAAAAATGCTGTTGATGGAGGCGGCCCCGGTTTATCACCTGGCATATATACAGAGACTAAGATCGGGGGCAGTGCCCCTTTTCTTTCGCACTTCACCGTTGTCATGTCTGAGCTACAATGAGGAGATAGGAGGAAAAGATTTATAATTTTTTTCGCAAGTATACATGTACGATAATTACCTTCTGAGGGCCCTTTTTTGTTGTACAGGTTGTAATCCTTGGACCTGAGTCCGCAGATATTGTCGCTGTTTACCCATGGCTCCTGAACAAGGGCTATGTGAATGTCATCTTTTGACAAAAGGGAGTTTAGGGTGGCAGAGGCCAACTTACTGTGCTGCAGATTGATTTGCAGGGATTTTGGGCACTAAATAATTTCAACACGGTGATACTGTCGATGCTAGGGCCCGGAACATTAATTCGGAATTTTGGTCTTGTGGGAAGGTCACATTTGAGAGCAACACCTAGTGTAACTCCTTCAAGTAACCCCTTCATGTTTCCTACCTTTGATCGAAGCCAGTTCAGGGTAGGTTGCTCGCAACATGCGAGCACCTTTAAATCCTTCTTGGTCGACAACGGCCCGAAAGTTGGCACAAACCCTGTACAGGCAAGTATCTCTTCATTTACCCCGTTTACAAACAGAATCGAGAGCTCGAGTTGGATTAGGGTCGGATTTTCGACCCAGGTGTTTCATCACGTGAGTTGAGAGCCCTATTTTAAGTTGAGTTGATATGGTGTTGAGACTACATTTAATTGAATGGCAACAATATATTTATTTTACACAAAAACAGTTCAAATTTAATGAAATTTAGTACATACTTCACATATGTAGCTATCAAAACAAATAAATAATTTTACTCGCACGTGTGCAAAAACACTGTGGTGAACACATCCTCAAGACCGACTCTTCGACCCAGGTTTTTTATCAACAATTTCAACTCGACTCCGCTCCTGAAGTGGAATCGAGTCGCTTGAAGCTCATTTCAAGTCAACGCAGGTATACAAAGGGTCCAAGCGAGCTTAAAGCTAGCTCGAATACCTCATGTAAACGGGGTAATTGACGCATTCAAGAAGCTTGACCTCTACTTGAGCCCACTGCTCGTTTGTGAGCCTCATCGCAGAGCTCCCTTCATTTATGACTGCTACCTGAATACTGTCCGGCGTATCTTCGCTTCCTGCCGACTTGTGTTTCTTGGTGCCGGTCATTGTAGGGGGTGTCGAATCATTGTGTCTATTCCTCCTTTGACGACTGCTAGTGCCAGTATGATTTTTGTTTAGCTGAAGAAATAACGGCACTTGACTTTCCATACAACCAATGTACAAAAATGTATTTATTTGAAAATTTGCTCTAACGATTTTGACGCAAAAAAAAATCCGAGTTACTATAAAAAGTATGGTTAATATTTTGGTAAAAAAAAAATTATCGGTAACGGTTATTAACGGTCCCTGTCATATATTATTATCAATTTTCTCGTTAATGTCTTCAAAGATTTCAGCGAAGTTTTTTTTTATTCAGAAGACCTTATGTTCAAATAAAAATATTGTTAAAAAAATGCTCTAAATTGAGTTATTCATGCATACAATTTTCGAAAAATTTGCATGCAAACTCAAAATGTTGATAAAAAAAATGAAAATAAAAAGTTAAGAGCAGTTTTTTTTTAAATTGTGAAATGATATGCTTAATTGGCTTTTAGTACTCAATGCTTATATCAATTTTAAATCGAACACAAAAAAGGAATGGTTTTATGTATGTCTTCAAGTTTTTGAGAAATTGAAAATTACTAAAAGTACTTTTTTATGAGATTTTTATTTTTTGACATGCTTACATAAATAGAGTATGCTAGCACCAGCATTATGGCGCGGCGTATAAACAGTGAGGTATATCGCCCAAGTATTTTGAATGTAAATTGTTGTCGTAGAAAAATTGCCCCTCCCGCCTAAACAGAGTGAGATAAACGCACGGCCCATAATACAAAATGATTGTAATAAGCCCCTCTATAAAAATCCTTTATTATTTTGCCGCGCCGTAGTTATCGTAATCCCCCACATAAATCCTCAAAGTGATATCACCGTTAATACCAAATATTATAAAAAAGAAGTTAAAGTAATTTTCGATTTTCTCAAAAACTTGAAGACATAAAACCATTCGGTTTCTTGTGTTCGATTCAGAATTGATATAAGCATTGAGTACTAAGAGCCAATTTAGCATATCATTTCACAATTTATTTTTATCAAAATTTTGAGTTTGCATGCAAATTTTTCGAAAACTGTAATAACTAAATTTAACTTTAGGATTAAAGAACTGATTTCTGGCTTTCAAAAACAGTATAGTACTGTATTGTAAGTGTTGCCGTTGTTTTTTCATATTTTGTTTTCCATTTTAAGTCATTTTTTTCTAAAATGCCCCTTCTTAACGGGGTGCGATAGACGCTCCCTCTCATAGTAAACAATGTTTCTTTTTGACCTTTTGACGCAAAAAAAAATCCGAGTTACTATAAAAAGTATGGTTAATATTTTGGTAAAAAAAAAATTATCGGTAACGGTTATTAACGGTCCCTGTCATATATTATTATCAATTTTCTCGTTAATGTCTTCAAAGATTTCAGCGAAGTTTTTTTTTATTCAGAAGACCTTATGTTCAAATAAAAATATTGTTAAAAAAATGCTCTAAATTGAGTTATTCATGCATACAATTTTCGAAAAATTTGCATGCAAACTCAAAATGTTGATAAAAAAAATGAAAATAAAAAGTTAAGAGCAGTTTTTTTTTAAATTGTGAAATGATATGCTTAATTGGCTTTTAGTACTCAATGCTTATATCAATTTTAAATCGAACACAAAAAAGGAATGGTTTTATGTATGTCTTCAAGTTTTTGAGAAATTGAAAATTACTAAAAGTACTTTTTTATGAGATTTTTATTTTTTGACATGCTTACATAAATAGAGTATGCTAGCACCAGCATTATGGCGCGGCGTATAAACAGTGAGGTATATCGCCCAAGTATTTTGAATGTAAATTGTTGTCGTAGAAAAATTACCCCTCCCGCCTAAACAGAGTGAGATAAACGCACGGCCCATAATACAAAATGATTGTAATAAGCCCCTCTATAAAAATCCTTTATTATTTTGCCGCGCCGTAGTTATCGTAATCCCCCACATAAATCCTCAAAGTGATATCACCGTTAATACCAAATATTATAAAAAAGAAGTTAAAGTAATTTTCGATTTTCTCAAAAACTTGAAGACATAAAACCATTCGGTTTCTTGTGTTCGATTCAGAATTGATATAAGCATTGAGTACTAAGAGCCAATTTAGCATATCATTTCACAATTTATTTTTATCAAAATTTTGAGTTTGCATGCAAATTTTTCGAAAACTGTAATAACTAAATTTAACTTTAGGATTAAAGAACTGATTTCTGGCTTTCAAAAACAGTATAGTACTGTATTGTAAGTGTTGCCGTTGTTTTTTCATATTTTGTTTTCCATTTTAAGTCATTTTTTTCTAAAATGCCCCTTCTTAACGGGGTGCGATAGACGCTCCCTCTCATAGTAAACAATGTTTCTTTTTGACCTTTCTACAAAAAACTTTATGAATTTTTGGAGCCGAAGTTATCGTACTCTCCCCAAATTTTATTTTTTAAAATGTTCAAAACATTTTAAATATAAAAAATATTTTTTAGAAAACCGCTGTAGCGATTTATTAAAAAAAAAAAAACAGAAAGCATACTTTTTTTTAGCTCCAGCAAAACTTAGTCCCTCTTAGCCATATGTACATATATGATGTGAGGTCTGTCAAAAAGAGTAAAGAGTATTGTTACGTGATCGTAAATGCACCACTCTTTTTTTAATGGCTGTATCTAGTTTTTTCTAAAACAAAACAAACCAGTAATAAGATGGCTACTCATATAAAAGTAGTTTTAATAGGCTCCACATCAAAAAAACAGCGTGTTAAACGGTGTGCAATTAAAATAAAGAGACTTATTCTTACAGCGAATAAACTGTAGATATAAAGAAATTTTACAGAAATTTTAAATTTAGCTAACATTTGTGATTATAAATACCAACTACTGCGCTCATGAATTTACCCTATATCAAAAGGGAGTAAATGTCCTTTTTTTAATAATTTCCAATTTAAATAATTTTAAAGTTTCTGAATTGTCTCTCTTTCATTGTAAGTATTTGATTTTTTAATATAACTTTAAATATTAAAGTGTGGCAAACACTAAGTTTTAACCATAATTTTGCAGACAACTTGGTACCATCATGCTTATAGGAGAATTATCTGCATTTCTATGCTAATTCCATTGAAAATACCAACTAGTGTACAAAAATAAAAATTAAAATCCATGAATTAGAAAAAAAAAATATTTTTCAAAAATGCACCTAGCCAAAACCAAAACTGTTCTAATAATTTGGCGGATACCTATAATTTTTTTATTAACCAGCTTCATAACAACATTCAATATATTTCAATAAAACGGCACATTGATGTATAGTAAAAATTTTCTCAAATTTTTCTTCGCCAATTTGGACTTTCAAATTAGCGTTCATATCTCGAGTTTTAAATTTTTTTTTCAGTTTTTTGTTTCATACATATGTATAACTTTCATGTACATATTTGATAAAATTTATATCGATTGAAGAAAAAAGTATTTTTTTTATCACATATGGTTTCGAAAATAAATTCACGACCTCTTAATAGGTTCACCCTGATTTATCCCACTGAAATTTAAAAAGTTCCGAATTTTAAAATTGTTAAATAATATCTTTATGGCTTACCAAATAAGATCAATCAGATAATTGAATGTATGCTAAATTGACCTTTAAAGCGTGGCAACCCTTTTCAGAGTCCACTTTTTTCTAGGCAAACCATGCGCAAACTGTTTGCTTGGAAACCCTTTGATTTAACATAATGGCCACGTTCGGGTGGTAAGCAGATACGTATCTGAGATACGTTCGAATCTGATATGTTTTCGAACGACCAGAACCGGATACGTAACCAAACCAAACAAAGCCAAGAAAATGAACAGATGAGATGTCAGCTGTTAGTATAATCCAAACAAATCCGAAAATGTTTGGGATAGCTTTAGATTTCTTTTTGAGATCAGCTGTTTGGTTCGTCAGCTGGTTTTTCCTTCGCCATTACAACAACACAAACAAATCCAGATACCTTTGGTTACGTATCCGAACGCGGCCAATGTTTGGAAATATTTGGACATCCATATACATTTTACCCCATTTGAAGTAATTTATGTTATAACACACATGCACTCGTCAAGCCGTTCGTTATCGTTTTGTAGTTGCGAAAAATCTAGTGAACATCAGAGGCATGTGTCTAAGTTCATATAAAGATAATTAAAATTTGAAATTAGAGTTTAAAACAGCATTCCTCCTTGATAACTTAATCCATACTGATAAATGGACTCTTGGATACGCATTGAATTTAAAACAAGGTGCCTGAATGGGTTGCAGATGTTTGCTGTTAGGTAATTATTTATGGTTGTAATATGTGTGTGCATATAATTTGGTATCGAATTTGGTGGTACTCTTTGTTGTGTCTATTAAAAGCAGAGAGGTTAAAATTATATGTAGAGTGATGCACAAGAACTTAGTAGGTACACTTATTGAAAAAAATAACAACTCCATTTTCACTTGTTTACACTGCCGCTCATTTGAATGTGTTCACACATTTCTATAAACTAATGTTCTTATATCTTAATAATTATTGAATGAAGGTACCCAACTCTATATATCAAGACTATTTGTTAACACTACAATCCAAGTATTTGTAACAGTTTGCGGTACTTTACCAGCTCTGGGTCCCCGATTAGAGAATTTTCACTAATTTTTTTGTGAAAGACAATGTTATTTAGCATTTTCATGTAAATAATGATAAATGAAATAAGGCCCTAAATTGTTTTTAAAACTAGTGTTGGAGTCTTATTTCAATAGGTCCTTATTTCATAATGAAATTATGCCAAAAAAAAAAATAAAACAAGGCCCCAAAAAATGAAATAGTACCCCAAAATTTTAGAAATTTCGTTTTTGTTGTTTTGTTTGCTTTTTTTGGGGCCTTATTTCCTGGGGCCTAATTTCGCGGAGCCCTTATTTTGACATAGAAACATTACTTTAAAAACCCACCTTTATTTTGATATAATGCTTTGATCATATTTTTTGACAAAATCATGTTAATTTTTTGGATCATTAGAATAGGTTCACTGCCAGTAGTTTGGATTTAAATGAAGCTGAAAATCGCTGCATCCGAGTTTTTTTTTTTCTTTTAGAGTTGCAGACCTCGATACAAACAAAAAATGTATCTTATGTTTAATGTAACTTTAAGTAGTTTGATGTATTTCTCAAGTTATATGAGCTGTTATATTTTTTTTTGTAAAAACTGAAAAAATTCAGTTTATATTTTCACTTTTTCAACGCTTACTAAAATTTTATTAAATTTAAGGTCGTCATATATAAAAAAAATGTATACAGTGTTATGCGTTAGTAATTTCTGCATCATTTGAAATTTTCTTCAGCTTTCTGAAATGTACGTTATATTTTTTTATTATTATTTGAAATTTTTATATTTTTAATCATGGTTCTTTATACATTTTATTGAAATTATTCAAGATATATCCACAAGAAAAAAAAAACTTCAAAAATATCTCAAACAACGTAGAATTTAACAGTGATTTGATTTTGTTATATTTTATTTACAATTCCGTTTTAACAGTAAATACTGTACAAAATTGTTTAAATTGTGCACTTTTTTAAGTTTTTATAAAAGATTGACTTAACGGTACATAATAAAATAAAATGTTTACTATCTTGTTCTAAATTCAACTCTGCATTATTTTAAGTATTTTAAAATTTTCTTAAATGTGCCGTTATATTTGTTTCAATTTATACCTTAATTTTTGTTCGTGATTTGTCTTCAAATAAAATAGTTTTTTTTTACAGAAGCGTACGCAACAGAAGCTTGTAAGATATATCAAAAGACGCAGAACTAATTGGTAAACACTACTGTTTTTCTAGTATTTATTTATATCTGTTAAAAATTGCATTTTAACGGAAAAAACTCAAAATAAATTTCGATTTTTCAACTTTGAATAACATTTTGACTCATTTTTGGGTTATTTATACAACAAAAAAAAAATAATAATAAAAAATGTAATTATATGTATTTTTTGAGATATTTTAGAACTTTGTGGAATGTACGGTTTTTTTTTTTTTTTTTTTTTTGTCATCACCAATTTTATTTTTCAGACGTTGAGGCGGGAATAATTATCCTCAAATACTCCTAAAGTAGCTCTACAACCCTACGAAATCCCACTCCTATTGCCTAAATTTAGGATTTTTTCACAAATTTCCTGGGCTAAACTGGTAAATCATCTTGCGAAAATGTTTTCATATGGTCTTCAAGTATACATTTATAAACATGCTGTGCTAAAATATTGTCAACTACTGTATTTGATCGTTGAAAAGGTTCTGATCCACAGATTTTGAAAATGACTTTTAGATAATGGTAGTTTAAATTTCTTGCGTTTTTTTATTTTGTTATTTTGAAGGGTAGCTTCTGTATAACGATTTCGGTTTTATCAAGTTTTCTCGAAACCACAAAAAAATCGAATAGTTAAAATCAAAAAAAAAAACTTTTTTTTATTCTACTTGCTCAGGTAAATCATTAGGTAGTCATTGGCTCGGTTGATTTCATCATTACTTGCATCGCCTATCGACATTTAACCATGTTTACTCTTTACGGTTATATACACACATAATTTTTGCACATCAGTGAGATAAATCCTTCCTTTCCGACGCGGTACATAATTCATGTAGAAAAACTCTGGACAAAGTATGGCCGCCACGTATTAATATAGATTTTGCAGTTTAGTACTTAAAGTTGGTTTAAAAATATTGCATTTCAAAGGAGATTGCCAAGATAAACCCAGAGTCGACAAGAAAAATGTATATGTGGTTTTTGAAGGAAACCGAATAAGTGCATTTTCTAACGAAAGCAAGGTGAAAAAACTTCTACTAGTGGTTTTGTTATTCTTTTGATTAAAAATATTGGTTGGTACTTTCTTTTCAACAGCCGCGAAGCAATAACCAATTATACGCTCCCCTCCCGCTCTTCTATTTCTAAATACAAATCAAATAAATAAAAATAAAATAGTAAGAAAATAATAGTATAGTCGTATGTGGTGCTCCTAATGTTCTACAAAATGGCTTATAACTCCTACATACATATACTATATGTCCCATGGATTTCGAGGTTGCACTTTTGATGACTTCATGTGCTTATTACATCTAACTTATCTTTCTTGTTGATTCTGTTTTTTTTTTGTCCATCTCAGTATGAATAATTTTTTTTACGCAAAAATAAAATCGAAGAAAAAATAATTTTCTTTTGTATTAAATTAACAAATTCAAATCGGCTGGCCCCCTATCACAGCTTCAAGTACTGCAATGATTTTGGGATAGGAATAAGCACTCCATACATCATCTTAGGTAACTGCGCAATTTTGAAAAAAAAATTCAAATTCAAATTTATCAAAATTTTGTGTTTAAAAATTAATTTTTTTAAAAACTTAACAGAAATAACTTTATTTAAAAAGACAAAAAAGAAGTTATTTATGGCTTTACAAAAAGGTATAACATGGCATTGTAAGTGTTACCGTTGTTTTTTTAATAATTTTTTTTTTTTGTTTTAATTCAATTTTTTACAAAATTATCCCTCCCTCGTAATCGGTGGGAATACCCCATACGATTTTTTATCTTGTCTCGACTCAATCAACACGCGCTATCTTTTTGTCACACCTTAGTGGAATCACCCTGTATAACTAGAGCAAAACTTGACCGCTCCAATTGTTACCTACAAAATACACCATTGAGTTAAAAGTTCAAATTACTACCATACCCTACCCATAAAAATAAATATATTTTAATGAATGTATTTATTTTTGAAAAATGAAAATGTACCTATAAGTCAATAAAATTAATTAAAATTATGGATTTGTAACTAGAAAAATAAAAAAACAATACAAACTGGTTCTTAAATATAACAAAACGCTTATACATGTGGTACATATATAAAATAAACAATTTTAACACAATTGTATTTATTCGGGAATAACAATGTCTGCAAGATCCCTTAATTTGATGTTTCTAGTTCTCAACGAATAAGTACGTTCTTCATCTTCTTCTTTTCCTCGTTTAATGGCTGGCGACATGCACTCAGGTGATGATTCATCTTCCACCTTGTCTTCTCTTGTAAACTGCAATGTTGGACTATTGAAGATTACACTCTTAGGACGACATATGGAACCGGGTGTCTTTAAGATAGATTTCCTCGAAGGAAGCAAAGGAGAAGCACAATTAATTGCTCTTGGAGATTTCTTCTCCTTTTGGTTGAGAAGGCTGCTTTTAAATAGATTCATGCTCTTTCGGAAACTATTTATGTGTGGCAACACATTTGTTTCTGCAATAATACCGGTTGGTGTCGTTTGATCAACGACCAATGATTTGCGACTTACTTTCGGCGTATTAACTGTTATGACTGTGGCCGCTGCCGACCTGGATCGACGATCTCTTATCAACACTTGACGACTCTTTGAAGGCGTCAGAATGACATCTTCGTCGAATCCGCTATTGGCGGTTTTCTTACGCAAGAACGCAGCTTGGGCGTTTCTAAGAATTTTCTGGAGATCCCTATTTGGGGCAGTAGTGTTACCTGGTTTGGGTTTCTTCATTTTCTTTAAATTGCTTTTGCTTTTGAAGTTAGTCGATCTTGTGGGAACTTCATCCGGGTCCTTCCAGTTGTTTTCTTTCCAGCGTTGAAGATTGGCAAAGCGTTTGTCAACATTTTCAATCTGCAGACCCACCATCGACCAAAATCCTTCCAAATCTTCTGTTAAAATAGGTTTGGCTCCATCTCCTTTGCCCAACGATTGCTTTCCCAACGCACCATTCTCACAGCGATCAATGAGATCACCAAATTGCTTGAGTTTCTTTGTGGTGAGTAGTTTGGTTTGTCCAATGGTTACATTTATCATATCAGATCCACTGTCGTCTATCAATTCGGCGTTGGCTTCTTTATATTGCTGCCAAGCGTCACATTGACTATTCAATCGGTCAATTTCATCCTTTAACTGGATCCGGTAGTAATGAACTGTGGCCATGGTATGACGCGCCTTTGCAGTTGTATCCGCTTCCTCTTTGACAGATTTTTCCACGGCCATATAAACGCTGTTGCGTTTCTCTCGTTCGATTTTGATTCCTACCTTACCTCTTGACACAGAAACGTAAGGACTGAGATATGTAGTTGGCGTTTGTGGCCCAGCAGCTTTGTCAGGAGTAACATGATTTTCATCACTAACCTTAGTTTTGTCCTCATCTTCAGATTTAGTCGCATCCGATTGAACAACAGAATACCGAAGGAAGTTGAATTTTTCGCCATTAGGTGGATGTATCGTCGCATCGTCAACTGGACTCACCAATTGGTCCATTTCAACAAAGAGTGAGTTGGCACTTGATTCCTTCGAAGATAAAGACTTTCTCTTGGTCGATGTGACAACGTTGATGAAGGGATACTCCGGATTGACATCGGTTGGTGTTTCTGGAATCGGTTCCTTAGGTTTGCTGTCAGTCTTTGCAACCGGCTTGCCATTCAATTTAATTGTCGGTGGTTCTTTCCGAAATTGACTCTTTCCATTCATTGCCATAAAAGTATTCGAAATCGATGAAGTGCATTTCTTTGGAGCTTTGAAAGTTGGCCGCTTGATTGGCGGCAGAGCTGACTTGGGCTTCAACGGAACAGTATTGGTTTTCTGTTTCAGGGGAGCTTCTAAGACATTGACTTTTAGGTCTACCTTCGGTTTAGGATTTAAACGCGTCACTCTTGTAGTTGGTACAGGAGTTTTAACAGAATTAGGATTTGCTATCGCAGCTTTGCGTACTTGTTTATACTTTGTATCTCTCTCAGTTGGATGTATTGTCGGTTCGTCAACTTTTCCCACCACTTCGTCCTTGTCAACTAAATGCGGTGGGCTACTTAATTCCTTCGAAGACAGAGAATTTCTCTTTTTTGATGTAACAACGTTAACCAAAGGATACATTTGGATGGCATCGGATGGGGCTGCTGCAAATTTTTTCGTAGGCTTGGCGTCTTCTAGAAAAGTATTTAAAACTGATTTGCATTTTTCACGATTTGCAGTCGTTGAACCTAGTCGAAGATTTGTGTTTCCAGTGACTGCCATAAATGCATTTGAAATCGATGAATTAGATTTCTTGACAGCTTTAAATGTCGAACGTTTGATTGGCGGCAGAACGGGCTTGGGCTTTGATAAAGCAGGATTAACTTTCCGGTTCGGAGGAAGTTCTGGCACATTGGCTACCAGTGACTTTGGATTTAAAGGCATTTTACTCGATCTT
Organism: Melangyna quadrimaculata; assembly: GCA_949320155.1. Classification (NCBI taxonomy): domain Eukaryota; kingdom Metazoa; phylum Arthropoda; class Insecta; order Diptera; family Syrphidae; genus Melangyna; species Melangyna quadrimaculata. Next base: position 126,619,101 of record OX439485.1, read on the forward strand.
GTAGTTGCTACAGGAGTCTTATTAGAAACAGATTTTACAATCGCCGTTCTTGGAACTTGTATTGGCTTTTTATAGTTTTTATTTGCGGAAACTACAGATTCCTTATTGTTATTCTTTTTTTTTGGCGTTGCAAGAAAGTGGTAGGTTTCTTCTCTAGTGCCATGAATTAATCGCATGCTGTTGGAATCAATAACTTTTACTTCAACACTTTGAATTGATGCGGGTGGCCGAAAGACATGGTTTGCTGGAGCAAAAGAGGGTTTTTTAAAATTGTTGTTCAATTCGGACGTTGTCGCAGCACAACTACGCGTACCAACAACAAATGGAGCACGCTTTGACTTTTCTTTTATTTGAGCTTGTTTGGCCTTTTCTGTTTTCCATGCAAGGAATTTCAAAATATGAGCCTTTTGGCGCGATAGTTTTTGATTGTTAAGTGAACTCGGAGAATTTGATTTATCAGGCAGAGGAGTTTTGTCTCCTTTTGAAGGGTTTAGAGGTTTAAAATTTTCCTTCTGGCCTTCTCTTGGAATGCACTGGGTGTTCCTGGAAGGACTTGGTGAAATATTTCGCGTTGAAGTGTATAATTCACTTCGTTTGTGGGCACGGATTTCATGAACTTCTTTTCTTTTGTCTTTTTTAGGGCTGATAGGATTGGCTTTGTACAACAAACGAAAGTGATCCATATTACCTTAAAAATAATATATTTATACAGCCCATATTAAATAAATCAAATATAAATAAATTACCAACTTATTAACTTTTAAAACTTTACACAGAAACAAAAAAAAAAAAGCTGAGATAGCAGGGAAAGATTTTTCAAACGGTATTTTTAGACTGTTTAAAAATTGAAATTAAAAGTGAAATTGAAATAGAAATAGAAAAAAAAACTCAATTATGTATGGATCTGGCTCTTTCTTGCACTTGAAAATAGGGGTGGCATGAAAGAATGAATACTATTCTGTGATGATCTACTGTTCCATTCTACCTGTTTTCTCTTTCTAGTTTTATCAGATGGATACATTTCAGGGATGTTATATGCAGAGTACGTTGGCAATATGCGGTTGCAACCTGTTCGTTTTGGATCCGCGCAGCGTTCATCTAGTCAACAGCCATGAAAGCATGAACTACCACTGATCTCATGATACAACAAAACATGATATGGTTTTGCGCATATTGGTGTTGGGTTGTCAAAATTACTTGACGTCACAAGAGCCCACTACAGAATTTGATATTTACAATATTTCGCGCTATTTATTGATGTTCACTTTTGTAAATGTTGATCGCATAGTTGATTTATAAATACTAATTGAAGCTTTTATTCTCTAAAATTAAAATTTTTAAATTAAAATAAAAGAAAGTGGGAGTTTGTTCGGTGTTTGAGTGTACACTCGAAAACAGTCAACACCAAAAACAAGTTTTCAAACATTTCCAAAAGAAAATGTTGCTTTATTAAGAAAAAAATGGATATCCTTTAAAAGAAAGGATACAATAAATACACAAACTGCAAGGCTTTGCAGGTTGCATTTCGCCAAAGACGATTTTTTAAATAATATCAAATATGAAATGGGTAAGTAAAGAGTTCATGGAAATGTTGCAAGCCAATAATTTATTATCGTGCAGAATTTGCGATCACCTCGCCGGTGATGAAAATTCAAATTTTAAAACCCTATAACAAATTGTATGATGTTCAAAAGGGTAGTTATGTGCATTCAAGAGGACACAGGTTTTTTCTCAAAACCTACCTCTGTCTACCAACTCCTACTCTCACCTCCTAGTGGTGAACATCAGGTGTCTAGTACCTCAGCTGGAGACGGGGTTTAAATCCCCGTGGAAAGCTGTTGGGGACAGCCAACGAGAGAGGGGGAGGAGTGTTCCCACTAAGGCACTTCTCCTTTCATCGAGGCGGCAGCGGACGAATGCTCTAGATGGAATCAACGGTGGCGTCTACAGTTCCAGTTAGGTTGAACTACTTAGTGAACAACTTATATGGGCTACTACGACATATTTGTAGTTCAGGACTATAAGGAGCGGTTTATCCGGCTCCCTACCCTTGGAGTTATACGAAGGGTCTGGTCCTCCGGGTTGGGGGTTGTGCGTCGGGGTAACTTCCCTACCACGTACAAAAAAGTTGTTCCGAAACAACAAGCCTCGGATATGGATGATTTTAAAGTTGACGACCCCAGCAAACGAAACAAGGACAATGAATTTCGGATCTGCACGTGGAACGTCCTGTCCTTATACAGAACACGTGCAGCCGAACAATTAGTGGAGAACCTGGACAGGCTAAAGGCTGACGTAACAGCCATCCAGGAAGTGCGATGGGATGGAGAGGGCATACGGAGACTGAAAACCTGTGACATCTACTACAGCGGGTGCTTGAAGAAACAGGGTCAGCGGCTCCTTGGTTGTGGTTTTGTGATAAGGGGAAGACTTAGGCAAGAAGTCTTGGGCTTCCGAAGTGTAAGCGAGAGCTTGTTCACAATCCGCATCAAAGGCAAATTTAAGAACATTTCGCTAATCTGTGTTCACGCCCCCCATGAAGGGAGAGAGGAATCAACCAGAGAAGCATTCTACGATCTCCTGGAGAGACTCTTAATCTAACTCTTAATCTCTCAGGAGGTCCGCCACCAGCATCAAGTGCAGAGGACCAGTGGGAACACTGTCAACAAGCCATCAGAAGTGCCGCCTCTGATGTGCTGGGTTTCACTAGGCGATCACAACGAAACCCCTGGTTCGATGAAGAGTGCCGGCTAGTGCATGCAGCTAAGGACGAGGCCTACCAGGCAATGCTGCAGACTCGAACAAGAGCTGCTGAGAGAGTGGCCCGGGAGCTCTACGGGCTGAAACGAAAAGAGGAATGCCGACTTCTCAGGAGGAAAAAGAGAGAGCACGAGAAGCGGGCGGTAGAGTCTATTGAGGGTTGTAGCGGTAGGGGAGATGTTCGAAAATGTTATCAGAGTGTGAAGCGATCCACCCAAGGATTCAAGGCTAGAACAGAAGCCTGCCCAGATGAGAAAGGGAATATGGTAGTAGACACACAGTCAGTGCTGAGGATCTGGAAAGAACACTTCTCTAGACTGCTTAATGGCGAAGACAGCCAAGATGCCGCTAATAGGCAGAACGCTCCATTCAACTTGGACGATGATGGCCAAACTTAAGTCGTACAAGGCTGCTGGTGCGGATGGCTTACAAGCCGAACTATTTAAATCAGCGGGAGATGAATTGGCTAGGAGCATACACCAGCTCATCTGCAAAATTTGGTCGGAGGAAAGTATGCCCGATGAATGGAACCTCGGTATAGTGTGCCCCATCCATAAAAAGGGAGATGTTCTGAAATATACCAACTACAGAGGAATTAGTCTCCTAAACGTCGCTTATAAAATCTTGTCGGCCATCCTGTGTGACCGCTTAAAACCTTTTGTCAACGATCTGATCGGCCCATATCAGTGCGGTTTTAGGCCAGGCAAGTCAACCGTCGATCAAATATTCACACTCCGACGGATTTTAGAAAAATCCCGGGAATTCCAGATCGATACACACCACCTTTTTATCGATTTTAAAGTCGCGTATGATAGCGTGAAAAGGGACGAATTATACAGAGCCATGTCGAGTCTCGGCAACCCTGCCAAACTCGTCCGCCTGTGCAGGATGAGGATGGAGAAATCTCGCTGCTCCATCAAAATTGGCAAGAACCCCACCGATTCCTTAGATGTTGAGAAAGGATTGAGACAAGGCGACGCGTTATCATGCAACCTTTTCAACATCGTTCTTTAAGCCATTGTCCGCAACACACATGTCAACACCAGCGGTACAATCTATCAAAAGTCCGTTCAATTGCTTGCATATGCGGATGACATAGACATTGTCGGCAGAACGAAGCGAGCTGTGGCAGGGGCATTTGCGAGCATTGAATCGGAGGCGGCTAAAATGGGATTGGCGGTTAATGAGGACAAGACGAAGTATATGCTGTCATCGAGAGAGGAATCTCAACATCGTCGACTCGGGCAAAATATCACGATGGACAGATATAACTTCGAAGTTGTCAAGGACTTTGTCTACCTGGGCTCCACTATTACATCGCAGAATGACATCAGTGCAGAGATCAAGCGAAGAATTACTCTTGCCAACCGCTGGTTCTTCGGTCTAAGAAGGCCCTCTCTCAGAGAACCAAGAAGACTTTATACAAAACCCTAATCATCCCGGTCCTGCTTTATGGGTCAGCAGCATGGACACTGAAAGATTCGGATAAAAACCTGCTAGGGTGCTTTGAGAGGAAGATTCTTCGTGTGATTTTCGGTCCGGTGTGTATCGAAGGAGTATGGAGGAGAAGATTCAACGACGAAAATACAGCGGCTGAGATGGCTGGGGCACGTGGAGCGTATGAACAGCAACGCACCTGCCCGATGAGTCTTCGAATCCAACCCCGATGGGGTACGCAGCAGAGAAAGAACCCGTAACAGGAGGCGCAATCAAGTGAATGACGACATCAAAGCACTCGGTGTGCGCAACTGGAAGTGGCTAGCTAGGGACAGAGCTGGCTGGAGGGGCTTGTTAGTTGAGGCTGAAGCCCATCCTGGGCTGTGAGCGCCATCAAAAGTAAGTAAGTATAACAAATTTTATGATCTTTATGCTCGATTCACAATGCGACGTGAAAACGCGACGTGAGCGTGACGAGAACTCGTAGTAGATGTCAAGCCGATTTCAAAGCATGTAAGTATAGACGGCTTTCACACAAGGAAACTGTGTTGCCAGAAACTGGCTAGTTTGTAGGCGAGAAGGGTGTAAGGGGAGATTTTTTGTCTTCCGCGTGGGCGTGAAACCCTTCTCGCCCACAAACTAAAAATCGCCAGCAAATTAATTGTCCGGCTAACAAAAACCTTTGTGTTAAAATTGTGCAAATAATTTATAAATTAATGGCCAAATCACAATCACGCGTTAGGTCGCACCGACTTTGACAGGCTTTTTATCGATTTTACGATATCATGTGTCATTGAGCGCGACCCTAAAATTAGCAAAACAGAATGTCGCGTCAGGCTTCGGGCTTTGACAAGATAGGAATGTGACAGAATAAAAGATCTGTTTCTTTAAATTGGTTTCTCATAATTTGCTTACGGAAAATGGAGAAGCAAGAGTGTCTCTGTTTTTTTTTTTGGCGTGTAGAAATTTTATTGTTTGAGAAGAATAAAGGCTCTCCCAAACCAATGCGGAACATTTGTTGCGGCGAAGAAACATTCGCATGTCAAAATTTATTTACATAGTGATATATGGGAGTGCCCACACCAACGCGGCGGAGAAACATATGAATTAATTTTGACTGACGAAGGTTTCTTCGCCGCAGCGGATGTTTCGCATTGGTTTGGGAGAGCCTTAATGCAGGGTCAAACAGAAAAAGCCAAACAAAGATCAACAACTCCATGAAACGTAAAAACTGTTATTGTGAAATGGAATCATGAATGGATCCATGTTCATGAGTATGTTTTAACACTTGTCCGGCGAAATCGTCACCCACTACTTAAACATCACAAGACCAGCAAATCGTTCCGTATATAACTTGGAACACAATGCTGAGGTGATCTGTTTATTGAAATTGTACACCTGTCCTAGTTTTTGGTGGGGGAAAGGCACCATTCTTATAAACAAATTTCAATTATGAAATAAAAAAATAAGAAACCAAAAAACTCATGCGGTCCCCCATCTTAGTACTAACTCACCGACAATGCTTGATTCCGGTGATCGGTCGAGAATTGAATAGCATGAATGATGAGACACAAATGAAGAAAAATCCCAAGTTTGCTAACTTCTACTATTTTTGGGGGAGTTTAAATAAGCCAAAGTTGATCAACTCTGGAGTAGAAATTCAAAAGTTTAAAACGTCAACTTAGAGTGTATAAAAACTATTTTTCAAGTTGACTGTAAAAATCCCAAATTTGCACGACGACTTTTGAGTCATGCCCTTTTTGAAATTAAATGAGTGCAAACGAGAACAAAATCTGAACTCACCTTCACAATAATCTAACAAATTTCGAAAAGTCATGGCTCAAAAGTCGTCGTGCAAAAGCAGACGCTGAAAATGAACTGCAAAGTACTCATCATAAACAGAACTTACTTTTTTCCCTGTCTATCTTCGTATAGTGCATACCTAATACTTACTTTTTTCCCTGTCTATCTTCGTATAGTGCATACCTAATAAACTATTATATCAAAATATCATTTCATTAAAATGCAAAACTTATTTTATTTATGTACATACATATGAAATCATACAATGCATGATACATTATATTGTGCGTTTAGTCACTATGTATTGCAAGTAAATAAAACGCAGAAAACCCATAGAAAGCTTAAAAACGATAGAATTTTCTATCGGTAGAAATGAACTGTCAACATTTGTATGGGAAAAATTTTCTGCAAAATATAGAATTTTATCTCACAAATTTGAAGCGAAAAGCGTAGAAAAAAAACCCTTAGAAACTTTGTGACGTTAAATTTGACATTTCACTTAGCTGTTTGTTTCTATCGTTTACGCAAAAATTTCTAACGGGGTGTTCATGAAACCTTTTGCGTAAAATTATATTTTTCTACAAACATGAATATTTTTCTCATTACATGAATACCCTTAGTATCCTTTAATTTCTATCAAGAAAACCTACATTGAAAAATAAAAGTACTCTGGTATCAGTTGTACGCAATGTGGAGTGAATTCACTCTCTGGAACCTAAATTCATACTTAATCGAACACGTCCAAAAAAGGTACTGACAAAACAGCTGTGAAGAATCAAACATTTTTTTTTCTTTTGAAGTGAAGAATCAAACATTTTTTTTTCTTTTGAAATGAAACAAAATATAAAATAGATTTCACAGGATATTGATTTATTTTATTGCTTTTGGTAATGTAAAGAATAATATTTTGATTCAATCAATACAACTATTAATATGTAGGTACATAATGACCTGGAATAATCAAAATAAAAATACATAATTATGTATGCAATTAAGTTTGCAGAATCTCCATACGAAGTAGGTAATGGATGTTGAACCACAATAAAAAAAACTCATATTAACTGCTGCTGTTGTTGCATTTATTAATCGAGTCACTCAGATAAATAAAATATTAAGATTTTTATTGATACAAATTTTTGAAAGTTTTTTTTAAATAAGAAATGTTAAATTGAATACAAACTTCCGCACCCAAATAAAATCCAACCACAACAAAAATAAAATGAGAACTGTGAACTGTCAAAGCGAAGCCAGAATAGAAAATAGATCTATTCAGGCGTTGGAGCTCGCGCTTACGATATTTACGATCTGAAGCGACGCAACGCCTGAGGTAACATTTTGGTTTGTTTCATACGAATTCATTGTGTCTATTCAATATGTCAAAGTCGGAGCCACCTAACGCGTGATTGTGATTTGGCTATAAAAATGAAATCGCCGCCAAGCAAGCCGAATCAAAATAAAATCGCCCAGTGACGAAAAAAAAATTGACTGCAGATAAGCAACACAATCATAAGTTCCACCTGTCTGGAAGAGAAGCCTTTTCAACTTTCCTGCTGCAGCTAAACCAAGCTGCAGCGATGGTGTAAGTATTGAATACGTAGTTTGTACAAACAAATTCCTGCCTCTTCGTTCATTGCAGTGGCAATTCAAATCCAGTCAAGTTTGCCGGAACATTTCGATGGTTGCAGCCCAGTAATTAGCAGCTTAAATCGCCAAGCCAGCCCAGTAGACTACATTAATTGTCGCAGCCTATTATTTGAATACCTAGATGTACCAACGCTACAGTCTCCAGAGTTGACCAGCCTATCAGCATATGTAAGAACTACGTGCCAAAAAGGCACCATACATGAGTTTGCACTTCATCTCCGGAGCTACGGTACTTCAGATTTTGCCTGAACTGTTGTTCATCCCGTTTTTTTGGTCCGTTATTGTTGGACATATATACACCCGTTATATTATTGGACGTTTGTGCACGCCGTTATTGTTACACGAATATAGAGTGTTATTATTGGACTAAAGCTAACATAAATTTTAAAACTTGCGTTCTTTTGGATTGTTTTTGGAAATCCAGTCCACCAAAGTGCTTTTCACTGCCTAACAGTTTTTAGCACAGTTTATGCCGTCACCACCTCGCAGTAGTTCCAGACCCAATAAATTTAAACCTCCGGTGCGTTTTCGTGGTACACCAGTATCAAAAATGCAACAACAGCAGCAGCAATTGCAACGGCAGCAGCAGTTCCAACAACAGCAGCAATTGCAACAACTGCAGCAACGCCAACAACAGCAGCCAGCACAATCGCAGTCAGCACACTCGCATCCAACACAATCGCCGCCAGCACAGCAGCCAGCACCACAGCAGCCAGCACAATCGCAGCCAGCACAAAAGCAGCCAACCCAGCAGCCACAAAATGTTCAACAACATCAACTCTCAACTCTTAACGGCAGATACAGGCGCTTAAAGAGTAGGTTGACCAGCTGCGAAACGACACAAGCGTGAACCAGGTGGAAACGAAACGCTTGCGAGAAGCAATTGATTGTCAAGGTTTTCATAACATGAACATTGTAGAAAGCAGCCAGAAGAAAAAACATATGCGGTAGCACCATTGCAGAAAACAACATCAATAGTACAGCCTCATAAGAAACTTTATGATCTTCCTAGTTTCAATGGAAGGCCTGAGAAGTGGCCACTATTTTTGGCTAACTATGAAGAAACCACTACGAATTTTGGATATTCGGCCATGGAAAATTTCGGGGGGTTTTAAACTAAAAATTCAAAAATTAGAGTGAAATTGTATGGCGAGGAAGTTAAATTCATACATTTCGGGGGGGGGGGGGTTTGAACCCCCGAAACCCCCCGCCTGCGTTTGCGCCTGACTATGGAACGGCATATTGCCGTAACAAAAGGAGATGCAACATTGGCGGTTGCATAAAATATCACCATGAACTCCTCCATGAAAATCCAGCATCAACAATAGGTCAACAGCCAGAAGCCAATACAACCACGGTTCAACCTTCTGTTAGGATGCAAGCTTGCCAAGCGGCAAGATCCTACCAGTCACTATAACATGTCCAAGAGGTCAAATCGATACTTACGCCATGTTTGATATAGGTTCCTCAATTAGCATCGTGGAAGAAGCAGTAGCAAACAAATTGGGCCTCAAAAGTGGACGAAGGTAGTGACGGAACCGTCAATGAAAGTTGCCTTTGAGGTTAAAGGAGTTGGATTAAGTGACACAAACTTTTATCTAAAGAACGTAAGAACAGTGAAAGATCTAAGTTTGCCTAGTCAATCGGTTGCTAAAAATAAGTTTGAACATTTGAAAAGTGTGCCAGTGCAAGACTAAAGGAATGCTAAGCCAACCTTGATGATCGGTTTGGACAGCTGCCATTTTGGTATTGCTAGTGATGTGGTCGAAGGAAGAATCAATGAACCAATTGCCGCACATATGAAGCTTGGTTGGCTAGTTTATGGACCATTGTGTGCTGAACCGAACATAAAATCGATGGTGCTTTATGTTAGAAAAGTTGACGCTCTTGAGAAACTAAATAACATGGTGGAATCCTACTTCACAACCGAACATTTTGGCGTGCGGAAGCCTGAGAAAATTATTGAATCCAATGATGATACTAGAGCAAGTAAGACGTTGGAGGAGACTACAAAGAGAATCGGAAAACAATATAAATCAGGGCTTTTATGGCGCGATGATAAGTTTCACATACCAGACAGTTATCAAATGGCTTTGAAGCGCTTATTCAGCATTGAAGCGAAGATGAAAAGGGATGCAGAGTTTTCCACGAGGTATAAAAGGCAAATGGCCAACTATATCGAGTCAGGGTATGCCAGAGAACTTTCACCGATTGAGCTGAAACAAAATTATAGTCGAGTCTGGTACTTACCTCATTTTGGAGTTATAAACCCTCATAAGCTAAACAAACTACGCATTGTTTTTGACGCTGCTGCCGAGTCACGTGGGGTCTCACAAAATTCAATGTTACTTAAAGGGCCAGAACATGTAAGAAGATGAAGAAATTTAAATATTAAAATATTGAAATTACTTCTGTTTAAGTGAATGAATAAAATTCAATTAAAAAGTACAAGTGACCTCAATTCCAGAAATAATTGTGTTTCGCCCAAGGTATAACAGTGGGCTCTTCAGTCAGTCTGTTATACCCCAGTAGGACCAGAACAAGCCCAGCCGCTCTTGACAGTTTTGTTTAAATTTCACCAAGGGATCATAGGAGTAGTTGCAGACATTAAGAGATGTTCTCGCAAATTAAAATCCGCTGTGACGATCAAAACGCCCAAAGGTTCCTTTGGAGATGTGAAGAGAAGCAACCGATTCGTACATATATAATGTCGTCAGTGATATTTGGTGCCGTGTGTTCGCCCTGCACAGCTGACTACATTAAAAATAAAAATGCCATTTCATTTGAAGAGAGTTCGCCAGAAGCTGTCAAGGTCATTGTGAATAATCACTACGTGGACGATCTAGTATGCAGTTTTGAAAGTCAAGCCGAAGCAGAAATAATTTGCAAGGAAGTAAGAAGGATTCATGCCGAAGGTGGATTCAACTTACGAAACTTTGTTTCCAATAACCAAGAAGTTCAAGTAAAGCTTAACAACATTTCTTCTCGTAATAATCCTGCTGTTGCATTAGAGTCTAAGGATGCTGGAGAAAAGGTATTAGGAATGTATTGGAATACCGACGATGACACGTTTCGTTTTCGCCTAACTTTTCATCGAATCAATGACGATATACTGGAACTTTTAAAACCACCTACAAAAAGGGAGATGCTTGGAATTATTATGGCTGTGTTCGGTCCGTACGGATTTTTACCGAATTTTCTTATATACTCCAAAAAACTTCTTCAGCAAACCTGGACTATTGGAATGAATTGGGATTACCCGTTGCCAAGTGAAATTTTTAGCCAGTGGAAACTCTGGTGGACAGAGCTCAAGAACATAAGTCAATTTCAGTGACCTCGCTGCTATTCGCCTAAGATACCACATGCCGATGATATAGAACTTCATATCTTCACGGATGCTAGCGAGAGTGCATTTGCTGTAGTCGGATATTTCCGAGTTCAACATCAAGGTGAATTTAACGTTACGTTTTTCGCTGGCAGTGTTTGGAAGCCGCCTACAAACGATGATTCAAGCCAACCACAACATAGCCATCTCTAGAGTTGTATACTGGAGCGACTCTAAGACTACGATTTGGTGGATCAAATCATCACAGAGGAGATATAAGCCGTTTGTTGCGTATAGGATAGCGGAGATTTTAGAAACCTCGGACCAATCAGATTGGCACTGGCTTCCAACGGAATTAAATGTTGCAGATGACGCCACACGAGCTACAAAACCACCCAAGTTCGTCAATAATAGCCGATGGTTAACGGGACCGAAATTTATGCATCTTCCTGAACAACAATGGCCGCAGTCTTTGGAATCAAATGCTCCCGAAACACTTCACGAAGAAGTTCGATCAAAAATGTTTCATATCCAAAAGGCAAGTTACTTGATCGATATTACTAAATTTTCGTCATTCAACATGCTTAAAAGAACAGTTGCCTATCTACTAAGAAGTAAAATATGGTTAAAAAGGGCAAGAGTGACTATAGCGGCAAGAGGCAAAACAAATGCAGTAGTCGAATCAACAAAACGACCGTCATCCAAAAACACAACGATTTCTACACTAACAGCGACTGAAGTTTTGGAGACCGAAGAATTTCTTTATAAGCTCGCCCAAAAAGATGAGCTGTATAATGAGATACCAATACCAAGGAATAGTGCAATATTTCAACTTACACCATGTCTGGATGAAATTGGATTAGTTCACCTGAACGGACGTCTAAATGCCGCTTATTATCTTCCTGTTGATGCCAGATGCACTATTTAAGTCAACTAGTCGTGCAACACTACCACGATTCTCTTCATCATCAGAATGACGCTCTTACAATCAATGAGATTCGTCAACGATTTTGGGTACCAGAAAATTCGATCAAAACTCAAGAAAATAAAGAAGAAATGCCCGAGCTGTAAACTTAACCGAGCCAAACCAACGACCCTGTTGATGGGACAACTGGCACCAGATCGCGTAACGCCCTTTGTCCGGCCATTTACTTATACAGGCTTGGATTATTTTGGTCCATTGAATGTTGCTGTGGGTCGCCGAAGGGAGAAAAGATGGGTGGCACTCTTCACCTGTCTTACCACAAGAGCTATACACTTAGAATTGGCCGCGGACTTGTCTACAGATTCGTTTATCCTATGCCTGAGAAATTTCATAAACCGAAGGGGAGTTCCAGTAAGAATAAGATCCGATAACGGTACAAATTTTATCGGAGCACAGCGCGAACTTGTAAAGGAGGCCCAGTTTTTCGACTTCGAAAGTATCCAAGACGAAATGACGAAGAAAGGAATCGAATGAAGGTTCAATTGCCCACTCAACCCGAGTGAAGGAGGAATCTGGGAAAGGATGGTGCAATCGGTCAAGAAAATTTTGAAGGTGACACTAAACGAAGAAGCCCCAACAGTTGAAACTCTTCGAAGTCTACTGATAGAAGCTGAGAACATCATAAACTCGAAGCCATTAACCGAATTGTCAATCAGTTCAATAGAAGATGAGCCCTTAACGCCAAATCACTTCTTGATAGGATGTACAAACAAGACGCAAACGCCCAACGTTAATGATTCGCCAATATGTAGCCGTAAACAATGGAAGATTGCACAACAACTTAAGGACAGATTTTGGAAAAGGTGGATTTTGGAATACTTACCTTTTTTAACAAAGCGGACCAAGCAATAAATAGCACAATTAAAGCAATCCTTTAAAAGTGGATGACCTGGTGGTCATATATGATGCAAGTCAACCGAGGAGTAAGTGGCAGAATTACCAAGGTGTATCCAGCCAAAGACGAACAAATCGGTAGCGCAGATGTTAAAACAATCAACGGAATCCTGCGTCGTCCAGCATCAAAGTTAGCTGTTCTTGAAGTAAATGGTGAATCTCCTTGGGGCTTCACGGGAGGTGGGATGTTGACGTCTTAAACGCCAAAGCTATGGGGGGCCAGAGCTTCTCCAACCAACAAATTATACAAAACCTTTTACCATTCGCCTGCCAATGAAATGCGGCGTTGTATCGGCAACATCAGCATTTTGTCTTTACCAGCCAATGAGATGCGGCGTTGTATCGGCACCATCATAAGATATATTTGCCTTTAAAACATTTAACAACAGAGTTAATTTGGAGAAGTCGAAGGCAGCGTCACCTCGCCGGTGATAAAAATACAAATTTTAAAACCCTGTAACAAATTTTATGATCTTTATTAATTTGAATAAATTAAAGTTAATCAAGTAAAAAGTTCTCCATTTTCTTTCATTGAAACGCCATCTCATGACAAACATTATAACTGACATTTTGCGAAAACGAGTGACTTAGGTTAGGTGGTGCTAACAGAGACCTTTATTGTATTGTATATTGTAAGAACTTGGTATTTATTATTATTTATCTATAATTTTTAAGGTTTTTATAAAAGGAAAAGAATATCTTCGTCTTTGCCGATGTTACGCATCTTATAAAGCTTATAAGAAATCACTTTATAGACCATGGTTTTCTGATCAATGGAAAGATTGTGAGAAAATTTAATTGAAAATCTTCTTTGGATAACATCTGGTGAGTTAAGTATAACTCAATTACATTAAGCAAATGACGGAAATATCTGAGAAGGCAAAAATTGTTTGCGACGACAAAATTAAGTCCTTTTTTTTGATCGCGGATGTATTTTAGAATTCGAAAACTGAATAGAGAAATAACAGAAAACAAAAACTCGAGAAAAATAAAATACAAAAAAAATTATAAATTAAAACCCATTGGCGCAAAATTTTGTCTAACTATTTCTTAATTTAAAACACGTTAAACAACTGTCCAACCAAAGTGGACTTCGCAACGTTACGTAAGCAAATTAAGGTTGAACAGAGGTATACATTTGACAGATGAAGAGAAGAGACAGTTATAGAACAACTAATTAAATAAACAAGTAAAGACAAATAATTTTAATATACACATAACTAGGTTCGTGTCGTGAATATAGATTATGATTGTTGCTTGTTTAAATGTTTTAAAGAAGTCAACTTGCATTATCCCTGATTCTAAAAAAAAAACTCAAGCGCATGGACAATATTGACAAATTTTTGTACATACATACCTACGTGTATGTTGGTTGATGTGTCTTGTGTGGTTGATGTTTGTGCCCATGTTGAAAAATTTAAAAATTCAATGCCGCCGAGCTCTTTCAATGCAAATAAATACTTTTCATTTTTAATCAAAATGAATTCAAACAATAAAAAAAATTAGTTAAGTGACAAATTAAATTGCATTTTTTTTAATATAGTATCCGTTATATCCCAAACTATTTTGTTTGAATAGCACACCCCGTCAATCGAAAGTTTATGCCGAAAAAAAAAAATTATCGAACAATCGATCAAACAAATTTTTTTCCGAGGTCATTAACCCGTGTCGCTAAGGTCATACTTTTCTCTTACAAATTTGTATTGGAATTTTACACTCTGCACATTTTATTTTTTTTTTTTCTCTGGAACTATAACAGTTATCCTAAATTTTTTTAGATTTCTAAATGATATATTGGTCCTTAAAAAACTGCATTTAAAAATGTATTAAACAATTTAAATTATAATGTTTTTCGATTTTTAAGTTAATAAATAGGAACTTTAATATTATATATTTATCTCTTATTTTTTTTTCTCTCGATAATCAGCAGTTTTTTTTTTGTCAGCAACTACTGACTAAGTTATAAGTTTTTTAAAAAACTGCATTAAAAAATTTCAGAATTTTTCAAAATATTAAATATTTTTATTTTTTTAAGTATATTTAAAACGCTAAAAAAAAATTTTTTAATATTTTGAAAAATAAAAATAAATTATGTATTTCTAGTTTGAAAGAAAAAAAAATAAAATGTGAAGAGTGTAAAATTCCCATACAAATTTGTATGGGAAATGTGTATTAATACATGTCAAATTGAAAGTGGGAAAGAATTCCACGCGACTGCCAAATTTGTTGGAAAGAAATGACTTTTCATATTTTCCTTCCACACTTGTTTGTATTTATACATTACCTTAACCAAAAACAATGTGTGATAGAATGTGGGATAGAATAAGAACCATTCCTAAAATTCTTCATGCATTAACATATGTCAAATCGTGTGGGATAAGTTGGGTTGTGCAAGCTGGGCTTTTATATTTTGCTTCTACAGTATTCTGCATAATTTGTTTCCCAATTTTTTTGACATGTATTAATACACAGTGGGCTAAAGAAGTGTGTAAGGCCTTTTAGAAGCACGGGTTAATGACGTCGGGAAAATATTTTGTTGGTTAATAATTTTTTCTTTCGGCATAAACTTTTAATTGACGGGGTGTGCTATCCAAAAAAAAATGAGTTTGGGAAATAACGGACACTCTAATGGAGGGGTAAATCTGCCAAAAAATTTAGATCTGCAAAATTTATTTTAAATCAAAAAATAAATCGATTTACTTCCTTGTTGGAATGCAAAATCTTCAGTTTCACAGATCCAAATCTTTACTAATATATAAAAGTCTTTTTTTGTTTTCTTGTCAGTTTGGCTGTATGGGTGTCCTAACTAACAACAAAACAATAAAAATACTAACTTTTTTTTATGGCATCAACAACGTCTATCCTCCTGCTATCCGACAGATAGCTTCTGAAAAAAAATAAATTTAAATTTTTTTAGAAATCTTTAACAATAATAAAAAAATGTCGCCTATATGAAATTTGTTTTTTTTTTTGTTTTTTTATTAATATCGTTTTAATTAACAGTCGTAAAGGTCGTCACCAGTGGAGAGCATCGTTATCTCAATTGAATTTCTAATTGGAGTTCTTTTAATATAAAAAATCATAACTTCATTTCTACTCAAACGATTATCTAAGTTTTGATCTTAGAATTTAGCTATGAGATGTGGCTAAATTTGTGTATAAAAATTATTGAGGGAAGATGAAAAATTTCATACTAAAAGGGTGTGTAAATGACCCGTCAAATTTGTATTACATGTATTAAATTCAAAACTTGATGAATTTTTTTTTAATTTCAAAAAGCTAATGATGCACGTTTACAGGTGTAACCTTCCTCTATAAATATGTGAATGATTTTGTATTTCTTAATGTAACGGGAAAAAAAGTAGGGGTAATTTAATACATAAATCACAAAAAAGCTACATTTAGACAACATTAGATTTTCAAAATTGAGCAAACCTTAAAAGTTCATAATAAATGATACTTACATGAAATTAAGATAGAAATTTATAACTTAAATTTGTGTGTAAAAATTATTGCCAAATATTAAAAAAATATGTACTAAAAATGCGTTTTAATGAAAAATCAACTTATTTTTTCGTACTTTAAATTCAAAAGTTAATCAAAAATTTATATACTTAAAAAAAAGGATGCACATTTATAGGTGTAACTTTCTTCTACAAATATGTGAAAATTTTGTATTTGTAAATCTAACGGAAAAAAAGTAGGGGCAATTTAATAAAATAAATCACAAAAAAGGTCCATTTAGCCAAATTAAGAGGTTTCAAACTTGAGTAATACTTAATAGTTCATAACAAATGATACATGACTTTGAGGTACAAATTTATAATATAAATTTCTGTGTTAAATTTTTTCCAAAATCTTAAAAAAATTCATACTAAAAATCTATTCAATTTTTGGTACTTTAAATGCAAAAGTTAATAAAAAATTGATAAATTTTGAAAAACAAAACTAACACACCAATTGCTCTAATTCTCTTCTAAAATATTGCTAATAAATAATTAGTGATTATTTCAACAAAAAAACACTCTAAAATTAGTTATATTGATTTATTTATCAAAAAATCATGCTTTTTCAACGAATTTTATTTTTATAATTTCACCAGGGCCATAAAATATTTTCAAAATTAAAAATTATAAATCCTGAAAATCCGATAAAAATTTTGATATATAAAACATAACTGCACATTGCTCACAAGCTTCACAAAATAATTTCAAATATTAAAATTTTACATTAGAAATATTTTTTACAAATAAAATCCAGAAAGAAATTTAAAATTGTCAAATTGTCTGCATAAAATTGGCTATAAATCGTTAAGTACTTATCCGAATTTCAAAATTTAGATGTCGATGGAAAGGTCATTGTCTCAGTATTTAAATACATACAAAAAATTAATAGACGTCGATACAATTTTAAAGACGAATACGCTTAAACAGATAAAATAGCATTATTTTGACTAAATAGTGAATATTGTTACTTTTTATTTCACCGATTATCAAAATTTAAATTTAATAATAATCTATACGAATCAACAATTATTTTGGTATACAAAACATATTTCTACGATAACCAGAAGCGTTAATATGGATTTTTAAACATAACTGAAAGAAAAATTCAGTCTATTTATTGGTCGATAAATTTTGTTTCTTTTTGCTAAAATATGCTCGGCAAAAATCCTCGTATCAAACCCTCCTAGTAGGTGCTGGGCGGTAATGATCACCACAGCTAATCTTGTGCGATGTCAAGATGGGGATCAGCTAAGGTCAGGTCGAATTGTTGTAGTGTTCCTTTACTTCTCAATAGTTCAACACTCAGCAATGCGATTTGACCATAGATACATACAAAAATAAAAATAAATCGGGTGGCACAACGGCTCATGAAGAACCAGGGCCTAGTGACTAACAACTCGCAACCATTCCTGTGTGCGCCTTTCGACAGGAATGGAAGGGACCTACAATTTTATTTGAATCCGAACGGCTAGACGAGAAGCACTTATTCGTGACAAGTGATACTCTTGGAGGATTTGTCAATTCCTCGCAAGAGGCAGTAGCCCTGAAAAAAACTTTAAGTTTTTAGGTGGACGAGGCTGGGAAGCGATCCCAGACCTCCAGCGTGACAGTCGAACGCACTAACCATTACGCTACGGGCTACTACTGACCATAGATACGGGGTCCCTAATTTTCGGTGTTGGCGTGAGCGTTTTCTTAATCCGTGCCGAAGAAATGGAAGGCTGGGGGGTAATCCAGTCTCTAACGAGCCCTTTCGGACGCCTTGGCAGGGTCCATCATATTCTTTGCCTTACCCCGGTATACCGGCTCTGCCGGGGCTGACATTTCCTTTCCGACCTACTCGTGGGAATCAAATCTTTTTGCTTTACACTATGGACGATACTGACAATACAGACGTAGAACCATCCGCCGACACAGAGGATGAACTCTTGACCTCTAGCCAAGAAACCCTTAAGGGTAGCTCAGTGAGCACCGGAAGTCTCGGTACTCATGGGCCACCCGCACGTTCAGGAAGCACAGACAGTACTAGACATAGTACCCCTGTACCTTCCAAACCCAGCAATGAATCCCGCAAAACCAAAAGACAATCAGCGAGCGCCCTTCTCAAGGCCCAGTTCAAGAGAGCTACCTACTTTCTTGACAAGATAGCCAAGAATGAGGAAGCTGGAACGGTCCATGAGAATGTGCTCTGAATGTGCCTCGGATAATCTGCGGGTTTTCCTGAGGGAGGAAAATGTCGACGTAGCGGTCATTCAAGAACCATGGGTAAATGGACTCAGAGTAAGAGGCCTCCAAGATCACCAATACGACCTGTTTTATAAAATCGCAAGCCCAGAGAAGGTAAGCCTAGAACTTGTATTTTAGCTAAAAAAAAAACACTTAAAAGCTTTTCTGTGTCCAAATCTTAGCACTCCTGATCTAACAGTTGTAAGGTTGGAGGATGAAAATGCAGACGGCCCATGACAGGCAGTCACCGCCAAAAGAGTTGCGAACCCTTACAAATGAAGTTAAAGCCAAAGGGACTAACCTTGTGATTGGTAATGATGCTAATGCACGACATACCCTATGGGGTAGTTCAGAGATCAATGAACAGAGGTAGCGCTCCCACTTTTGTATTTCCGAGCTCGGATAATCATGAAGGCTGGGAGGACGTACTGGATGTTACGATCGTAAATAATAAAATGAATCTAATAGTAGAAATCTGGAGGGTATCCCTTCTGAAATCTTTTTCGGACCATAGATGGATATTCTTTAACATTAATTTCAAAACCGAAAATAAATCCCCTTATAGAAATCCCAAAAGAATAGACAGGAAGAAATTCAGTCAAGTTGTAAAATCTAAACTGGGCAATATACCAAACCTAATTCCGGACTCGGTGATAGATCTTGAGTCAAAGGTGAAATCCTTTGAGGCATCAATGAGCACTGCTTTTAAGGTCTCCTGTCCACTAAAATATAGCCGTAAAACACTACCCCCTTGGTGGAATGAAGACCTATCTAATCTAAGGAAAATTACTTAAACAATCTTTAATATTTGCCACAAACATAAGTTTTATCAACCCTATAAAGACTGTCTCAAGGTTTACAAGCGAGCTCTCGCATCAGCCAAGCAAAAAGGCTGGAGAGAATTCTGTCAGTCAATTGAAAATATAAAAGATTCCGCAAGGTTCGGTAAAATTCTATCTAAAGAACATTGTAATCCATCATTCTTGAAAAAGCCTGATGGTTCCTGGACAGTCTCTCCAGCTGAGTCTTTGGAGCTATTAATGACGACGCACTTCACGGACTGCGAGAACAGTAGGTTAGCGACGCTGGAACCTCGGGACATGTCTTCAGCTCGAGTAGAGCATATCAATACCGTTATAACAAAAGAAAAAATTGCCTGGGCAATACAGCTAATTATGCTCCAGAAACTGCAAGAGATACCAGTTCCCTGGCTGGAAACAATTTTTAAAGGATGTTTATCTCTTAACTATGTTCCCGAGTCCTGGAGACATGTAAGAGTGGTTTTTATCCCTAAAGTGGGTAGGCGGGGGCATGAATCTGCGAAGGATTTCCGTCCAATTAGCCTAACCTCTTTTGTGCTTAAGACCTTAGAGCGCATCTTAGACATCCATATTAGAGATATCCTGGAAAGATGTCCACTTGAAAACTCTCAACACGCATACTTTAAAGGCAAATCCACTGAAACGGTCCTGCATGAGGTAGTGCGCACTATTGAGAAAACTATAAACTATAAAGAATATACTCTTGCCACTTTCTTAGCTGTTGAAGGGGCTTTCAACAACGTGCTTACTGAATCCATTCTAGAGTCCTTTGTTGATTTTGGTGTAGAAGACTACATAAGGGAATGGATATTATCCATGCTCAGAGACAGACGGATTCAAGCTACGTTAGGTAATACAAACTCGACCAAACATGTAAGTAGAGGTACACCCCAGGGTTCTGTCCCCTCTTCTATGGCTTTTAGTCATGAATAAAATTCTTGTTAAATTGGAAAGATGTGAAGTAAAGGCGGTGGCATATGCTGATGATTTGGTGATATTAGTGTCAGGGAAGTTTACTCCTGTGTTAAGTGAGATCACGGAAATGGCCTTAAGGAAGGTCAGCAACTGGGCCACGAGCTGTGGACTAGGAGTTAACCAAAGCAAAACTGAACTGATCCTATTTACTACCAAGACTAAGATACACCCCTTCACTCTACCCTGACTCAACGGCCAAACATTCTCACTCTCCTCTAAAGCTAAATATTTAGGTGTTATTCTCGACCCCAAATTAAATTGGAAGTTGAACATTGAAGAAAGGGTCAAGAAGGCCTACAAAGCATTCTATGCCTGTAGTTAATCTTTTGGTAAAAAGTGGGGGCTTCAGTCGAAGATGATTCTGTGGACGTACACAGCCGTGGTACGACCGATCCTCACATACGGTTCGACTGTATGATGGCCTGCACTTAACAAAAAATATAACATTGATAGACTTACTAAGGTTCAAAGAACTGCTAGCATTGGCACGACAGGGGCTATAAGATCCTGCCCGACTGATGCCTTAAGTGTACCTTCTACCACTTGATTTACATATTAAATATCTAGTATCTTGCAGCGCTTTAAGACTTAAAGAAACAAACTCTTGGTTTGCCAAGCCCTATGGTCACAGCAATATCACAGACTTGATTCCAATGGAAATGTTTTTCGACTCTCACTGACTACTGCACCCCTACAGTAAGGTATCAGTAAGGATTTCAAAGTTAAATTTCCATCCAGGAAGGATTGGAATGATAACGTCGTGATGAAAGACTTCGACACAACTATCTTTACTGATGGCTCAAAGATGGAGTTTGGCGTTGGTGCAGGAATTTCCTCTGAGTCTCCAAATGTATCTAGGTCCTTTCGGAAACCTGACCTTGCTAGCGTCTTTCAAGCTGAATTGCTGGCAATCAGGGAAGCTTGCAAGTTACTTAAAGCAGATTCAAACCAGAACCGTAATGCAGCTATTATTACAGATAGTCAAGCGGCTGTTAAAGCTATAATTCAGCTACAGCATCCTCCAAACTGGTCCAGCAAAGCCGGGATGAGCTTGCGGGTCTGAACACTGACCTCAATGTCACTCTTATCTGGGTCCCGGGTCACAGTGGCATTGAGGGCATTGAGGGCAATGAATGGGCTGACGAGCTGGCCAGGCAAGGTTCAGCCCTCCGTGGCTCACTTGCGGAAACAGTCAACATTCCGCTTGGAGTTATGAAGGGCAACATTCTCTCAATTTATCTTACCAAAGCAAACCGTTGGTGGAGCAGTTTATCAAACTGTATTATATCTAGGAAGATTTGGCCCACCTATGGCAAGAACCGAACAATTGATCTAATACGCAGACCCAGACAAGACATAGGCAGGATAGTTGCAACCTGTAGCGGACACTGGCCAATAGGAGAGCATGCAGCGAAGCTGGGCATACCTCACAATACTCACTGTCGGAGCTGTGAGGACCAGCAGGAAAAGGAAACAGTAGTTAATTTCCTCTGCAAATGCCCTGCTCTGGCCAAAGCTAGAAAACAGTCACTCGGAAAAGCATTCTTCGACGACATTAACGAACTTTCTGAAATGAAGATCAAAGACTTGATTTCTTTTCTCAACGCGACGAAATGGCTCTGGGACAAATTTCGGCTACTTCTGCATTATACCTTCCGTCGATTCCCTATGACCACAAGATAGTGGACTAGGGTTCTGGTGGGGGTTTGTGGTGCACAGCGGCCGGATGATCATGCAATCAGATCAGTGGACGCTCCAGTGCCAGCCAACGAACTGCCTACTGGGCTAACTGTGGATGGTGCGGGTGCGGGTGCTGATCTGGTTGAGTGAGTGATCCACTTTCTGATGATTGTGCTAAAAGCTACAACAAAATCCTATTCTAAACTCAAATAAAAAGGGACGATATCCTGAGGATATGCCCATATTCTCTCTCTTCAATTCCATCCACAGGTTCAAACGAGTTATGGTATCAAAACGGCGCACTTCAGCGCTATTTGGGCTATGGGCTAGACTGCCCGTGGCCGCCATTTCTACCCACCAGGTATGATATATACATAAAATACCTGTAAAAGGCCATAACATGGGTAATACTTTTTTGATATTTATAAATGAGGTATCAAATGGAAGGTTATAAAACATAGAAAATTATAAAAATAAAAAAATAATTCACTTTCATGACAAAATAAATTGTTAAAAGAGAAAGAATTTGCCATAATGCGAAAAATTCATACCTTTTGAGTGTATTTACTTAGAAAATTGTTAAAAGTTAATGAAAAATGTATAAATTTTGAAAAACTAATGACACACAATTATAGGTGTTACATTCTTCTACAAATATTTTACTAATTTTATATTTGTAAATTTAAAGGCAAAAAATGAGATAAATCAAAATAAAGCTCCATTTAGCCAAATTTAGAGGCTTCAAACTTTAGTAATGCCTGATAGTTCATAACAAATGATACTAACAAATGATATAGACTACGGTAGAAATTTATAATCTAAATTTGTGTGTTAAAATTTTTGCAAAATTTAAAAAAAATTCATACTAAAAATGTGATTTAGTGAAAAATTAATTCTATTTTTGGTACTTTAAATGCAAAAGTTAATAAAAAATTGATAAATTTTGAAAAACTAAACGAACACACCAATTGCTCTAATCCTCTTCTCAAATATTGCTAAAAAATATTAAGTGGTCATTTCAACAAAAGCCACTCCAGAATTAGCTTTATTGATTTATTTACAAAAAAAACATGCAAAATGAATCATGGATACAAAACATAACTGTGCGTTGCTCACAAGCTTCACAAAATAATTTCAAATATTAAAATTTTACATTAGAAATATTTTTTACAGATAAAATCTAGAAAAAATTTAAAAATTGTCAATTTATCTGCATAAAATGGGATATAAATCGGAAAGCACTTATCCGAATTTCAAAATTTAGATGTCTTTGGAAAGGTCGTTGTCTCACTATTTAAATACATACAAAATATTAATAGACAACCATACAATTTTAAAGACTGATTCGATTAAACAGATGACAGGATTATGAACATGTCCAGACAAAATTCAATGGAGTCCAAAGAATCGTCCGAAAAGCGACCGACATGGCGAAAATATAACTTTTTGAACAAGACATGAGCGTTGTACAAAGCTTAGCTATGAGATTTGACGTTTCAAGTGCGTATGAGTTTTATGCCTGGTTTTTGTTGAATGTGTAAGTGAATGTTATAATGTTAGAAAATATAATAAGTAGTGATGAAAGGCTAATGAATGGCATGATATAATTCTCAAGAAAGTAAAAATGCGCTGGTTGTTGATTGGATTGTGGTGGAAGGTAAAACCTCAACCAATCATGTTTGATTTACGTGGTCGGTGAAAATTTAGTTATGCTGAAATCAACACCGCGAATACTTTCACAATCTCCCAAATCAGTGAGAAACATTCGCTCCGTAGAGTAAATCATTCTCAATGATAACAAAAATGGTAGCAGCAATGCTATAAGAGCAAAAACTGCCGTATTACAGCTCCTCTCTTCTGTGCGTTGCAGGTCGTGTGTTGAAATGTCAAAATCTAAGGGCACCAATCGATTAAGGAGGGTGTTATTAGATACCTAATGTCTCGGCCAGCACTTTAGCACCAACAGAAAATAAACAGGTGTCGAAATGTCAAGATCTGAGAGCGCCAATCGATTTAGGAGGTGGATTTTGCAGTCTAAGTCCAGTGGAAATCAAAAAAATCGCACTTGACAGTGATGGTGGTTAAATGTCAAAAATCCGAAAAATCACACCTATTGCATTGACAGTTGATAGTTGGGGACGAGATAGCAAACCATACAACATTTTCAAATATTTTCTTACAAGTAGGTGTCTTTAGCATAGATATTTAGAAGTACGTGAATATATAGTTAAGCTTTTATATTAATAATAATTAACACTTGCACAATATTTCTATCCTTTGAAAATTGAGAACATGAATGATGTTGAAAATTTATTGATGTCGGGAATAAGTTTTCCTGGGGAATTGGGCGGTCAATTCATCGAATTTATTTCAGAGATATTCACGATAGCAGAAATATTTTCAAGGAAAACTGTTTTCCACGGGAAATTTTTTTTCAAGATTTGTTAACAAACTATCCTTTAACACAAGGGACCCGGGCAACGCCGGGTGTTTCCGCTAGTCAAATATAAATTGATTTATTTTAGGTACCAATTGAAAACACCATAAGTATAAAGTTTTGTTTTCAAAATACAAGGCTCTTATCAATTCCTAGTCAAACACTGAAATAGATGTTTCTAGGGCTTTTCTTTATCATGATATTAAAACATAAAGAAACCAACTTCTTAGTAAGAACAAGACAAATCGATGTTGATGATAATCAACTAATGGCTGAAATGATAATTTAGTCGGATTCTTCTTAGTTTTATGAGAAAGTAGGGTCATTAAGTGCCTTTACATGAGCTGCTAATGCAAATGGTCGTGAACTTTGACGTTTTATTCACATGCGTTAAGTGGTTGCTGAGAGCTATGAATTATGATGCAACATAAACCAGTAAAATCAGTAATTGATCATGATTACATGGTTCGCGAAAATACATAAAATAAATGACGTTCATGGAATTTGGGGTTGTTTTGTGTGAAAATAATCAGTAGTAATAAATAAAAATATTTTGTTATCACTTCTTTCTCAAATACATATACTTGTATATTAGCAGCCTTATACATAAACGAATTATAGCGAGTGCATAGCGCTATGCACTCTTTATAATGCCTCTGAACGCAAAAATTTCACAAGTAAATTTAAATTAATTTTTTTTTTTAAATATATAAAATTGTACATACAACTTTAAAGCTAGTAATTTAGCTAAGTTGTAAATACATAAATAAATAAAAACCTCATTCATAAACTTATGCAACGTTGAATAGAAGCAACATAAGCTAAACGCGTTTGGAGGTTGTATAGAGCCAACATAAGGGTTGCTTAGTATCGGAATGTCACTTTGACTCACACATAACAACAATGTAGATAGATATTAGGGGGGCGCTTATTTTTGCAATCTTTGAGGTGATGAAATCTTACTTTCAAAATATGTTATAAAATTTAATACAGCAATTAATAATGTTGGTTTTATTAATTCACTGTACCTACCTACATTTTTGTTGGGATATTGTTACAAAAAAAAAGAATGTATATAATCACGAAAAACTATGTATATTTAATATATATATTTAATTAATATTTAATATATATTTAATATGTATATTTAATCACGAAAAAACAATTTTCCAATTCATTAATTTTTGTTCAAATCGTTTTTTTGCTCACATCGAGAAGCATTGTAGTTGCCAAATCAACAACGTCAAAGTTCAACCAGAAAAAGTCTTGAAATTTTCATTTCTGCTTTCCTTACTTCCTTCCCTCTACATTTCTACTCCCCTGACCCAAGTTGTCAAAAAGACGAAAGACGAAACAACCGAAAAAACGAATCGTGTAATCGGGCACATTGATGTTAGTTTCGACATTGTATATGAAAACTATAGTATTATCACGGAGTCGTTTTTATTTTCGCTGGATTTGTACGGCTGGTGGCGCAAGTGTTTGCAACATGTTCTATGATTTTGACAGCGTAGACATTAATTTTTAGAAAGAGTAAGTCTTGTTATATTGTAAGGGAGTAAGGGAGTTAGATCTCAACTTTCAAATTTGTTTCCTCAACAAAAAGTGTTGAGAGAAGTTGGTGGATTTCGACACTACGTGACTCAGTAGTCGGCGCTTCTCATGATATTACTATAGTTTTCATATACAATGGTTTCGATCGAATTATTTATTCACAAATTTGTGGAACGCGTCATGTTGTTGTGGATTGCGAATTTACAATTGACAGTTCGCAGAAACTTGTTGTTGGTCGTATAGAAAATTTTAAAATGTATTTTTTTTTGTTAATTAAACACATTTCTCGTAGTTTTTAATTTTTAATTATGTAAATGAGATCTACTCACTTCATCGAAAATTTTGGCTCCAGTACGATAACTTTGGCGCCAAAAATTAATAACGGTTTTTTGTAGAACGGTCAAAAACAAGAATTTTTTTACTACGGGAGGGGCTCTATCTCACCCCGTTTAGGAGGTTGGGGCATTTTAGAAAAAAATGACTTAGGCTGGTATTCACCGAGCGATCATAACTTAAGAGCCTCATAATACGATTGCCGATTCGCATCCCACCGCGAACAGACGTGTCGGGAGTTGAAACATTTACCGCACCCAATACCCCAACAAACAAATTAAAAAAAAATAAACCCACCAACCTGTCTCCATATTAAAATAATAATTAATAAATCCCCGCCAATCGACCGTACGGAAAAAAAAAATCAATAGCCTAAAAAAAAAAATCAATAGAAAAAGAAAAAATTAATTGAAAAAAAGTGTCAGTATCAGTGCCAGTGCTTGTGCTTGTGTACAAAACCAACAACAAAAGTGCACCATGCCCATGAAGCTGATGCTGCTGCACAAAATTAAAATCAGCAAGCGGTAAATTTTCCTTATCTCTCCTTCCCTCATCATTCACATTGCTTTCGGCTTAGTCATTACATGCAATGTGTGACTCATCTCATATAATATATGTAATTGATTGAGTCGAAGTAAATCAGACAAATTGCTGATATTGGTTTTGGGTTTCCAGGGGCGGATCAATACATACTACTAAGGCATAACACTGGTAGTGTTTTGTATTGTGAAGTTTTATTGGGGCCCAAACTCAATATCAGCATAGATAACTGTCTGATTTGGTTTGTAACGTTTGTTTTTTCGTAATGGTAAGTGAATTTAGGGTCGATATTAGCAACATTCGGGGGCTGAGAAAGAATTTCTGTGCTTTGTACGTACATACTGTAAAAAACAGGCCAACAGTCTTGGCACTAAGTGAAACCCAGGTAGGTGAAAATTCTGATTGCTCCGAATTTAGCCTACCTGGTTATAGCTTAGTGCCTTTATTTTTCCTACACCATTGTCTCGCAATATATGTACGTAATGATGTGGCTTATTAGCTTCAAACACAATATGGCCCTTGTCTAAATACAAACTTTAACTTCATGTGGTTAAAATTCACCGTCAATAAGCACATCATACATACATGTTTCATTTATCGTAGCCCAAGTTTGGATAGTAATTCGACTTCTAACGAATTCGATGCGCTGCCCGATTCAATCCTGAGAATTGTTTCCCATTATCCGCACAGTGAAATCGTTGTTACGGGCGATTTCAATGTACACAATTCTTCGTGGCTACACTATTCTGGTCAGACAACACCCGAAGGAGGGTATGTCGAGATTTTTGCTGAGTTAAACCACCTGACTCAGCTTGTTGACGAGCCTACTCGGATTACTGACGTTGCAGGTCAAATTGCCAACACCCTAGACTTGTTCCTTACCTCTGACCTGAATAAATACACTATTAGTGTATTATCTCCTCTAGGCTCATCAGACCATTGTGTCATATCTGCGAATTTCTCGTGCCACCAAATCACAGTTAAAGAAACAATCCCAAAGAGAACCGTTTGGCAATACGAGAAAGCCAACTGGGACGGTCTCAATAATTTCTTCAAGAGCTTTAACTGGTCAGTATGCTTCTTCGATAGTGATGTTGACGCCAGTGCAGATATGATTACAAACTTGATTCTTTGTGGAATGAGAAATTTTATCCCGAATAGGGTGAAATCTATCAAACCCAAAGAAAACTCATGGTTTGATTCGAGCTGTAAAGAGGTTATTAGGGTAAGAGAAGTAAGCTTCCGATGTTATAAAGCCAACCCTACTGAGGAAAACCGGAAAAAGTTTCAACAAGCTAGAAAGACCTGTAACGTTCATATTCGAAGAACCAAATTTTTACATGATCAAAAATTAAGGCAAAAAATACTACAATGTCCCAAAGGTAGTAAAAATTTTTGGTCATTTGTAAAAAACATACGAAATACCTCGTCCTCGGTTCCAACGCTCGTCTTCAATGATACTCCTTTTGTCAGCTCGCAAGATAAAGCCAATTTGCTTGCAGCACAGTTTGCTGTTAATTCGACGCTGCCAGAAAGTGTTATGACTCCTCCTGTACTTGAGAGCGTAAATGATTTTATGGGACAAATCTTCTTTCGCACTCGTGCAGTTGCTAGAGTTCTAAGGGATCTCGATGTACACAAATCCGCTGGCCCGGATAGTATCCCTCCCATTGTTCTGAAGAGGTGTTCTTCAGCGTTGGCAAAACCACTGCGTAAGGTTTTCCATCTGTCCTACTCTACTGGTCTCTATCCGAGTGGATGGAAAACAGCATTTGTCCAGCCTGTCCCTAAAAAAGTTGTATCTTCTTCACCCTCTAACTATCGACCAATTGCACTTACGTCCCTTCTTTCCAAGGTCATGTAAACGCTGATTAATTTCCAGCTCAAGAAATATCTCGAGGAACGAAAGCTTCTTAATGACCGGCAGTACGGCTTTCGTAGCAATAGGTCCACTGGTGATCTGATGGTATATCTCACCGAACAGTGGAACAAATCTTTACATCGTTTTGGAGAAAGTAAGATTATTGCACTTGATATTTCAAAAGCGTTTGATAGAGTTTGGCACCAAGCTCTCTTATCGAAAATGCGCGCATTTGGTTTCGATAAACCTCTTCTTCGTTGGATTAGAAATTACCTTTCGGACCGTTCAATACAAGTCGTATTGGACGGTTTCAAGTCTGAAATCCACAAAATAAATGCTGGTGTGCCCCAGGGCTCCGTTTTGTCTCCGACTCTCTTCCTTATTTTTATAAATGATCTTTTGTCTGAAACTTCTAATCCATTAAACTGTTTTGCTGACGATAGTACCCTCAGCTTCTCATATTCGTTTACAGATTCTCATCCATGTCCTTCGGATGTGGAACTTGAACGGCAGCGTATGATAAGCTCACTTAATTCTGATCTCGACAGCATTGTCCAATGGGGAATCAAAAATCGCGTAGAATTTAATGCTTCTAAAACTCAATGTTGTCTCCTGTCGTTAAAGCGAACCCCACCCCAATGCCGCTATCCATGGGCGGCACTTGCATCGAAGAAACCGAACAGCTCTCAGTTCTCGGTATGTGTGTCACAGACCACCTTTTGTGGAATGAACACATATTTGATGTCGCCAAAAACGCTGCTAAGTGTTTAGGTTTTCTCCGTAGATGCAAGAAGATTTTTTCCCCTTCTGGTCTGGCTGTGATCTACAAAGCCTTTATTCGTCCAAAACTTGAGTACAATTCTCATGTTTGGGCAGGAGCTCCAAAAACTCACTTGAGTTTGTTGGACAGAATTCAAAAGAGAGCTTTAAAAATGATAGGCGAAAGATCTATAACAGAAACAATTACATCTCTCGAACACCGCCGTAATGTTTCGTGTCTTTCTCTATTTTATCGCTATTATTATAATCAGTGTTCTAGTGAAATAGCCAGTTGCATTCCGCCCCTTAAAAAATTCAACCGTAATACACGCGCTTCTAGGAATGCCCATCAGTTCACCCTCGAGCCCAACTTCGAACTTACTGTAATGTACAGAGATTCTTTCTTCAGTCGCACCACACGAATGTGGAATGCTTTACCTGACTCGACTTTCCCCTCCCATTTCGATGTGCAAACGTTCAAAACCAATGTGCATCGGTATCTCCTTCTTAATCCTCTCCTACTTACCTAATCGCTCGTGCTGTGTTAAATACATTTAAAGGGTAGCCATAACCCCTTTTGCGCGCTGGAATATAAAAAAAAAACTATTTATCAAGCCATATTAATGGACATTAATGAGCGCTCGCAAAAGTTATGAGTGGTCTCGAGCACTCCTAAGTTACGAGCGGTCTCTTCGAAAGGTTGTTCGAAAACTTTCGCAATAAAACCACCTTTTCCCCAAGATAAACAGAAAAAAGAATGCTCATTTGATACACCCAATTCGCCATCATGGTATTTCTGGGTATTTCACAGCTCACCTTTTGTTATAATTTTTTGTTTAAAGAAGTCAAAATTAAAGCATTCAAAAGAGTTATTTTTAGATGAGAATAGAATAACATAATATTGTAATGTTAAATTCTAAGTAAAACTTCTACCTGTTATTTTTGTTCAGTGTTTATACCTATTTACAGACAAAAGTAAAAAATTCTTTAGTTAATTGATATTCTCTTGGCGTCTGCCTAGCCAGCTGTATTTCGTTTCCAATTGGGAATGTTTGGTTGATTTTTCGAACATTTGCTATCATAGTCAAACATTGGCTCTCTTTTTCGAACATGGAAAAATACTTATGAGTGATTGGTGAATAGCACAAATAATTTTCAAGTTAAGAGCAGTTTATGAGCGATCGGTGAATACCAGCCTTAAAGTGGAAAAACAAATATTAAAAAAACAACGGCAACACTTACAATAAAGTAAAGTAATATACCGGTTTGGTGCCAGAAATCTGTTCTTTAATCCTAAAGTTAAATGTATTTATTCATACTTACAGTTTTTGAAAAATTTGCATGCAAACTCAAAAGTTTGATAAAAAAAAAAATGAAAAAAAGTTTAGAGCAATTTTGTTTTAAAATTGTGAAATAAAGTGGTAAATTGGCTTCTAGTGGTCAATGCTTATATTAATTCTTAATCGAACTCAAAAAACCGAATGCTTTTATGTCTTCAAGTTTTCGAGAAAATTGAAAATTACTAAAAGTACCTTTTTATGAGATATTTATTTTTTTGCTTGCTTACAGAAATAGAGTATGCTAGCAACCTAACATTCCGTCGCGGCGCGGCATATAAACAGTGAGGTGTGTCGCCCAAGTATTTTGAATGAAGATTGTTTTTGTAGAATTCCTCAATTTTGGGTGATTTTTCCAAACCAAATTTCAACGGAATTTATTGTCAAGGATTTAGGCTGGTATTCACCCACCGAGCGCTCATAACTTAAGAGCCTCATAAACCTATTCACCAAGCAATATTAGTGAACATTTATTTACGAGCGCTCGCAAAAGTTATGAGTGGTATCGACCATTCATAAGTAACGAGCGCTCTCTTGGAAAAGTTGTCCGAAAACTTTCGCAATAAAGCCTAGTACGCTGCTGATGCGAAACGAAATTTTCCTGCGGTCTCCAAAAAGACAACGAAATGCTTACGAAAACACTGCGGAAAAGTATTCATGGAGAGTTTAAATAAATTGCAAATAAATAAAACGAAATTTTATGAAAAAATCAAACAAAAACAGTGCTGTAATGACAACAAATAAAAACACGAACGAACCCAAATGTCATTTTTCCGCACACAATTAATGGTCCGGCCAATTAATTCATTGCGAAAAGAGAGTGGAGACTTGTCAACACAATCTGGTATAATGATCAATTTCGCTGGTCGAACAGCGTACCACAGAACGAAAAGCACAACGAAATTTTTCGTTTATGATTTCGTCATGTTATTTTTGTATGGGATTTTTCGTTTCGCATCAGCAGCGTACTAGGCTTAAAACGTCCCTTCTCCCCAAGATAAACAGAAAAAGGAATGGTCATTTGATACACCCAATTTGCCTTCATGGTATTTCAGGGTATTTATATGATGTCACAGCACACAATCATCTTTTGTTATTTTTTCTGTTTAAAGTGAAATCATAATTTAAGCATTCAAAAGAATTATTTTTAGATGATAATGGAAAAAACATAATTTTGTAATGGTAAATTCTTGAAAAACTACTTCCTATTAATTTTTTTCAGAGATTATAGGTACCTATTTAAAAACAAAAGTAAAAAAACATTTTGGGTGTATTGATATTATTTTGGCGTTGGATAGGCATCCAGCTGTTTATCGTTTCCAAAAACAGTTTAATTTTACAGTTTGGGAATGTTTGGTTGGCTCTCTTTTTCAAACATTCACTCTCATATTCAAACATTGGCTCTCATTTTCGAACATAGAAAAATACTTTTGAGTGGTTGGTGAATAGCACAAATAATTTTCAAGTTATGAAGCTCATAAAGTTAAGCGCAGTTTATGAGCGCTTGGTGAATACCAGCCTTAAAGTCATTTTGTAGAAAATTGCTCCTCCCGCCTTAACGGAGTGAAATAAACGCACGGCCCGTTATACAAAATGATATTATTATGCGCATCTATTAAAATCCGTTCTAATTTTGCTGCGGCGTAGTTATCGTACTCCCCCACATTAATCCTCAAAGTGAGATCACCGTTAATACCAAACAATTATAAAAAAGTAGTTAAAGTAATTTACAATTTTATCAAAAACTAGAAGACATAAAACCATTTGTTTTTTCGTGTTCGATTCAGAATTGATATAAGCATTGACTACTGAAATCTTATTTAGCACTTCATTTTACAATTAAAAAAAAAACCGCTCTAATTTTTTTTTTCATTTTTTTCATCAAACTTTTGAGTTTACATACAAATTTTTCAAACACTGTAGGCATGAATAATTCAATTTAACTTTAGGATTAAAGAACAGATTTCTGGCTTTCAAACCCGGTATAGTACTTTATTGTAAGTGTTGCCGTTGTTTTTTTAATATTTTTTTCCATTTTATGTATTTTTTTCTAAAATGCGCCTACTTTCTAAACGTGCCCCTCCCATAGTAAAAATGCTTGTTTTTGACCCTTCTACAAAAAAACGTTTTTAATATTTGGCGCCAAAGTTATCGTACTCTCCCAAAAATTTTAAATAATAATAAGTTTGTTCCTCTTGAAATTGGTTAAAATAATTTATACGCACTTACCTTTTGCAGCTCATGCGAAAGTTACTTTAAGCCACAAGAGCAAGTTCATGCAATCCAATCGCTCATTTTATTTTTCACGGGCGCACATTCTAACACGTACTGACAGAGTTCAAACTGTCTATTGAGTTGGAACACCTTCTCCTCACTTTTTCTTTTGATTTCTTTGGACAAATTCAAACGGCAATAGTTCTTAACTTTTGTCGGTCTTATATGCGAATGCGAAGCTTCTTTAAGGCAATTGACTTATTAAGAAATTGCTTCGCTGCGGTTACAGGTACAGGTGCCAGGTAGGTATGCAAATCAATCACTCATAGACCCGTTCGTCAGTTCTTTGATTTTCATACACATACGGACGGACGACGATTGGTACTAGGTATTGGTAATAATAATAATGATGCACATCGCCGCCGCCAACCAACAAGTCACACCGACCGCATCGCCAGCGCGTCGCACGATACATGGCTCAGGGCTAAAATATTAGCAATTCGTGATATTTAATATGCGCGCGTAGCGAAAGACAATCCATAAGATAGCTGGTCTGTTTTGTACTCTACCGGAATTGGTCTTGTCAAACAAATGCAGAACAAAAGGCAACGATGATAGCGCTTGGATCAGGAGTTGAAGATTTTTTGATAGACAGTGTGTCAACGTGAAACAATTTCATTGAATTGGTAGTCCTTTCAGAAGGATTACTTTAATATGTTATATCACTTTATGTTCACAAATCACAATACCACACATATTATAGTTTGCCATGTAGGTAGGTACCTTGAAAGGTAAGAAGAAGTCCGAGAGCACGACCGGGACTCAATGTTGATCTGACAATGACTGTAGTTTTGCGTAGGCATATGTTTAATAGCTCTCCATCTATATTTACGTGTTACGCGAAACGTCACTGTAGCCACTTCAGATACAGATTCAGATAATATAGTAACCATAAGCGGTATCGACTGTAATTAAATTGAAAAGGAAATACATATTTAATTTGTACGCCTAAAAAAAATCCCTAATGAATAATCGGTAATATAAGAAAGAGGCTACATGAAATTTGCCCCAATGAAAAATGGATCCAACCGTGAAAAATGGCCCAAATTAGGGGCTTTTTTTCATAATGAAAAATAGCCCCATTTTCAAAATGGAAAAATGGCCCCAATCTTATGAAAAATGGCCCCAAGCTAAAAATGAAATATTGGCCCAAAATTTGTATAAGAAGCAACGACAACAGAGAAATTACAATCGTACAAAAGATGTTTTGCGTCGGTTTGGGAGAGCCTTAATAGTACCTTGCCTGCCCCGCTACGCGATTTCAAGGATTTTAACTCCCTTTTCGAGTCCTCTGTTCCGCTCACGCCTGGCAGGCGCCTATGTTGTCCGTCGGTTTGCTATCAAAGTTTTTTTTGAAAAAGTATTTTGGTTTAAGAATAAAAGTTTGGGGCCATTTTTCATAATGAAATTTCACCCCAAAATCAAAAATGAAAAAAGGCCCCAAAACAATGAAAAAAGGCTTAATTTACAAATTGTTTCCTTTTTTTGTTTTTGTTGTTTCCCATATAAATTTTTGGGCTATTTTTCATTTTATGTTTGGGGCCAAATTTCGTGAAGCCTAAGAAAGACGCTAGGTTAATTAAACACATTAAGCTCCAATTTGTTCGCTCTCTGTTAAATTTAAAAGCGATAATTAAAATGGGAAAGTATAAAATTTGTATAATCATTTGAAAAGCTCCTATTTTTAATGACGATTTTAAATTTATTGGGAAGTGAATAAATTGAAGCTAAGACATTTGAAACATTTTCTAGACTACTGTTTTTTTTAATTATTTAAGCCTATAGTGTAACAAAAATAAAATAAACCTTAATTCAAGTATGATGGAGACCAACTAGAAACTATATAGCGGAACTAATTGAAAAATACCTACCTACTTTGTTTTTCTTACCGAGTTTTCGTTTTCGACTAATAAACACGTTGTGATGTAATTGAACTGATGTGAAACTCTTCATAAGGTAAATGTTGTTTTTTGTTTCTAATTGCATTATGATATCATTCTTTAACGTTTTACCACCACGTGCCTCAATCAAATAAAATGATTTTTGTTGTCAATGATGGAATGGCAGAGTCGATAGGTACATAGCGGAACACAAGTTGTAGATCAGTTCTTGATTATTGTTGTCTTTATTAAGATTTTAGCTGTACACCTTGATGTTAATTAATGGGAGTACCTTCTATTATAATTTATAAATAATTATCTACTTACATAGCTTAGTTATTATGAATATAATATGTACAAAATGCAAGAATCCAAAAAGCGACTATATAGACCTATAGAAGTTGATCCAAAAAGGAAATTATTTTTTTTTTTGCAAAGGAACAATAATTAAGTCATAACTTGTGTATAACTTTACATTTTTATTTTCTCTTCCTAACGTCTCAAAATTAAAATTTTCAAATGTCTTGTTTAATATTATTAGTTAACCGTGCATTGACAGCTTGCAGTCCTGTCCATGCAAAGGTCGTTTATTGTTTTTCTCATAATTCGGATTTTGGTAGTGAAAATAATCGTTTCGCATTTAAAAAATAAAAAATACTTAAAAAAAAGAGACTGGGGGCGACCCACTCTAGTAACTTTCCATTGATCAAGGGCACTGACAACTATATTCTAGCTATTTATAATAGTAAAGTTTTGATTTTTTTTTGGGAATAGCTTATAAAATTCTAGAAAGAAGACTTGGTTGCAAAGGATATAAAATTTCAAATTAAGTGTCAGATGCCAAATTCTGATTTTGAAACGATTTTGAGTAAAGGTGCTATTAGATTATCATACATATGTATATGGCAAAATTGCCTTATAAATACGTTCCAAAAGCGACATATAACGGTGATATAAATGTGTATATTTTTATGACGAAATATACATACACAAAGGACTCATATGTCCTTGTATATGTATATACATATTGTGTCATTTAAATATTTATACCACCGTTATATACGTCGCTTTTGGAACCTATTTATGTGGCAAGTTTGCCATATATATATGATAATGTTATAGCACCTTAAGAATTTTTCCAGTTAATACATTTTTGAATAGTCGTTTGCGGCAACATTTTGCTTTTTAATATTTTCAAAGGGTGGTTTAAAAATCTCAATATTACTCAACATATACCTACAAAGATGGTATTGATATATATTTTTGGTTAATATCGGTATTTGTTCTCAAGATAATCGAGTTGAAAAACATTTTTTAACACTTTTTTTTTGCAGTTTTGTGGCTCTAGGAAAACTGTCGTACGTAAAAACGACGTACGTTCATACACACATACAGACATCTTGCCAAAAACGACGGATTCTGATTCTTGAGACCCCAAACGTGAAGATATGTACAAATTCTCAATTCGACATATCGCACCAATTAAACTAATTTCCAATGGGAAGTTAACGTTTGATATCATAATTTTGTTTGTGATGTTAAGAAAATTGCGACCTCATTCATTAATGAAATTTATACTAACTAAGTTCTCATTTTCAATAAAAAAAAACTGATTATGCTTTATTTGCTTTTCTTTTTTTTTATTCAGTCAAATTTGATGATAACTCTTTGAAACTAATTTTGTTGATTTAAGAATGATTTATGTTAGGTACTAATAATCATTACAGAACTGACCCAATTAAAAACGCTTACATTATCTAAAAAAAACATTTTTAAAATTGTTCTTAAAAAGCTTTAAACGAAAATGCTTAAATAGTACCTATACGGGTAAAATAAGACATACAACACATACAAATTCCTACCCTCATGAAAGTAGGTGGAAACGGTATATTTACCATAAGAGTTAAGAACCAAGAGGTCTATAAGAATATCTTGTTGGGAAGGGTGTTTTTTTTAGGGGGAGAGGGGGTGGAGGTTGTGTTACATCAAAAAGAAAAAAAATGACTTTGGCACAATCTATCCATATGGCACATGATTTCAAGGTATTTTTTAATGTTAAATTAAACGATAACCAGAAAAAAGTTGTAGTCCTTTAAATGTATAAGTATGACTTTATTTTTAGCACGATAGGTAAATATTGCCGAACACCCTTTAAAATAATGGTACGTTGATGAAACTATAGGTATAATTATTCCATTTTGTATGGAAACAAAATAAAAGAAGAGTCCATAAAAAAATCTATGGTAAGAAGGTACTTTTTTAAGGGGAGGTCAAAAGTGTGGGACTATACCATAACACTTGTGAAAAAAAAATACCCCAATGAAACTTTGGTATACATGTTAAGAGTGACACGAGAATCGAGAATCAAGAATCAAAAGTCTATAAAAATATTTAGTGTAGGGAACGGGTTTTTTTTTTTGAGTGTTAGAGAAAACGTGTGATTTTTAACTGAAATTTTAGTTTGGTATATTTGAGCTATGTATGTATGACAATTTTGACACCGACCAAATTATTCAGATAAAAGAAAAAAACACAAAATAATCTTCCGAACTTTAAACCCGCGCAGAAAAACAATCTAGTTTTCGATAATGCACTAGAGAGTTTTACATAGATTCTTGCAAGGCACTTGCAAGATTTAGCAAATGCTAGAACACGGGCCTTGGCGAATATGAACGCTTTTGACTCGTCAGGCAAAAAAAAGCTGGCTTAGGCGCCAGTTATAGCTTTCATTGAAATCCATCATTGAAACACAAATCAGTGAAATGGTGGAACATTTTCTGACAGGTCGGTTATAGCTATCATGAAATTTTCTTTCATTGAAAATTCCATTCCTCATACAAAAACAACATTGAGGTTAAAGTCGATCGTTGAACGAAAAACTGACAGACGAGAACAGGAAGAGAAAGGAACACATTTCATTGGAACGAATGTATTCCACTTTTGGGAACAAAATATCAGCTGTTCATTGAAAACGATTTTCATCATTGAAAAACTAAAAGTGATTTAATTAGAAAGTGTTAAAGCAAACTTAACATTTTATTGACTAAAAAAAATATATAACTAACAACATTCATTTTCGTACCAAAATGCCATCAGTTTTATTTGTTTAAGTGCATCAAAATTGAAAGACAAAATGTTCAATGATGGTTTTTAATGAAAGCTATAACTGGCGCCTTAGGGGCCAGTTATAGCTTTCATTGAAAACCATCATTGAAAAAGTTAGCTGTTGGATTTGAGACCCTTCGAAAGTTTAATCATTGATTATTTTAATGCAGAAATATAGCTCACGATTTCCTAAAAAAAAATCATTTTGACCCATATCTTCCCCATAACGTTACTTTTAATTTCTTCAATGATCATTGGTAAGGTAGTTCATCATTGAAAAATTATAAATCATTTTATGAGAAAAGTTGTGCCAAATTCAATTTTGTTTTACCTAGAAATAATTATTAAGTCAATTAGCTTTACTTTCGCATCAAAATAATCATTTATTTTTTCTTCAAAATCTCTCAAAATTGACAAATAAAATTTTCAATTATGGTTTTCAATGATAGCTATAACTGGGCCCTTATGTGGGACTTGATCCCGTGATCTTCTGAATGTTAGCCCAATGCTCTTCCCACTGGGCTATCTCGCTATACAAAAATTCAATTTCGAAAGTGAATAAGTTTCTTTCCATATTGCACAACAAATACATACAAAATAGAACCGGATTTTATGTACTTGCTTTTTAGGTAGGACAACTTAGAACAGATTTTTCCTCATGGAATAATCCTATACAGATGTATCACATCCATAGTAAAGTGTGATACGAAAAAGAAGACAAAGGAAAGAGAGAAAAAAGTTTCGTTTGATGCTGAAATTGCATGGTGCTTATAAAATTGGTGTACAAGAGGCATTCATGATGGGGTCCCGATACTTGTCAAACAACTTTTTACTAGAGATTGCCTCACGAGTGTTTGAAAATTTTTCCTCGTCTAAATTTTTGGTACTGAAATCCAACAAGGGCTTGTTAAGTATCTGTAAAATTTTCTTTGTCTATATTTACGCTACTGAAAACATAGTAGGCCCTTGCCCATACTAGAGAGAAAAACTTGGCATTTTTCCAGCCGGGTAGCTCAATCACAATGGGCGGTAAATCCATTGCACATCGTGGGAAATTCATATGGGCAGGCGTGAACGCCGGGCGGGTGGGCATTTGGTTTAAGGGGGTTAGGGGTTTTTTGTCGATTTAAAAAAAAAAAACTGCAAACTTGTGCTGTCTATGGGCAATTAATGTTTTAATTCAGAGAAAATGTTTTTTTTTAAATATCTTTTGTAATTTTAAAAATAGTTTACATTTTAATTGGAGTTGAAACATTACTGTCCTTCAACCTTCAAGTCAAGATTTCGACTTTTCACGATAAAATATAATATTTAAAAACTTCTTAAATTTTTCAAACACACCACCCCCCTCCCCTCCCGAAATTGTTTCCTGCGTTCGCGCCTGCATATGGGTGTGTGTGAGTGTAAGTTACGATTCTTTCAGTTTGGAGAACGAAGTGTATCTGAGGATGAATCAAGAAACAAACTCCTTTCGTCAGGGGCGCAAA
Source organism: Melangyna quadrimaculata (assembly GCA_949320155.1). Taxonomy (NCBI): domain Eukaryota; kingdom Metazoa; phylum Arthropoda; class Insecta; order Diptera; family Syrphidae; genus Melangyna; species Melangyna quadrimaculata. The sequence goes on from OX439485.1 coordinate 126,658,724, forward strand.
GTGACCCCACTTTACGGTGTCCATTTTTATTGTACGTCTAGTTTCCAACAAAAAAAAAAAAAAACATTTAAGTAATATTCTGAAATTCGGATTGTTTCTCGAATTACATCAAACATATTGCAAAATGACCATTCTCTCAGAAATCTGTGGTTAAAATTGGACGAATTTTATGTTTAAATAAGCTTAAACTTAAGCGTATTTAAACATAAAATATAATATCCAATAATAAAAACCCGTGAACGCAATGACAAACTGTACGATATTACCCCTTACCAAATTGAATTCATAACAATGGCAACCATGGACGCTAAGATACTTACATCTTTGTTATGGTCAAATAAAATATAAAAAAATAACAATAAGAGCAGTGGTGAATATAATAATATTAGCGCCAAAGCATACCGAGCATGTTGGTACAGGTTCTAGGATTTGTTCATCATCGAACCCAACCCGCTCCATTGTAAACATCAATCGAACCGTCATACCATTTTTATATTGTTTTTATTTTATTGATTCTACACTTCTACCTTGCTTGGCATTTGTGTTGTCTTTTATTTAACTTTTATTCACCTCGTAACCGTCGTTCGAGACGAACGTCAACGTGTATTCATAGTTTGTTATTGTTATATTGCTGGCCATTTTTAACAGTGTAACACATCACAAAATATCGCCGTTAGGCTAAAATAAAAATTAACACTATGTCCTCGTTTAATTCACCTATTCTTATACCCACTTGTTATTAATGTGTGTTGAAAAATAAAAATACTTAATAGTTAAACTCTTACCGTTAAAGAAAACTAACAAACGACTATAGAAAGATATAAGCTAAATCTGTTTTTTGATAATTGGATCAAAATAATAAAGTAAATACAAAACTGTTTGTCGTTACAATCGAATGGACAAGGTTACCATTCTGCGAGAATTCGACACGTGAGTTGCAGCACCTGTTGCACAAAATAAATGCGTATCGTATTATGCAGAAGCAATAATAATATTTTTAGTTAGTTAACAACCTTTTGCTTGACTTTTTAACATAATTTGTGCCCATTGCCCGTTTTGTTTCTCTTCTGCTTTGAAGTAGAATACAAAATAATATGAAATAAAATACACTTATACCTACGTGTTTTCTGTAATTATTCGTTCCCCATTTATGAATCAATCTTCAATCTGGGACATAAGCTTACCTCGCATAATCTGCCTATTTCAAATTTCGTGTCTGTCGGTATAAATATTCCCAGTCCAGAAAACCTCTTCGTGTTTTGGTTTGTGTTTATTCTAAAACCCCCAAGTGTTAAATTCAATCAGCCGTGAAAAAGTGTTGTGCATTTTATCTGACTTGATTTGTTCCGTTTGTGGATTTTTGAATGACTGAGAAATTTATTGTTAGTGTAACTTATTGCGATTTTTTAATTTTGAAAGCATTAAATTAACAATCTTGCAAGTTAAACGAGTGGTGATTATCTTAAAATCAAGCCCATGTTGTATGAAGCTCATCATCATTGACAAAAAAAAAAAAAAAAACTCGGTTATCTTTTTTTTTTTTTCTTAAATCAGACATTTATTTCAATTGAATGCAATTTATCACTGTGTCGCATGATTTTCAATAACCATAGAGAGAATAGTGTTTTTGAATTGGCGAGTGAGTGACCGCAACAAAAGAAAACTAAATTAAACACAAAAAGAGGTTCCAATTGGAATGCAAAATGCAATGCGTGATGTTTTATTATTCATGATTCATGAATAACAACTAGTTGATTTTTTCTTTTGATATTTTGTTCATTCACTGTGGCGTATTCGCAACATAAATATACTTTTTTTTTGGTTTTGGATATAACACTCACAACAAGCTTTTGTTTGCATTTGTGGAATTTATTGCATGCACTAGTTCAACTTTATGATAAATAATGTTGAGAAGAGTGGAGTTCATTTAAAGGTAGGTAAACTTTGCAGAACAGACATAATTTATAATTTAGGTAATGCATTGCCCGCTAGGTGTATTTCAGATTGAATTGTATTGTATTGGTTTACCTACCTACCTTTTTTTTTAAACTCGAACCAGAAATGTTCTGAAAATATCATGCATAGGTTCGTAGTTTGTAAGCCAAATTTAATATTGGATGGGTGGGGGGAGATAATATAGGACACCAACAATATTTTTTTACTACCTACTTATTCAACAATTTCTAGAACAATTTATTTGTTGTTCATAATTAATTTATAAATTATGAGGTAACATAAATTATTACTTAAATTACTTAAATAGCTGAAAAAACGTTAAAAATAGCTCGAGCTCAAAATAAATTATGTCACCTATGAGTTTATGAAAACGAATCAAAAATTATTACAGAGATTTTCTTAAGAATTCATATACATATGTACATTATGTACATACATATACAAATTTATTTATACGTACATATGAACATGAATGCATATATTTGTATAAAAAATTTCTTTTACATTTTTAAAAACAAAATTTGGTATGCTAACTTTAAGATTTCATTAGATACAATTTTTTTCAAATTTGGAAATTGGTGAAGCAGTTAACGAGAAATTAAAAAAATCAAAAAGAAAAAACGGTTCTATGGCAGTTATTCTTATAACCCCTGTTCGTGATTTTTTTAAAACCAAAATATTTAGTTTAAAATTGATTACAATAATTTTATTAATCTAAATCATTTACTGTACAGTTTATGTAATGCACACCAACTGACAACATACACAAACGAAAAATATAGTATAATGTAACTTATATAAGTCCTATGTTTTTTAATGCGAGATTTTAGTTTTCGAGATTTTAATTTGCGTGTTTTTGTAAATGCGAGATTATAAAAAGCTGGTTTTTGTAATTGCGAGATTATGAAAAGCGGGTTTCTGTAATTGCGAGATTTCGTATTGCGAGATTTCGATTACGAGATTTTAATTTGCGAGATTTTGTAGCCAACCCCTTAGGCTGCGAGTCGAGATAGAGAAGAAACACACAGTGTGTCCTGTGACAGAATTATGATTAATTTCTTACGATTATTACAACAAACGAACAAAACAGCAGTTCTCAAACGTCATGAATTAATTTTTCTGTATTTTCGACTCTTGGTGTTTTTTTTTTAAATAACTTAATAATAAAAGTTATGGCTGCTAGAAAAAAAAAATGTTAATGCCTGCTTATTTTATAATGTTAATATTACCTATATAATGTTTAAGTTTTGAATAGGTATATATTTTCTAAGTGAAACTTACCATTTAAATGATGTATTCAAAAAATCCCTGTTTTCGACGTTTGGATTGGCAATATTTTGCGTCTGATGACTCGTATAGAAAAAAATCTCCATAACCTATTCTGTAGAGACTATTATGATCCACAAATTAAGGGTAGGTTTTTTCTGAAATTTAAACTTTTAATCGAACTTTTTAAATAACAATATATTTAAAATGGCTAGTTTAAAGAAAAAAAATATTTTTTTCTTGAAGGGGGTAGGTAGTTAGGTATTATAATGCACAAATTTTGTATTCAGATGTTTTCGAAAATATGAACCGTTTAGTATTGATACGTTGAAACCAGTATTTTCGACTTTTCTTAACGGTGATATCTCCCTCGTAGTGACAAAAATTAGCGTGACTTGTTTTTTTGGTAGATAGCATTTTCTACAAATATGAAATAGTTTTCGATAACATAATTATACCGTTTCGAAGTTATATGCGAATAACTGATATTTTCGACATTCACCCTTCAATAATTATTGACAGTTACACGATTCGGCAATGGACTTTTGCGACGGTATTGCTAATGTCAATATTAAGACAATTGCGTTTTTAAAAATCTGCATTTGGATTTGTTGCCCCAAAAAGCACCTTAAGTTTGGGCTTAACTTTCATTTGGCAAAATTGAATTGCGATAGACGAAAGGCATCCGACACTGGCGCGATTCGATGAAAATATTTTCATCCCTTTGATTCTACAAAACAAAAAACAATTTTTGAGTTGTGGTTGAAATTCTATGAGATATTTCATGAATGTGAAAGAAAAATTTATAGTATTCCGCACTACATAATGTAAATGACCACCAATTGCACGAAACGATGATTGGTTTTTTAACTTTCATGTTGACAATTAGTCGAACCCTGAATTTATGTTCACAGAAAATCACAGATAGAAAAATTGTGTAGTTTCTAACGTGAAAACGGCTTTTGAACTGAAATAAACATAGCTTTACAGAAATTTATAGTACGGCCACGATCCCATTCTAAACAGTTTTTTACATTTTGAGACACTATCGGTATCGGTATATTTGTACCTAATTTATATGGACAAGTTTTATTTTGCATAATGGCGACTGAAGCACAACACTAACATAGGTATATATTTAATTACGACTGCACCTGCACCATTTTCCTTGCATTTACCACATTCCAATTTCAATCATACAATTGTATCGGCATATTTTCGCATCACTTTGTCTCTGCCTACTTGCTTTTAACTGCTTGAATAGTTCAAAAACTGCTGACAGCAATTCAATGTACTGAGTCAACTTCTACTACAAGTTACAGCTATACATTACATTATGGTTCAACCAGAAAGACATTACCTATTTAATTCGTTATTTTAATAAAGCTTAAAGTAGTAGGTAAGCTGTATTATAGTTTTTACTTCCTTCAGCCTTTCTCCTCTGTTTTACTTTCTGGTTTAGTTACAACTTATTTTCTCAACATCAATTTCGTTTAGAAGCCACCTATATCAAAAATCACTTTCTACGATAAAATTAAAAAGGAGAGAGATTTGTCTCCGCAATAAACACTTGTTGCACCCAACAGCAGACTACCTTTTAAGTCAAACTACTTTTTCTATTTGTTGCACCCCGCGATACTTTTGGACAACTTACTACATACAGCGTATAGCTTATAGCGCACACCTGTGAGTCTGGTTTGCTAATGGAAAACGACTCATGATTCTTCTCCATTCGTTTATTTATCTTTTTCCAAACATTTTGCTTTGCTTTTAAGTGACAGCAAACTGAACTCAAGCCATAGATACAAACCTACCAGTTAAATTGGCCTTGCTCCCTCGCTTTGCTGATTGTGTGTCTGTGTAATCTGTTTCATTACTAGATTTAAATTTACATAGTTAGGTAGTTACTGTCGTCTTCGTTAAGATGTTATTGGTAGAAAGTTAAATTGCAGGTTTTTTTTTGCAAAAGCAAAAGGTCGTGAAGTAAAATTTAAAAAAAAGACAAACAATTTGTATAAATTTTCTCATTTTATTGGTTGAGTGTCTATTTGCCTTTGCACAAAATTATGAGGAATATGGTTCGTTTAACGGTTTAAAATGTATGGGTGGTGCAGGTTAAAAACAATTGGGATAAAGTTTGCGAATGTTGATTACGACTTCATGAAGTGCAAAGGTAAAACAGATATAAATAATCACAGTAGACTTGTTGTAGGTACCTACATATATACTCGTGAGATATGTACATATACTTGTTCGTATCGAACCATCATCACAACAGGGATGGAGGCGTAATGATCTGGGCCGTAATATCCTATTAGGGCACAATTAACTTGGTAGTTGAAAGTACTAAGATGTCTGATTTCCAGTGATCTTGGTACTACAAAACAATGTCAGAAGCATTGTTTCCGCGAACCAATGATCTTTTCGGACAAACCGCAATGATTTTCAACAAAATAATGCTCCCTTTCATACAGCTCGAGAGTTTAAATCATTATTTTAAGGAAAAATGTTCCATTGCTGCCTTGGTTTCCTATTCACCGGACTTCAAAATAAAAGAAAATTTATTGGGATGGCTCACATGAAAAGTATACGAAAAATCGAAGCAATGCGATGACTGATTCACACCGTTAATTTGGCCTTGATTAAAATTTCATTTGGCTATCTTAAATCACTGTATAACTCTCTTAAACATCGAATTTTTGTTTTAAGCTGGCGGCAGCACACACTGTTAAGTAAATAAATTTATCGAAACAAAAAATTTAAAGAATTTTAACCATCGTTTTTCTTCAAATTTTTAAGTGCTTCTAACCTTATGACGCGATAAAATTACTTAAAAAAGTGACTCAGCTAACATTTATTCTCTTGGCTGCAGTTATTTTTGTTCTTGAAATGCAAGCGTAGGTTTTGCTATGGCACATTATACAGTCTCTCTTGTTTCATACAAAATTTCGATCTCTTTGGCGTATATCACGATACAAATCAAATTCAATTCTCAAAAATGACTGCTTCTAAACTTATGCCGCGCACTGTATCTTTATAACGACTCATCGTAAAATTTGTTTACGTTAATATATATAGAAAACAAAATTATCTTTCTTTTCTTCAAAAAAATTTATACTTTCAGTGTTAAAGCACCGTAAAGTTGCGCTTTTCGACGCTTTAACTCTGAAAATATAAATCCTAAAAAAAAAACTTAAGGTATAGGTCCCGACTTGAAATCAGAAATTATTGAGTAAGAAAAAATCAAACCTTCAAAGATGATTGTTATGGAAAAATCAAAAGAATTGGAAACCAACCAACATCAAACTATCGGTCGTTCATCGAGCTACACCACAAACTAATAAACGTTTTGTTGTACATGTCTGCACCATTTTTATTATTTTTAATTATATAAAAATAAAAACAGGTGCGTAAGTTTATAAAAATAAACACAGGTGCGTAAAATATTACTTCATTCTTACCTTTAAAAAACCAAACATAAAACTCTTAGCATACTGCATAATAGTTCTCATTGTGATTATGAACCTCTAGATCAATTCAACGTGAAATTCGATTAACCAGATGAACAAAAAAAATAAGTAAAAATTATAATCTCTTCGATCATGATCATGATCTTTCAACCGTGGGAATATGCTATATGGGCATCATGCCAACGCACGCTGTTTATCCATTATCATATACATAATTGCATCCGCTGCTGTAAAGAATAAAGAAAATGATGAAAGAAATTGAAAAAAAAAGTATGAATAAGGAAAAAAAAACTTTATAAGACATTTTTTCAGTGTCAAGAAAATAAATTTTTAATTGAATTCTTGTTTTTTTTTTTATTTTTGTAAGGTAAGAGTAAAGGTAGGAGGACAAACCATGACCCCTGAGTTTATCAAAAGAGATTACTCATAAGACGCTTGGATATAATACGATCGATGATGGAGATTGTAATGTTGTACCATAAAATATTTTGTTTATCAAAAAAGGACTCCAATCATCCGAAATTGATTTAGTTTTCTACGAATTAATAACAATGCATTATTTGTTAATTTTTTTAAACAATTGTGTTCTCTTAAGTGTCACGCTTTAAGCAATGCCATAACATTTCTTAAAAGGTTAGTCTATAGGTACTGTAATTCTGTCTGTCTGTCTTCTGCGTGCCTACAGACTAAACAAGCTCAGAGAATTATTGTTTTTGTCCACACATTTTTGTTTAGATTCGTTAAGGGACAAAAATAACGGTATCTAGCATACAAAAATGTTGAAAAATCTATGTTTTGCAAACGTCTCCAACGGTTTCGATAAAAAAATATGTAGGCATGCATGTTCTTTAATTAGTGCAATTTACTTTTAAATTTAAATTTTTTTATTTTTCCTTCTGAACAGTAATTCTCATAGAACAAATTTTTTTTTTTAAATCACGGTTATTCAAAATTCCGGTTATTCAAAAAATTCTTTATGAAGAAAATTCTGTATTTTTAAATGAAAAAAATTCTTTGTAAGCAATTCAATTAAAAATGCGAGTGAATTAAAAGTACGAGTGACCTCAATTCCAGAAATAAAAGCGTTCTGTACACAAACTATTAAAAAATCAATAAAATACCATTGTTTGATATTTTTACGGTTTCTTTGTTTCAGTTAGGATACATACATACATGTACATACACTGCCCATCCCAGCGGGAAAAATTCAAAAATTCATTGAGGAAAAATCAGCTTTTTCCTTAAAGAATGGCAGCTGCACCGTCCACTTTTCAGCTGATTCCTTTGATGAAATTAACATGGGCATGTCCTAGGCGGGAAGCACATGCTGAAGATCCGATGCAAATTCGCCAACGAAATCACTACTTCGTTGGAAGTTGTTTATTCACCGACCCAGATGATTAAAAACATGGTGGTTGCATAATCTATGAATTCACACATACATTTGTATGTGGTTTATTCATCAGTTCAATATTTTCGATGAAAATGGTAATGAAAATTCAATTATCAAATCACAAGATATAGAAGTAGGTAGTTGTTTATTCAGCAATTAGTTAATTCAATATGAAAAATGTGAAGAAAATTAAATAAATAGTAAATTCATTAACTCTGTTGTGTTGTGAATTCTTTGTGATTGGTTAATAAAAATATAGAATTAAAACTTTAAATTACAGTTAAATCACTAGGTCAGTGGTTGTTGTTTAATCACCACTTCATATGCGAAGTGAAGATTAACCAAAAAACTGAAATACTTTGATAAAATCTGAGATTGCCTCTTTTTAATGAAAATTCATAAGTCCTCTTATAATATTTACTGTCAGTAGACAATGTCAACACAGAGAACACAAAAAAAATCAACTTCTATTAAAACACACAATGGCGGTGCACACTTTACAAAGCATATGAGTGGACATAGACGATGAACTAATGAACTTCTATATGACTTTTCAACAGTTTTTTCATCTTATAATTTTCCATATCAAAACCAAATTTTAATTCAACGACAGAAAGGGTTGTTTTCTAACACAAAGCAGAAAGTGGGTTCAAATCTATGAACTGAGGAAACCTTGCATGACTCTTCACTTATTGTCGTTTCCTTGTATTATCTGGCTAGAATTGATTGCTGTTGTCTTGTTGTTTTCTACACACAAAGCAAAAAGTGGGTTTAAATCTATGAACTGAGGAAACCTCGCATGACTCTTCACTCACTAAATCATTGCATGATGTTTACTTTTATTATTTGGCTAGTGAATTGATTGAAGAATTCAGCTATAAAATTCATTGGGGGCGATATTTCCCGCTGGGTAGTGAATTGATTGCTGTTGTCTTATTGTTTTCTACACACAAAGCAAAAAGTGGGTTCAAATCTATGAACTGAGGAAACCTCGCATGACTCTTCACTCACTAAATCATTGCATGACGTTTCCTTTTAATATTTGGCTAGTGAATTGATTGAAGAATTCAGCTATAAAATTCATTGGGGACGATATTTCCCGCTGGGATCACTTGATTGTTGAATACAAGCAACTTTTTTTCTAAAGTTAAGATGGTTTAGCGCTTAGCTAAGTTAATGTACACCAGTCAAAATATACATTGAGAATCTAACAAATGCAATAAGCACGGTCTTTCCACTGACCATAAAGAAACAATGTTAACAATTCCCCGTGCGCTGTTCCGACACGAGTATAACTTTTAAGCATGTTTAAGCATCGAAAAAATCAGTTTTTGGCAAATAACTTTTCAACGGTCAAATTCGAAAAGTAGTCTAGGTAAAGTTTTTGGATGATAAGATTTGCACACTTTTTTCCTACTTCTAATGATTAAAAATGTGGATGATAAGATTTGCACACTTTTTCCTACGACTAATGATTTAGAATGTATAGGTCCTTAAAAGCATACAATGACAAAATGAATGAGTATAACTGCTAAACCTCATTCCTATCGAAAAAAGTACAAGTATCCTACATACAACATTCGCTTTGTAGACTACAAAATTTTCTATACAAATATTAATACACTATTTTTAATATATTTCTTTTGCTGCAACCAATCATTTATAAAATAAAGCTATTAAAAAAATGGGCACGACTGGATCGCACAAACTTACTCTCGTACCTAACAACTTTAACGTAGATAGATTTTGTACCTGCTGTAGATTTTCCCAAGTATCATAAAATGTATTTGTTTTAGGGTCCACTTATTAATACATTTTTCTTTTTATATTTTTTTTGCCTATACACACCTCAACTAAGTTGAAAACATTCAAATAAACTTGAAAAAATTCAAAATCTTTTGATTTTCTTCCAACTCAATCGTCAACCTTCAAAAAAATCAAAATCAAGCCCACACACGAGTTGATTTAATAAACTTGGCATTAAATTGAAAGACAAGTTGAACTGTGTATGGAGTGCTATAGAATATGACCAGTATGAGGTTAGGTTAGGTAGATGGGCTGCCGCTAGATCTCGTTCCCGTCACACTTAGATCAATGTTGATCCTCTGTGATACCCCGATGGATTGGACGATCCCTTTAAAATAAATTTCCTATGAAATCCTATGGAGCATCGAGCCATTTCGAGGCGTTGATGAAGTTCATTAAATTTAAGATGTTATTATCTGTTGACTTCGAGATTTCTCAAATCCAAACATTTTGTCCTTATGTTGCAGAGTGCCGGACAGTGACCTAGGTAGTGGAGGGTGTTCTCCCCTACTTCTTCGTCTCCACAGCCTCTGCATAGGTCTACAGTATTGAGTTTCATTTTGTTTTTATAATACTGTGGTGAATATGCCCAGTTATGTTAACAACCACACATTAGTACAACTTTCCGCGCCATCTTTGAGTGAAATAAATAAATAAGGTTGGTGTCCAGCCTCGTTCGTAATGGAATAATTGACGAAATCTTCTCAAGCTCTTGATGAAGGTGGTGAAAACGTCGAAAATCAGTTCGAGAAATTTGAAGACAAAATGCAGAACTTTGCCAATGAATTAGATAAGGTTAGGAAAATGAAGGTAAGAGAGGGCAGTTGCGATTTTCCTAAGAAGAAAGAAATGCATCCACCAACCTTTGATGGACAGTCTTCTTGGTCAATCTACAAGAAGCAGTTTGAGGCAGCCGCAACAACAAATGGCTGGGATGACGAAGACAAGTTTATTGCCCTGACGCTTGACCTTAGAGGTTCTGCTGCTGAACTTTTGCAAACCATACCAGCAGACCCGAACGGTAACTTCAGTGCTCTTGTTCAGGCCATTGACAAACGCTTCGGCGATAGTCATATGCAAGAAGTCTTCCAAGTCCAGCTCAATACCAGAGTCCAGAAAAGAGGTGAAAGTCTGCAACAACTCCAAGCAGACATCGAACGGTTGGCACACCTAGCATACCCGACTGCAGGAGATGAAATTACCAACCAGCTAGCAGCGGAGGCTTTTGTCCGACATCAACATCCAGCGAGCTATTCGAACTGCTGGAAAACGCACGCTTTCTGAAGCATTAGCGTTCGCTCTGACTATGGAAGCATCAGAACAGGCTTCCTTAGGAGTTCATCGGGTAAGAGAACTTGAAGTTGAGGAATGTTCTTGCCAGAGAGCTGAATTCCGTAGAAGTCAGCGAGAATGACCTGTTCGATGCTGGAATTACAACAAAACCGGACATCTCCAGTGCCAGTGCCTATTGCCACCAAGAAGAGTCGCCTGTCAACACTGTGGAAACAGAAATAATACCCGCGAACAGGTGAGCAATAACATCAACGCTCCTGCTCGCTCTGTTTCCCAGTCGGGAAACGAGTAAGAACCAACTTCGAGGGGCAGAAGCTGCTTTCTGGTATCGATGGCCCCAGAACCACCATACAAGTTTCGCAGACCAAACAGAACAATAAAAGTCTGACAGTGGATGCAACATTAAATGGCAAGAAACAGTTGGCTACAATTGACACCGGTGCACAGCCTCCATTGTAAGAAAAGACTTGGTCAAGATGACGTGGCTACATAACACCAATAACTACCGTCTGAAAACTGCGACAGGTGAGGCAGCAAGAGTATATGGAGAAGTTCGTCTTAAAATCCGTTTGGCAGAATTAGAATTTTCGCATCTATTTTTGGTAGCAGACATATGTGATGAGTGCATAATTGGAATCGACTTCATGAAAGAGTACGGAGTGATTCTGGATATCGGTAAGCAAGTGTTGAAGTACCAAAATGTAGAGATTCCTATGGTTTATGGCAACGAAAACTCATCAACTCTAAGAACTGTCATCAAAGAAGACATATGCTTGCCTGCCTCTTCAGAAGTTTTTGTTTGGACGAAAATAGAGGGCGATCTTGGTAGCCATCGATACCTCATGGTGAAACCAGAGTCTGAGCAATCTTCCCAAAACATCATCTTAGGGAAGACTCTTGTGGAACCAAAGAACAACATGGTACCCGTACGGATTCTGAACATCAAACCGTACGAGGTCAAGCTCAAGAAAGGAGAAGTAATTGGCAAATGCGAATCTGTGTACGCTGATATATTTCTTCACCGAGTGGGCAGTATACACAACAGGTACAGCACCGAATCGACACAGGTGATGCGAGACCGATTCGACAACCAGCAAGACGTCTCCCATTAGCCAAACAAGCCGAAGTTGAAGAAATGATATCGACAATGAAGAAAGATGGTCTAATCGAAAATTCCAAAAGCCCTTGGGCGTCACCAGTTGTTCTTGTCAAAAAGAAAGATGGAAGCACCCGATTTTGTGTGGACTACCGTAGGCTGAACGATGTAACAAAGAAAGACAGATACCCTCTGCCCAGAATCAGCGATACATTGGATGCAATGGAAGGAGCTCAATGGTTCTCGACGTTAGACTTGAAGAGTGGCTACTGGCAGGTAGAAATCCATCCAGAAGATCGAGAGAAGACAGCTTTCTCAACCGGAAATGGTCTGTGGCAGTTTAAAGTGATGCCATTCGGACTGTGCAACGCTCCGGCAACATTTGAGCGTCTGATGGAGTGTGTTCTTCAAGGCCTTACTTGGAAATCATGCCTTGTATATTTGGACGATGTGATCGTTTATGGAAAAACTTTTGACGAGCATTGTGAAAACCTTAAGGCTGTATTTCAGAGGCTTCGAGAAGCACACTTAAAATTAAATCCAGATAAATGTGCGCTTTTCAAGACCGAAGTTAAATACCTGGGACATATCATCTCATCCCAAGGAGTAAAGACTGATCCTGAGAAAGTTGACACTGTGAAGAATTGGCCAACACCACAGGATAAACATCAGCTCCGTAGCTTTCTTGGTCTAGCCACATATTATCTGCGCTTTGTGAAGGATTTTGCTGGAATCGCTAAAAGCTTGCATCAACTTACTGAAAAGGGGAAGCCGTTCAAATGGTTAGGTGAGTGCGAGAAAATTTTTCAGGAACTCAAGCTACGTTTGTGTAATGCTTCTGTGCTGACCTATCCGACTCCTGGAAAACCTTTCATCATCGATGCCGATGCCAGTAACGTCGGAATTGGAGCTGTACTGTCGCAAGTCCATGAAGGAGAAGAAAAAGTCGTCGCCTACTACAGTAAGGTGCTCGCGAGGCCAGAGCGCAATTATTGCGTCACCAGAAGGGAACTTCTAGCTTTGATTTTGGCAACAAAGCACTTCCATAAGTGCATCTAAGGACAGAAGTTCCTCCTTCAAACAGATCATGATGCGCTTAATTGGCTTCTGAACTTCAAAAATCCAGAAGGTCAAGTAGCAAGATGGATCGAGAGACTGCAGACATACGACTACGAAATTCAACATCGAAGAGGAAAGCTGCACTCAAACGCAGATGCATTGTCTCGACGACCGTGTAAACAGGACTGTAAGCATTGCACGCGTCAAGAAGAAAAGGAAGCGGTTGCCATCCAACGAATAAGAGCCGATCCCATTTACGGTTGGAGTAATGAAGAACTGAGGACTGCCCAACAAGAAGACTCGGATATAGAACCCATTCTTGCATGGAAGGAACACGGAGAAAAACCAGAATGGGGTGACATCTGCGATAGAAGTCCAGCTCTCAAAGCATATTGGGCACAGTGGGACTCACTTCATGTGCAAGAAGGAGTACTAAGGCGCAAATGGGAATCTGCAGATGGCAAGTCTTATCTAATGCAGTTGATAGTGCCTATGTCAAAGGTTAATGACGTTCTTCGAGAGATGCATGATGGAGCATCTGGAGGTCATTTGGGAGTCAATAAAACGCTGGATAAGATACGACAACGGTTCTACTGGCTACATGCAAGAGATGATGTCGAAAAGTGGTGCTGAAAATGTGATACTTGTGCTGCTACCAAGGGACCAGGTAGAAAGCTTCAAAGTAAAATGCAACAGTACAATGTGAGCACACCTTACGAAAGAATAGCAGTAGATGTCGCAGGTCCGTTTCCGGAGACAAACAGCGGAAACCGATACATCCTGGTAGTCATGGATTACTTCAGCAAGTGGCCTGAGGCATTTGCCTTCCCAAATCAAGAAACTAAAACAGTTGTTGATCAGATTATCTTCAATTGGGTGAGCAGGTTCGGCGTACCTTTGGAACTGCATTCTGACCAAGGAAGGAACTTCGAATCTAACATCTTTCAGGAGGTTTGCTCTTTCCTTGGCATCAAGAAGACGAGGACAACACCGCTTTATCCACAATCTGATGGGATGGTAGAACGATTCAACAGGACTCTTAAAGAACATCTGTCCAAGGTTGTAGGTGACTACCAACGAGACTGGGAACGCCATATTCCATTGTTCTTGATGGCCTATCGAAGTGCGGTTCATAGTTTAACAGGACATACACCATCGGAGATCCTGTTTGGCACAACAATACGGCTGCCCAGTGAAGTAAAATTTGCATGCTATACCATGGAACCGGAAAGGTCAGATGAATATGTGGATAACCTCAAAGAAAGACTCATTGACATTCATCAACGGACAAGGAAAAACATAAAAACCGCTAGTGATAGGTTGAAAACACGGTACGACGCACGTGCAACAACGATGGGATTCCAAGAAGGAGACCTGGTGTGGTGTTACAATCCTCACCGACAAAAATGACTGTCACAAAACTACAACAAAACTGGGAAGGCCCATATACCGTTGTGAAGCGAATCAATGATGTGGTTTACCGGATTCAGAGAGGAGTAAGGGGTAAGCGTAAAGAGTACACTGCGACCGTTTACATCGTTATAACGGTGGGAATAATGGATTAAATCGGGACGATCAATCCTAAGAGGGGGGCAATGTGGTGAATATGCCCAGTTATGTAAACAACCACACATTAGAACACCTTTCCGCGCCATATTTGAGTGAAATAAATAATTAAATCCATCACGGTTGGTGACCAGCCTCGTTCGTACTGGAATAATTGACGAAGCCTTTTTGGAAAGCACCATCTAGCAGACCCTAGAAAATTTTAGAACCCTTTATTTTCGTATATTAAAACAGGGGCACCAGTCCGAAAGCGGCAGTTTGATTTTGAAAGTAAATGAATAAATGTCAGTGTGAATAAAGAGTTGCATACTTGTGCTTGGTTATAATAAAAGTATTAGAAGAAAAAGTATTTTATATAAAAAGCGTTTTATTTTGTGAATCATTTGCAGTTTCAGTTTGAATAAAGGAAATAAGTTTTATTTGCGAAGCCTTAGTAAAATACTACAATACCCTTAGAGATTATGTCATGTGATAATTCCTATCAGAAGATGCAGGGATCTCTTTTTCAGGTTCATAATTTTTTCTGTTTGTTTTCTTATTGTAGCTGGGCCACAGATTCTTTGTATTAGTACAAGTTGCAAGTGAGTTCCACCTGTCATTGGTTAGTTCCACTATTTTCCTGTTAATCGCCTGTTTAATGGCACAGGGTGGAATTTAAACACTGGAGTCTATTAGGCTTGGATCTAACGATGAACCAGTTCATCGGCTTTTTCATTACCTTCAATTCCACAGTGTCCAGGGACCCAACAGAGTCTGATGTTGTGCTGTGTGGCAAGAACTCTAAGCTCTTCACGACAGCATAAAATGAGTTTGGATTTGATTTCTGTGGCAGAGATGGCCTTGATCGCCGCCTGCTGTCAGTGCGTAAAAAGTGATATCAGCTCGTGGTATCGCCATTATTAATATTTGCTCGGCACCCTTAATCACTGTCAGAACCTCCACTTGGTAGACAGTGCTGTAATCGGGGAGTCTAAAAGATTTGGCTTAATTGAGGGTTTCTGAGAAGAATCCCGCACCTACACCCGTATCCATCTTCGATCCATCGGTGTATATTTCTACCACCGGTTCATATGATTGTTATAAACCAGCATTCCATTCCTCTCTTGTGGGGATGGAGACGGAAAACGGTTTTTCAAAATCTGTACGGGGTGTTGTGTAGTCTGTGCATACATACCCCTCCGTAAATTTATTGATAATTTGTGCGTGATCTACTGAGTTCCTTTTCCAGCTATTCGTTTGGCTTAGTCTTAGGGCAGTGTAGGCCGTAGTTTTTTGTACAAGTAGATCTAGGGGCTTTAGGTTGAGTATCGTTTCCATTCCCGCAGTGGGTGTGGATCTCATTGCCCCTGTAATTCCTATACACGCTAGAATATGACCAAACTATAGCACACGAATTACGAATTATATGCTTATTTTTCTTGCTTGTATGTAGTTGGCCCACCAACTATTGAGTTGAGCAAAACTGTTAATTGCAATCGTTTGTACATCGTTTGTCTACTTTGTACAAGTTTTAGATTCGTTTGTACACTCACCGTTTTTTTTATATAGCCACTTCAAATAAATTTACGGAGTTTGGCCCACCAACTATAACGCTCGAAAAATCTGGAAATGCAGTTCGATAGATAATCGTTTGTCTATGTTTGTCTTTTTTTTTTCGTTTGTATACGTCCCAATTTTTTTTGACAAAAAATTTTTTTTTAACCAAATTTTATTAAAATTTTAAAACATATGCATTCGTTTGTCTTTTTTTTATAATGATTTTTGACCGTATTAATTTTTTTAATTTGTATTTATTTCTATTTTTAATTAATTATATAAGCTTTTTGGAGCATGTACTTGGCCCACTAACTGAAACGCTCGAAAAATCTAAAAACGCAGTTCGATAGAAAATCGTTTGTCTTCTTTTTTTTTCGTTTGTATATGTCCCAAATTTTTTTGACAACAAAATTTTTTTTAACCAAATTTTATTAAAATTTTGAAACATATGTATTCGTTTGTCTCTTTTTTATAATGATTTTCCATCGTGTTAATTTTTTTTATTTGTATTTATTTCTATTTTTAATTAATTATTACTTTTTTTGGGACATGTAGTTGGCTCACCAACTGCATTCTCTTTTATTTGGGTATCCACAGTTTCAACTTGTATTCGAAATTGCGATAATAAAGACTTTATTCTTTTTTTCTATTCTTTTTAAGGAGTGCCCTGCATTTAGGCTGCATTTAAAAAGACTTAAGTTACACCTTGAGTATATTATTTATTCAGTTAAAATAATTAAAAAAAAGCAAACAAAAATAATTCTAATTCTATAGGTACTTGTTGAACTTTGCCGTCGGCTTAATATAAAAAAAAACACTTTCATCGGATTATTTGTCAAATTATGTTAACTCGACTAAACGTGCAAAATATACATAAATATCAGACAATTTACGCACACACACACATAAATATTTCACAAATTATTCTCGGAACAATAGAAAATAATTCGATTGGAATCAAAAAGGAGTAGTACTGTTCCGAATTCCAATCGAAAACGCCATTAGTCATACAGGGAAACCAGTTGCTGGAGAACTTTGTTTAAGTTTTCCCAATTGCCTTGTTGGCACCTTTTACACGAAGAGCAAAATTGCCAGAGATTTTTTTCAATTGTTTCCTTATAAAGGGCATTCACACGATCAATTTTTATTGCCAATAATTGTTGAAGATTTTATCTGTCAAAAAAATTTGTTTAAAAATTGCAACCACACGTATCAATGAATATTGACAATAATTCAATAAATTCTCTTTTAAATTCGCGAGAATTAAGTCGTAAATCACAACACAACTTAAACATCGACAAATAATATTACGCTGCCAAAAAACAATCCTAACATTGACACTAACATTTATGAAAACCAAATCGATTTTGTTTCTCATCAATCTGGTCAATGTTCATTGACAATGACATTGAAGAACATACGGTCAATACCCAGCGAAAAATTACATTTTCAGCGAATATTGACAATAAACATTGATCGTCTGTAGGCCCCTTAAATTCTATTGGTTGAAAGCACATTACGGACAGTGTGAGAAGGAATGTGAAACAAATCTGATAAAATCGTTGACCGGGGAGATTGTTTTACATCCCCTTACTTCTTAACCTTCTCGCCTACAAACTCTCAGTTGCTAGCAACTCAGTTTACTTGACGTAACGTGAGTTTTAAGTTCGTTGGTTTGTGTATCTTCTTTGATTACAATTTTATAGAATCAGATTATATGCATTGACTCGCAGATGTCGTGCAAGGGAAAGTCAATAACTCAATACAGGGTGGTGTGAAAATTTCTGTTTTTAAAGGACAAATTTTGTTTTCGGAGCATATTTTCTATGAGTTAGAATTACAATGTGTAGAAGAATATTATTCGTTATGAAGGCAGCTTGGAGATTAATATTTTAACTTTCCCTGATATTCCAAAAAAAGCTATTTTGTTTTTTGGCAGCCAATCCTATCCGAAAATGACTTTGTTAAAATTTCTCCATAATCGTAATATTAAAGTTTTATTAAAAATATATACATAGTATTTAAAGGCAAAGATGAATACACAATTCAGAATCCAAGTAATCAAGTTTGAACTCACATGAGATCGATTAAGCAGAATGGAACTTATCACAAATTTTAAGGTACAACTAAACTAAATGAGGTCATTTTCAACATCAGTAGGTGTAGGTATTATTGAATAATTAAAAATCTAGCTATGTCATAAATTTTAATTTTGATTGAATTATTAGAAACATAGATGTATCAACGGAAAATATGAGAAATAACTTTTTGTTCAAATTGTGAATTCACATATGTAATTGTTCACAATGCGACGAGTTTCTTGATGACGTTTTTTTTGACAGCGTTAAATTATATATTATTTTTGTTCTTGTTGTGCAGTGTGCGTTCAAAATAATGACAAAAATCAAACTGAAATTACGCTTATTATTTGAATATTATATTTGTGCTGGTGAAATGATTTTCGGCTAAAAATGCAAAGAAATTAAAACAATACAACATTATAATATTGTCAACACAAAAATATCTATAAATATAATTGCATTGTCAACTAAATTTATATTTATTTTTGTTAATTTCCACTTGTTGTTGTGTTAAATATAAAAAAAACATAAAAAACGTCGACGAGAGCAATTTTGTTTTCAATTTTCCCAACTCCGGCGTTACGTGACGACGAGAAACGTTTCATTGTGCATACCCTGGCGTTTCCTCGTATACTTACATACATGGTTTGAAATTGGTTTGACAACTACGACGAGTTCTCGTCAAGCTCACGTTGCGTTTTCACGTCGCATTGTGAATCGAGCTTAATGGTTTTATTGTATTTTATGTAGGTATGTATGTATATTGTATATAAACAATAGCGCAGATCCAACCCCTTGAAAGGACTGCGACCTACTGTCTGTGTCTACTGATCTGTTTTGAGTTCTGCTTTAGCCTTCAGCGTTACCACTTTCGGAAAAAAAGTCGAAGACGATTTAAAGAAAAAAGTTAAGTAGATTGAGAAAAATCAAAGTAGATTTCAAAAAAAAGTTTCATTTTACATAAACCCATATTTTTAATTTTTTTTTTTGTAATAAAATTTAATTCAATTTAACAAAAAATAAAACTATAATCTTATATTCTTATATTCTTATATCTTATATTTACATACAATATGCTTTGTTAAATTACTCAGTTGTGTATTTGTATTGTGTTAAAGGCCTTCTACACTAGCCCACTGTGTATTAATACATGTGAAAAAAGTGGGACGTAGAATAGTGTGGAAACAAAATATGAAAGCCCAGCCTACACAACCCGACATTTTATCCCCCACAATTTGACATGTGTTAATACATGAATAATTTTAGGAATGCAAGCAAGGGTGGAAGAAAAACATGAAGTCATTTCTTTCGCACAAATTTGGCAGTCGCTTGGAATTCTTTACCACTTTCAATTTGACATGTATTAATATACAGTGACAGTGGGTTAGTGTGGAAGGGCTATTACAAGTTAATTTTTGTAATGTAATGCCAGATCTACACGAATTTCAAAGTTGCCAATATTTCTGCCAAAAAAATGGTAAAATAATGGCAGAAATAATTTTTGTATGACATGTATTTACACGAGTTCAAGTAATGGCAGATTTAAAAATACTGGCAACTATGTCATAAAAGAATGAGCAAGTTCATACTTTTTCTAGAATGGCATAATTTGGAAAATGGCATCAGTAAAGTATTAACACATGGCCATATTATTGGCAGCATTTTATGCCAAATTGTCTCTTCCATTATTTTTGTTGGCAAAAATATTGCCAGTATTTAGAGTGTTTACACTATGCAAAGAAAAATGGCCATAATTTGACAGATAAAATGGCATTTTGCCATTCGTGTAAATGCAGCATAAATGCCTACTAGAGTGAAGAGAGAAAAAATAAGTAGATTTTGACCTTTTTTTTAAGGTTGAAGTAGAATGAAGCAATGATTTTAAAAAAGAAGTGGATTTCAATATATTGGCGATGGTGCACAGTAGGAAGTATTTTAAAAAATAAATTGAAAAAAAAAGAAGTAGATCTACTTCAATTGAAGTAAAGTGGCAACACTGCCTCTGGCTAGTGCGATCTGCGATGAGATGAGGATGACGATGAGTGAAGTTTAGTTTTCTAAAACTAGGTACCTATAAACAATTTCTGAAATGAACTGGGTAGCTATTTAATATTCGGTTGAGGTATTTTTTTTAAAAGGCGTATAGGTTTTTTCTTTGTAAAAGTAGGTTTTTGAGACAATAATGTATTTGCTTCTGACACGAGTAAAACACATGCAGGTATTTTTTTTTCAGGCATGCTGAAATTTTATTAAAAATGGGTTTTTGGAACTACAGGAAATACACATTTCATGATTATGTTCGAGTTAAAATAATTTTGATTTATTTTAAGTAAACCCCCCTAAGCCATTCGCTGAAAAAACAGCCAAAACTCGTAGGTAGTTAAGTAGGTACTCAAAAATTTGGTTACTACCTATCAATATCTATAATAGGCATGTATAGGTATTAGTACCCATAATTACTTTCTATTTCATAGAGAAAAGAAACTCATTAAAAGCCTTAAGTCGACGGCAAAGTTCAAGTTAAGGAACAAGTACCTATAGAATTAGAATTTTGTTTGCTTTTTTTTAATTATTTTAACTGAATAAATAATATACTCAAGGTGTAACTTAAGTCTTTCTAAATGCAGCCTAAATGCAGGGCACTCCTTAAAAAGAATAGAAAAAAGAATAAAGTCTTAATTATCGCAATTTCGAATACAAGTTGAAACTGTGGATACCCAAATAAAAGAGAATGCAGTTGGTGGGCCAACTACATGTCCCAAAAAAGTAATAATTAATTAAAAATAGAAATAAATACAAATTAAAAAATTAACACGATGGAAAATCATTATAAAAAAGAGACAAACGAATGCATATGTTTCAAAATTTTAATAAAATTTGGTTAAAAAAAATTTTGTTGTCAAAAAAATTTGGGACGTATACAAACGAAAAAAAAAAAGAAGACAAACATAGACAAACGATTTTCTATCGAACTGCGTTTTTAGATTTATCGAGCGTTACAGTTAGTGGGCCAAGTACATGCTCCAAAAAGCTTATATAATTAATTAAAAATAGAAATAAATACAAATTAAAAAAATTAATACGGTCAAAAATCATTATAAAAAAGAGACAAACGAATGCATATGTTTTAAAATTTTAATAAAATTTGGTTAAAAAAAAAAATGTTTGTCAAAAAAATTTGGGACGTATACAAACGAAAAAAGACAAACATAGACAAACGATTTTCTATCGAACTGTGTTTTTGGATTTTTCGAGCGTTATAGTTGGTGGGCCAACTACATGTCCCAAAAAAAATAATAATTAATTAAAAATAGAAATAAATACAAATTTAAAAAATTAAAACGATGAAAAATCATTATAAAAAAGAGACAAACGAATGCATATGTTTCAAAATTTTAATAAAATCTGGTTAAAAAAAAATTCGTTGTCAAAAAAATTTGGGACGCATACAAACGAAAAAAAAGAAGACAAACATAGACAAACGATTTTCTATCGAACTGCGTTTTTAGATTTATCGAGCGTTACAGTTAGTGGGCCAAGTACATGCTCCAAAAAGCTTATATAATTAATTAAAAATAGAAATAAATACAAATTAAAAAAATTAATACGGTCAAAAATCATTATAAAAAAGAGACAAACGAATGCATATGTTTTAAAATTTTAATAAAATTTGGTTAAAAAAAAATGTTTGTCAAAAAAATTTGGGACGTATACAAACGAAAAAAGACAAACATAGACAAACGATTTTCTATCGAACTGTGTTTTTAGATTTTTCGAGCGTTATAGTTGGTGGGCCAACTACATGTCCCAAAAAAAAATAACAATTAATTAAAAATAGAAATAAATACATATTTAAAAAATTAACACGATGAAAAATCATTATAAAAAAGGGACTAACGAATGCATATGTTTAAAAATTTTAATAAAATCTGGTTAAAAAAAATTTGGGACGCATACAAACGAAAAAAAAAGACAAACAAAGACAAACTATTATCTATCGAACTGCATTTCCAGATTTTTCGAGCGTTATAGTTGGTGGGCCAAACTCCGTAAATTTATTTAAAGTGGCTATATAAAAAAAAAACGGTGAGTGTACAAACGAATCTTAAACTTGTACAAACGTATACAAACGATGTACAAACGATTGCAATTAACAGTTTTGCTCAACTCAATAGTTGGTGGACCAACTACATGCAAGCATTTTTCTTATTTTTTTTATTTAATATTTGATTGTATTATATTTTATATATTGTATATATTTTAGGTTTATTGTATATAATTTTGTATTAGTATATAAGTCTACGCTTGCAATAAGCCAAATAAATAAGAATAAGATTTACCGAACACCCTGATTGGTCTGCAGCGACGCGACGTGTCTGTGTCGTGTATGGACCCTTAAAGCCAAAGTTAATCACCGCTTCTTTATATGATTATTTTTTACATACATATACATACATACCAGTGGCGTCTCGTCAGGGTGTGCAAGGTGTGCATTGCACACCCCGATCTAACGTCAAAAAATCCCTCACCGAACGTTATTTAGTTTTACTCGAAAACAGCCTACCCATTTACATCCTTCATTTTTTTTTCATCATCGAAGGTTATGTAATAATACACACAAATATGCCCAATTTCAAAACCCGTAATACTCACCTCCAATAATTCCTTCATCGTTGCGTGAAAATAAGCAGACCAAGTACGGAGCCTTACTGTGCACTTGTTCTGTTTAATTCTTCAAATTAATCCAAAATGTACAAACTGGAAAGACGCCTTACGAAAGGGAATAGATACAAATAAGAGAAAACACACAAAAACAGAAACTGAAGTGCACAGACACAAAAAACTTTCGAACGAGTTCACTCCAAATTTATCAGAATAAATATTATGCGTTTGTATGTCGTATGGGTGACGAATGATGATGGGCATGGCTACTGTTAATGGGAAGTGGCAGTGGGTACCTACAACCTACCTACAGGTTTGCAGTTTGATCATTTTGAATGAATTCATTTGACGAATATAACCGAATAAGTGCACATTGAGATTTCGTACGAGTTTACTTGTTCTGTTTATTTTCACGCAACAATGAAGGAATTTGGAAAAGAAAATATAGCAAGGCAAGGCTGTGTCTTAGGAGGTATTTATTATGAATTGTGTAATTGATGAAGTTAACGCGTACGATGGATATCAATGCACTTCAGTCAGAGCTTCATATCTATTTTATGTTATCATTTAATCTGCTTTTTGTGTATTAGTTTTTAAGTGTCTACAGTTTGGAGCGGTGCTTTTACTTTTGTATGCGATTGTTTTTAATTTAATATTCAAGAAAAAAGGAAAAATAAACAATGAGTGAAAGTGAAGACGAAGATCGTGTCAATTGTTTGTTAGAAAAAGCGTATGTCGAAAAAAACACAATTATTTTGATTTCATTTTGATAGATAAAACTATAAATAGGAAAATTTTGTATGCAAGTTATTGCCAATATCGCAATTTATTGATATTTTAAAACAATTGTATTATTTTCACGATTTGCACACCCATATAAATAATCCACGCGACGCCACTGATACATACATATGTATGTATGTACGAATGTCAAGTTTTAAGGAAAACTGACCACACACAACTTATCCCTGAAAATAACCTTTTATTACCTCAGAGTCTAATTACCTTTGTATGCAGACTTCGAACTAGTGACCACGCTTGGTATTTGTTTTTTTCCCTAACTTACTTTTATCTTTTATTCTTTACATTGGTCGCCGCTGCCGATAGTAATGACATTTTTTCTGCCACACAGCACACAGAGTCCAATGACATTCAATTGCAATTTGCAAATCACCACAACGAAAGAATCACAATCTTCCAAGGCACAAAGTCAGGCAACAGTTTCAGCTTAACTTATAAACACCTGGTCAAACTGATTTTTTTTTTTACACTTCTCTAATTGTTCAATGTTCACTCACCAGAGCGCGAATGACTTCGCTGGCATGTTAAATCTTAATAGAGTAAAACGACCGTGGAATCTCCGCTGCTGCGGCCAGTATTACTTTCGCGTGAAGTTCAGTCAATCGCACCCATTTTGCTTGCACGCAAACTTAATGTGGGTTTTTTTTTTATGTGGTCTCTTTTTGCCATAATTTAACATTATATTTAAAAAAATTTCTCTGATCAATTTAACTACGTTTAAAAATTAAAGCTTTGTAGAAGCTCGTAGCGTAATGGTTAGTGCGTTCGACTGTCAACCTGGAGGTCTGGGATCGCTACCCAGCCTCGTTCACCTAAAAATCTAAAAGTTTTTTTTTCAGGGCTACTGCCTTTTGCGAGGAATTGACAAATCCTCCAAGAATATCACTTGTCACGAATAAGTGCTTCTCATCTAGCCGTTCGAATTTGGCATAAAATTGTAGGTCCTTTCCATTCTTGTCGAAAGGCGTACACAGGAATGGTTGCGAGTTGTTAGTCACTAGGCCCTGGTTCTTCATAAGCCGTTGTGCCACCCGATTTTTTGTTTAATTAAAGCTAAAAGAAACCACAGAACAATCTGCACCGGGTTCGCTCCCGATGAATTTACGTACTTTTTTATATTTTGCAACTTTTAATAATTTTTGTTATTATGAATTTTTGTGTTTAGAATTCTGGATAAAATTGTATTTGTTTAGGTAACTGAATTTTATATTATTTAATTATTAACTTTTAGTCGAAATAACCTTATTTTATTTTGGTGTCTTTTTTTTAACAAAAACAAGTCCAAAATGATCATGGCCAGTTAAATGAAACGAGACGAAAAATCATGAAAACCCGTTATGGGTAAAAAACTAGTTTTAAAGTTTTTCGACTTACAATTACCTCATAAGGTCATAACCCATGGTTTTTACCTGGGCTGTTGACTGTTACTGTGGGACACGCAGTATATTAATACTTCTATAATTTAAATAAGTAATTCTATATTGTGTAATTCTGTTAATGATTGAACCCTGTCGTACGTTTTTCTCCGTAAGTAGTCAAAGAAACTGCATGTTACAATTTAGGGTAATCTTTCGCAGATGTGTACAAACAAAACATTTTTGATTTGGTTCCATTTCCGTTTTTAAACTTTTAAACATGTACAAAAATGTTTAGTATCCAATAATGACAAAAAAGGCTATAACGGCCGAAGACTTTAAAATTTGTCTAAAGACTCTGCATGAAGACTGTACCTAGTCTACGTTGAAGGTTGTGTGAAAAACAGAATTGACAAATTGTTTAGTATCGAAGTTAGCTTTATAAATGTATAGAAAGAATGTACACACAAATTAGGTATCCGCCGTAGTGTACTTTTTTGTTTTAATTTGCAGTGCTTTGTAAATATAATATGTATGTATGCAAACAAAAAAATTCAAATTTGCTAGAAAAACATCTCCAGGGAGTCTGACATCAAAATTAAGTGCGGTATTGTAAATCTGGAATCCAAATCTATCTATTATATTTTACCGTGATAAATAGGTAATTATACACAATTTCCGACTACCTTTCTCTTTTTCTTGACAAGTTTCCTGATATTATTAGCAAAAATATTTCAGGTTTCAAAACTCATTAAAAAGGCTACAGCTAGATGTCACTTATTAACCATCAATTGCATTTCTTTTCCGCTACAATTGATGCGTTGATGATAACGATGATGATGATGGCCAACACGTTGATGGTGCATTCAACTTCAATAGCCCCAACAGCACTATGATCACCATCATCATCAACATCAGTGTCAATTGATCAAGTTTGAGTACTCTGTGAGTTTGTTATGTGTAATTGCAAATGGGAATTGCGTGTTGCGCGTGCTTTCATTACTCTCTCTCAATTTCAACAAGTTTCCGGGCCAAGCATGTACTGAAAGATTTGTTCCAACGTATGTCCAAATTTAGACATAATCATGATTTAATTATAAATTCTTAATGTGGTCAAAGAAAAGGCAAAGGCATAAGACTCTCATCTCTGTGATGCACGCAGAAATGACACACTTGAGAGAGAAGGAGATCCAGTGGCAAAGTAAACGATTCGCTTTTACCAATTTTGGCTAATGGTGATGGAAACACGCGTTCAACCAATCGATCGAACCATGGATCGTCTTAAGAGTAGCAATTTAATACAATAACAGAATATGATTTCTGATTGAAATGAAGAAATGCTGCTGTGCCAGTTGTTGTTTGTTGTATTTTTCCCGGTGGATCTCTTGCTTAGACTGGCGACAAAAACATAACGATGGACGCACGATGGACAACGACCACTTAAATGAAGCTTAATCCCAGTGGAGGAGCGAGTATGAACCACATGAAGCCCCACCAGTGTTGCCAATCTAGAATGTGAAAAGTGGTGGAAATTTTTTTGCATACTAGCCCATTAATGACAAGCATTTAAACAATCAATCAAAAAAAAACCTGATATGCCATACCGATGATAGATAAGAATAAAAATGTTCGCAAACTTCTGTGTTTCTGTTGGGTTACACATACAGCCCAAATACTTTATTCAGTTTTCTTTAAATTTGTTTACATTGGGAAATAATCAAAATGGACTCCAAAAACAGTTTTCCCAAGCTCATAGTATTCAAAAACTTGAATAAAATTAACTTCTAAAAATTAAATTCTCAAAATCAAAACCACTTATCCAACTTTAGTATTATGATTAAAACAAAACAAGAATAAAAGCTTCCAACAAAAAAATTAAAATGCAGGATTGGATCGCACGCATTTGCTCTCGTAGCTAACAACTAAATCGTAGGTAGTAATTGATACTGACGTTGTTCGCCAAATGTTTTATATCGCTAAAAAGAAAATAATAAAAACAAGCTAAAATAGCAATTTTGAATTTTTCGGATTGATTTCAAAAATGATTTTTTCTTTGAAATTAACGAATATGCCAAAAAACAAGTAAAAAATTGCATTTTGACCAAAACGTCCCCAGACATTCACCCTTATTCCGATAGACGTTTTACTAAAACGCCAATTGTCGTTTTTGGTGTCGTGTTGTTTTAGTGGCGTTTGATTATTCGTATTTCGTAACTAAAACGCCAGCATTTCTCATTCTTATGGGGTTTTCCATTGGTAAATTAAGAATTTGATGCGAAATTTGATTTTCGTTCGTGACGAATGGAATGATATTTGAATTGTTTTTTCTTTTGATATGGTATTGGTGTATTTTTGTGTTTGTGAACCTGTAAATTATATCGGCTGACGAATATAAAAAAAATCAGTCAACAGTTTTTATACATTCAAGTTTGTTTTTTCATTTGATGGGATTTCAATTTTTAAGTTATAAATAGACGATTACAAGGTTGTAATATTAATGATGAGGGATAAGTTCTATTCTATCGACTCATTTCAAACTGCTTCCATTCTAATTCAATTGTTACTTTTAAGTCCTTATATTTTCACAAAAAATTTCTTTCTTTACTGAAATGAATTAATGAAAACATGCACTTGTCACAAAATGTACAGATTTCACTTATAGAGTAAGAATGGGGGCATTGAAAATTACTTGAATTTGCTAGATAAAACACTAACATGACTATTTTTTTTCACTTAAACAAAATTAAATAAATTAAAAGTTATTAATTTTTTTGTAAAAAAGTTATTTTTTCTTTTTGTAGAAAAGTAATTTTTTTTTTGTAAAAAAGTTAATTTTTTTTTTGAAATAAGCTATTAATTTTTTGTAAAAAGGTTATTTTTTTTTTGTAGAAAAGTTACTTTTTTTTGTGAAAAAGTTATTTTAAATTTATTATTATCGATCTGTAATCGAAGTTTTTTGTAGGGTAGGTAGGTAGGTAGAAATGGCGGTCACGGGCAGTCTAGCCCATAGCCCAATTAGCGTTGAAGTGCTCCGTTTTGATACCATAACTCGTTCGAACCTGTGGATGGAATTGAAGAGAGAGAATATGGGCATATCCTCAGGATATCGTCCCTTTTTATTTGAGTTTAGAATAGGATTTTGTTGTAGCTTTTAGCACAATCATCATCAGAAAGTGGATCACTCACTCAACCACATCAACACCCGCACCCGCACCATCCACAGTTAGCCCACTAGGCAGTTCGTTGGCTGGCACTGGAGCGTCCACTGATCTGATTGGATGACTGTGAAGTTTTTTGTACTAAACAGTACTTTGGGTGGCCCGCTTCTCTATTTTTCAAAAGCACCTGCGGCTCTTAGTTCTTTTTTGTGGTAGAATTAACCCACGCGGGTTCTTTTTTTGGGAAATAGCAACCGTGGGGGCTAGTTTCGTGGGCGTTTAGGAACTGCACCGAATGAAACTAACATAACCGCGATTTATTTTGCAGTTTTCTGAAAAAAAAAAAAAAAAAACATGAAAACGAAATCAAGCCAAATTGGCCTTATTTCGTTTTCTAAAGCGAAATAAAGCCAAAACGAAAATTTGGCGTTATTTCCATATTAAAAGCGAAATGAGGTCAAATTTTTGACATTTGGCTTTATTTCGTTGGGCCTTATTTCACGTCACCTGTTAATCGCTTACAGCGATATGTTCATTTTAATTGTGTTGGTAGCTTCTGTGGTACCACCAACCAAATTTTCGCAAAATGCCCCTACTACGCTAAAGTTCATTTTCATTTGTATTCATTTGTACTTTATTCATTTTGGTAACACCATAATTTTTGGAAAACGAGCCTATAAACATTTTCAATGTTAATAATAGCTGACAATTGTACTGGTGTTGGTAAAAGGAGGGGTAGATACACCGAAAAATACGGATCTGCAAAATTGATTCAGGATCAAAAAAAAAAATAATATTTTTGGCCAATAGAAGGTTTTATTTGTCAGAATCGGTGTTTTGACAGATTTGTATCAAAAAAAGGAATTGAAATTTTGTACCAATGGAAAAACCCATTACATTCCACAATATAATCCACAAAAACAGCTGCCATTTGGCATATAAAAGTTATTCAAATACAAATTGAAAAAAAAAAATAGCTTGGAATTTTTGTTTTTCTTTGAGTAAAATTGTTGACAGTGGCAAAATGCCGAGGCGTACTGCAGATCCGTGTTTTTGTAAATCCAACCAAGTCAAACTCTGCTGGGTTCCTGGACATAGTAATATAGAAGGGAATGATATAGCAGATGAACTGGCAAGGAAAGGGTCATTATCAAAAAGAAACAATAGAAGCCAATTATTTACGGGGCCTGAAATCCCAAGCGGCGTCATTAAAAGGGAAATTGACCTAGTAACGAAAGAGCAAATCAATAACTCCTGGATTTCCAGGAACGACTGCGTTATCTCTAGAAGTTTATGGCTTTGAATTAATGAAAAGGAAACTCAGTATATTTTATCGCTGAGTAAAAAGAAATTAAGAATCTTGATAGGTATACTAACGGGTCATTGGAATAATTTCCACCAGAATAGGCGCTTTCGCACCCGATTTCTGTAGGAGCTGTCAGGATGTTGAGGAATTTGAAACCATTAAGCACCTGCTGTGCGATTGTCTTAACCTCCAAACAAATCGCCTCCGGTACTTCGGAAACAGGTTTGTTGGAGAACTGGACGATCTAGCGCAGGTCTCGAATGCAAATATGGGAAAATTCGTAGAAAAAACAGGTTGGTTCACAAACGAACCAGTCTGTGTGAACATTAGTTAGGAACATCTCTGCATTTCATTTATCACAATGGACCAATAGGCCCCCGTGTTACGCAACAGCTTAGGCAGTGCACACCCCTCCTTACCTAACCTAACCTTACCTATATCTTAAGTTTGATCGAAACTGATAATCCTCAACAACATTGTGTCGCAGTTCCAAAGATTTTGAAGCTAGCTGCCGCCCCAAGATTTTTCGCTGAAGGAAGCTACCAAAAGGAGTTGGAAACGACTTCAATTTGGGTATAGCACAGCTAACATTAAGTAAAATACTGAAGGAAATGCTAAACATCCTGGAGGAAAAACTTTGTCCGCGCTTGATAAAAATGGAGCTTTCGGAAACAGAAAAAAGTGAATCAAAAATGCATTTTTGTCAACATGCTGGCATTCCAGGTATTATTGGGTGCGTCGATGGCACCAATGTTAAAATGTTGGCCCCTTAAAAGACAGATCAACATATGTATTACAAAAGAAAAGGATTTTTTAGTATTAACTTTATGCTGATAAGCAGAAACTATAATTCATAAATTCATAAGTGAACATGAAAATAATTTAGGTTTGTGATAATCGTATGCGTATAAGATACGTGGATGCCAGACATGCTAGAGTCATTATTTGGTGATTTTTTTTTTGCAATACTTACGTTTAAGAATGTCTATAACTAATTCATAAATCTGATTGTTCATCTAAACCAATTAGTTAAATATTTATTCAAAATATTTTTCAATTTTCTATGAATTAAGTAAAAATAATTTGAGTAGTAAAACGCGTGTCATAAGTACTTTCTATAGGTAGTAGCATTTTAAAAAAATATATACATACATATATGTTTTCTATCTGTTTATTAACCAAAACAAGTAAGAAAATTAATTAAATTGCTTTTATTTATTTATAAACACATTAATATTTTTTTTTAATTGTTAAACAACATTTATTAACTTCCTATAAAATACTTTCTAGAGTTTATTCATTTATTGGGAACCTTAAACATTAAAACAAACTACCTGCATATGCACAAAATAGGATTTTTACCTTTATATAAAGCATAGTCAAAAATGAAATTCAATTTTATCTTTTAAGATTTTTTGTGGTCCTGAAAAGGACAGTTTTATTATAAATGTTTTGTAACACGGTCTATTTTCGGGCGGTTTGCTTTGTACGAGCCATATTCATTTCACTTTTTTACAAAAACAAATTTAAAAAACTTAACTTCATTTAAAATTTACTTTGCATCTTATATTTTGCTATGTTTTTGTTATTGTCGTTTACAAATTTCTCGACGACAGAAACTTGCGTAGATACAGTCGTTTTTGTTATGAAAACGACTAACGGAATAATTAAACAAAATTAATGAACGCGTTCCACAACAACGCGTTCCACGACAAATTGTCGTTGAACGCCTTACGTAATACCAAAAACGCAATGTTGTTTTTCGATGTGGCGTTCAACGTCTTACGGAATAAGGGTGATTATTTCCGTTTTTCGATTTTTTTTTGTCAAAAACCTGGTATACAGTATTATAAAAATTATTTTAAAGATGATATATGTATGTATGTATGCGAACTTTAAACAAAATTGTTGTTCGAGACAACTTGATAAAACCGAAACCGTTGTATGGTAGCTGCCCCAAAAACTATAATTTTTAAATATACCTACACAGTTTTGCAATTGATTGTTTTTTGCTTGCACACCAGAACACCGTTATTAAAATAATTTCAAATACAATTCAGTTACTCATACGCCACAGTATACGTTTAACAATAAATCATCAGTAAATGATGAGTATAAGTTATTTTCTGGAGTGGATTCTCATGTCTGTCTTTGAAAAGTGTAAAGGGGAGAAAAAAGCAGACTTTTGATTTCCAATCTAATCAAAAAGTGTCACGCAAACACTACGCTGTTTGTTCTAGTCTAGGGAAAATGTGGCCTTTTTGGGCCGAACCCAAAAATTTCGGTATATATAGGTACAAAATGTTTTGATGGAATCCGCATGAAAAAAGAGTGCTGAATCTGAATATGCCGGGTATACCTCTGGCAACCTTGAGGATTTTTTAATATGACGTTTTGAAGAGGAAGAGGTTGTTGTGCATCAAACGAAAAACAATTATTTGGTACAATCTATGCATACGGCACATAATTTCAAGGTACTTTTAATGGAGCACCTAATGACATTAAAACCGAGACGAAAGGACTACCCAAACAAAAGTAACAGTCATTTTTATGTAATTATGACTTTATTTTCAGTACGATATTTAAATATTGCGGAAACCCTTTGGAAATATTGGCCCGTTGATGAAACTTGGTATAAATGTTGTATTTCTTATGCATACCGAAAATAAGAATATTCGGTTAAAATATCTTTTGTAAAAGTATGCTTTTTTGACAGTGAGGAAAAATAATTGGAGTATACCGAAACACTTGTGACCAAAATGCTATCCTCATGAAACTTGGTGCAAATCTAATCTTAAAATTGTCACTAGAATAAAGAATGAAAAGAGTCTATTTAGGAGGGAAGGGTGTTTTTGTAGGGTTAAATAAAATGTGTGATTTTGAACTTAAAATCACCTTTTTCCGATGGGTATTTTTATCATAGTTTTAATGTCATTATGTTCTT
Organism: Melangyna quadrimaculata; assembly: GCA_949320155.1. Classification (NCBI taxonomy): domain Eukaryota; kingdom Metazoa; phylum Arthropoda; class Insecta; order Diptera; family Syrphidae; genus Melangyna; species Melangyna quadrimaculata. The sequence continues at coordinate 126,691,472 of OX439485.1, forward strand.
CATTAAAAAGTACCTTGAAATTATCACTGCCTTCCCCTTCAAAACGTCATATTTAAAAATCCTCAAGGTCACCAGAGGTATACCCGGCACGGCATATTTATATTCAGCAAAGCTGACATTTTTGGGTTCATGTCAATTTTCCCCAGACTATTCGTTATAACTCGAATATGATAAAAAACGTGCAGTGTAATCTCGTGTGAACTAAACCTAAACAGGCACCACCACTAGCTTTTTGACGAATCTAATTTGCATGTGGGTAATAATACTCTTCTTAAAGTTATCTTTAACTATTTTGAATTTGAGTTTTTCATTAAACTTAAAAAAAAAAGAGCGTGGATGCAAAAAAAAAATAACTTTCTAAACAAAGTTGCACAGCGGCAACTACTGTGAGTTAGAATAAAGTAAGAACAGAAAACTAAGTTGATGTTTGATGATAGAAGAGGAGGAAAATGGTTGTTTTCACTTCCAATGATGACAACTATGCTGCTGTTGTGAGCACGTATAAAGTGAATTCCCAATCAAAGCCTAATTTAGACATCGCAGATAGAAATAGTATATGTTTTTGAGCTGTTTCAACATTGAAATATCTATATATATACATACCTAGTTACATATTTGTCTCTGGATCGTTGTTAGAAGTTGGCTGAATTAAAAGTAAAAATTCCATAAATCGAATTCCATTCCGAGAATTTTGTTATTGTCCAAAGGAATCGAATGAACAAGAACATAGACGTCCGTCGTCGATTGCACCATAGCAATCTATCGAATGAGGCATCAGGATGATGGCGAAGCACTAGAGCTATCAAGTATCCCTTTTGGGCTTGATGTATGGACGTGAACGCATGCTGCATGTCGAGAAGATTAATCGTTTTATGCTGCCTTATGCATGGTTTGGATGCTACTATATGTTTGTTGTTCTTTGATTATGCTCCTAGGCAATATACCAGTTGATTGTCTCAGTCACAGCGTTCTTTTGTCACGATGTACTCTAGCAGATATGCAGGAAGGGAGTAAACAACAAAAGTATTGATGAAAAATGAAGGAGCGAGACACTGTAAGCGCAATGGCATCTGGTGAGTTTTTGGAGTTTTTGTGAAAAAAATTAAACTCACCTTTTTTTGCTTCATCGATTACGTGCTGATGCAATAGCAATGGCTCAAATATGGAATTCGTAAGGCGTATCGATCATCATGTTCTATCATTGTCATCATGCGATTCTGAAATGGATTGTTTTCCTTCGGATGAAGTATTGGATATGTGATGTTTGGTTGAATCAGTGAACTTAGTTGAACATTAAGATTAAGAGATTAAGACTGTTCATAGTTGCATTTCGTCTATTGTAAATACATAACTGTGTGTTTTGAAAAGGTCTTTGGAAAACAAAACAATGCTTCTTTAAGAGCCAAATTATTTACAGTCTATTCAAAACTGGATTGTGTTGTTTTAACTATTCTTTATACTTTATTAACTTTTTATTCATTCACTTACCTTTTTTAGTTAACTGGCTCTGTTTTAAATTTAAATGATTTTTAAAATGTTCTTGTTATATTTTCTTTAATGTGACTGATGATGAGGAACTATCAATTAAATCCTAAATCCTTTCTTTAGGTTTTTCGTGATATTCCAATGAAAAATTATTGCAAAACAGTTTTCCCACTTTTAAATTGGAGAATTTCAAAAACCAAACGTTATAGGGTAATTTTAAGGTCTGATTCGTTTTTAGTTCATCAAAAAAATCAATAATATTTATAGACTGTTTTTTTTTCACCAGAAGAAGTTTTAAATTGTGTGTTTTTTTCCATATCGCACTTTATTAAAATAATAATAAGCAATCTAAAAATGTATTGTCAACGCTAATAATTGAGAGTGAATAAAAAGAAACATTTTGTTAATCTTCTATAAAGGTTAAAAATCCCCTTAAAAAGATTGATTTTGTCGTTTTATCTTTAACCGATTTTAAATTAATTAAACAATTAGTTAATAAAGAAAACGTCATTTGAAATCGTTAAAGGAGGGTGAATAAATAAATACATTTAAAATCGTTCAATTTCTAATTTTTAATAGCGAATTTAAATCTAGCCTTAAAAAAATGTTGTTCTACCATTCGCTCAATAAGTATCCAACCGATTTCGATATATTGTATACATAATTATACACGCATTTTAACACTGTGGGTCATTTTTTTTAATTAAAAACTAAATCAAGAATGTGTTGTGATTTAATTTTCTAACAAATTATTTAACCCTAGAGTCTGTTAATGTGAGTTTCGGGTGTATAGTTTAATGAAAAGGGAATAAATTGGAGATAAGAGTTCTTCAAAAAATGAAGGCCGAGTAATATTCTTTTTTGCCACAACAAGTAGCAGAGAAACTTTTCGTGGTTGTTGTTGGTAATTCAGATAAGATCCCACATGGAAAAATCTCAATGCAAATTGATGAGTTGACCAAAAGGCGTACGCAGGATTTTGATCATGTGGGGAAAACTCAAATTTTATTTTACATTTAACCATATTTCCGTTCCGCAAATAAGTCATGACTGCAAATGGTTTATGCTGCAAATCTATTTTTCTATTAGCTAAAAACAATAAAATCGATTTTTTTTCAAAAATTGATCCAATACAATACCCAAGTCTCTGGAAATTAAGTTCACTAAGAGCCAGTTTTTCAGCTCGGGATTAAAGTTAACCACAATTTGGTCACTTAACATCGATTAACCCAACAAATGCTTTGAATATTTTACCCTCCAAGTTTTTAAGTCTTTTTGTATTCATTCTCTACTAAATAACAATGTCTTGGCTTAGCCAAATTAATTTCCAGAACGAGGGGGGTCTATTTCTATTTGAAAACAACAGAAACATTTACAATGGTCATAACTATGTTGAAAAATAAATGAACCAATTTTCGCATAAAACTAAAAACCATCCGGCTAAATAATCATTTCAGCAACCAGCTGATTATCATCAACATCTTTTTTCTTGTTAAAAAAAAGTTGGTTTTTATTTGTTTCTTTATATCTTGAAAAGCAAAAGTTCTAGAGCCATCTAGCTTTCATTTTATGACTAAAAATTTTTAAGAGCCTTTAATTTTGAAATCAAAAATAGTACTTAATAACGTAAAATATATATAATATTAATAAAAAATAGTTTGAACATTTTTAAAATTGTTTTTCTTCGAAATTTTGAGTTTGAAAATAAATTTTTCAAAAACTATTCACATATTATTCAAAAATAAAATAAAAGAAGAGATTTCTGGCTTTTCAAAGTGCCATTGCAAGGTGCTATTGTTTTTTAATAGTTTGTTACCTATTTTAAGTAGTTTTTATATTTTAGAAAATAGCCGCTCCCACTCAAATGAGGGGGAATAGACCCCGCCTTTCTTGTCTCAACAAAACCTACGCACTCAAGCTTTTTGTCAAACTTAAGGTGAATCACCAGTGCCCAGGGCCGCCAGATATACGTCATTTTAAGGTGTTGGTGAAGGGAGTGAAAAGTGAGGGGTAGGGATCAAATCGTTTGTACCACAAAACTCAGACGATTTTTCCAGTCTGTTTATGTTCTCTTTCGCCCTCTTTCCAGTTTTTTGTGTGTGTTCGGTGTCAGTGTGCCATTGGGTTGATGGTGTGAGTGAATATCAATGCAAAATGAAGAGCACAGAAATAAAAAAATGAAGAAGACAAAGAAAAAATCTCATGGAAAAAATCGTTCTGTGTGTACATTTCACACGATTTCTGGAAAAATCTTCGTGGAAATATCGGGCAATGTAGATCGGGACATAATTGGCGACACCTTCCTTTCACAATCAAGTTTGATAGAATAACGTATCTTTGTAAGCGATGAACAGCGTAGCGTATCGAATTGGTGGTTGGGTGCTTGTGCAATTTGCTTGTGCTACCAAAGAAGAAAGAAGAGAATGAAAGAATACAAAATAAACGATGACAGAAATAATGAGCTATATGTTTGTAGGGGTTTTATTGGCAGATGCAGACTGCAGAGCACAACTACAGCAGAGTATCGAATTTTCGGTTGGTATGTTGTGTACAGTCACAGTACGTGTTTAGTTGTTTAAAGAGTGTTGTGGGTAGGAAAAAAAAAACTTTTTTACACAAACAAAATAAACTGTTTAATAAAAAAAATTACTTTCTTAAAAAAAAAATAGCTTTTCTACAAAAAAACAAATGTTTTATAAAAAAAATTAACTTTTTAACAAAAAAATATTAAGTTTTTTTACAAACAAAATTAACTTTTTTACAAAAATGTTAGTTACTTTTTTTTAAATTGATTGAAATTGAACCCGTGAAAACCGAAAGCTTTTTTTAGTTTGTCAACTAAATTTTATACATATTTGCGCTCAGCCCTGACTAACATATTATGTTCGACGGGCGATTTTAACTTACTTCATTAAGGCAGACATTAAAGATTAATTGAAAAAAAAAAAACAAACAATCTATAATTGCATGAAAACTTCGAAAAAAAAATGAAAATCAATTTGAGTTAATGTTCTTGTACCTCAGAACAGAACAGAACAGAACAGAACAGAACAGAACAGAACAGAACAGAACAGAACAGAACAGAACAGAACAGAACAGAACAGAACAGAACAGAACAGAACAGAACAGAACAGAACAGAACAGAACAGAACAGAACAGAACAGAACAGAACTTAATTATTCAAAACTTTATAAGGAAAATTGATGTGGTACAAAAGTTGTAATTTAAGATTCTTGGAAGCATATTCTCAAGATATAGAAGAGGATTAAATAGTTGTAGATATAATAGAAAATTTAAAATTTAGTATCTACTTTTTGAAATATGATTAAAAAAGATGAGCATTTTGTGACACCGCATCGGACAGGCACAATCGTTCCTAACTTTATTTTTTCTTGGATTTCAATGAAATAATCTATTTTGTAGCTCGTACCACTGGAAAAATAGAAGTACTATACAGTAGAGGCCGCTTATAGTCACAAGAAGAGAGCCAACAAATGTGGCTGTGCTTGTACCCAATTCTGAAGATGGTTTGTCCCAAACAAAAAAGATCAGATCTATATGAATGAGGTGAAAAATTAAAGCAGGGATGACTTAAATTTGTATGCAAACTTAATCGGAAAATGTTGTATTCTAAAAATGTGATTGAGTTAAAAGTCATTTTGATATTTGGTGCATAAAATTGAAAAGTTGATACAAAATTTTACAAATTTGTAAAATAAAACCTACGCGCTTATTGACTTCTTGACTTAAACCTCCACCTACCTTATCGGTGGATAAAGTTAAAAAAAAATTGTTGATTAATTTAACAAGAGCAAAACGAATTTGTAGCGAATTTGTATAAAATAAAATTCTACAAAATTCTAAACGGATCTTCCAGATTAAGGTTTAAAAATACTGCCCTTGAGATCTACCCAAAAAAAAAAATATCTACAAATTCTTGAGAACTTCGAAAAATTAAAAATAATTTGAGTTAATGTTTTTTTTCACCTACCTAATTTACTTAATTATTCAGTAATTATTAATTTAAGTTCGTTGGTTGGCATATTCTTTACATTAACTAGAGATTACAAAGTTGGAAATCTAATACAAAATTTAAATTTAATGCTTTTTGAATTATGGTTAATAAAGACAAGCTGTTGTGACACTCAATTAGACAGATAAAATCGTTTCTTACTTTATATTTTACTGAAGGATTTCAATCTTCTATTTGTCTTGTCAGCAATTAAGCGTTTATGTTAATCAAACATAGCTGGTGCACTTCTTGAAAGCTCCAAATGTTCTGAAACAAACAACAAAAACTATTCTTATGGGAAGAATTAACTGGCTGAACACCAATAGCAGTAGGTTCACTTGTAGTTGAAAATAGCTAGTTTAATTGACGAAGTCGAAAGGATGAACACAGTATACATTCGAGCCCGTTCATAGCCATTTATGAAGATGAAATGTGCCTTTATCCGACACAAAAAAAAAAAGAATAAATGACGATAGCAAACAAAAAAAAAGTTCTAGTGTTACTTTGCAGGTGTTAATTATCAAACTAAATTCGGTGCAGTATAAAATTGAGAAAACTTCAACTTTTTGCTACAGGTAGGTTAGGAAGTCAATTAAATCGGAAAAAGTCATTAGGCAGTAGTCAGTAAAAGTAGAATTACAGATTCAGTCAAGATGATATTTGCCAAAAAATTAGTAATGATAGGAAGATGTACCTAATTCGCTTGGATCTTCGACCATCCAATCACATTGGGAAATGGTTTGTATGTACATCACTGTCAAAGTAGAAGGATACGAACATTGTGAAGAGCTCTACAATATAACGTTTTAGTTTTAGCAAGAAATGTATGGTATGACACAAAGTTGAGCACTCTTGGTTGAAGTTAAGGTCTTGTTTTCAGCCATCAGTTACCTACAACAATTTTTGTAGCTTTCACAAATAAAAAGCTTACCAAATTCAAATATTTATAATGTACCTTATTGCATCACGAGGGGTTGTCAACATTACACCCTTACAAGAATTTCAAAATTCAAAAAGATATGGAATTATTTTCTTTTATTGTGTATTTATGTTAAAATAATGAGTTCTTCTATTCAATTAACATTATCGTTTTCTTATATAACATATCTTGCTTCAACTTAATCTTAATTAATTAAATTTTGTTTAGGTGCAAACAATTAGTAATATTTTTGTTTTATCTAGCAAATGCAAGTCATTTTCAATGCCCCCATTCTTACTCTGTGAAATCTGTAAATTTTTTTAACTTTGAAACATTTTAATTTTCAATTTTGAGATGGAAAAAACTCAATATGTTTCTTATGCTAAGCTTATGCCAAAAGAAGTTTATGACTTCATTTTTAATTCTAGTCAAACAAATATTTTATTTTCACCCAATCTTCAACATAAAAATGTAATTTCTCGATAGAAATATATTAATAAGGTCATATCAAAAGCTTTACTTTTGGGTCAAAAACATTTTTAATTTTTCTTTTCTTCCATCTCAAAATGGTGGTTTTCAATGATAGTTGAATCTCACAGTACACATATCTAAGGTATTATCAGGCGCACCTTGTCAAATTTCAAGATGGCTGCCCCTTGTGTAAGTACCCAATTAACAAAAGCAATAAATGATGGCAAACTCTTGTGTAAGTAAACAGTAAATAAAATCAATTTTGTGGCGATTGTTTGAAATTCAATTCTTTCACTATTCATTTTGACAACATGCGCAGAACTGAACAAAAATGAAAACGCTATTGATATGTATCTTGGTTGAAACTAGCCTTTAAGGTACTTCATTGAAATTAGTCACTAAAACTTGAATCAGAATCAGTAAAATGTTGGAATTTTAACTGTGGAGTTACCTATTACAATAATTAAAAATGTCTTATCATTGATAAGTTCAATTGTTCAGTAAAAAACTTTCAGGTTAGAGTTGATCAATGAATGAAATAATCACAGAAGAGAATACTAGAAACGAACAAAAATGATTGGAATAATTGTGATCTACTTTTGTGAAAAAAAAATGTCAGTTGTTTAAAAAAATAAAAGTATTTTATAAGAAAATAATTTTGGTACCAAAACGACATTAGTTTTATTTGTTAAAGCGCATCAAAACTGAAAGACAAAACTTTTCAATTATGGTAAGGGAACCATTTGGGTAAGGTCATAGAAAAATGGTACAATATTGTACATGGAGGTTTTCCTATCTCAAGCATTTTGTCGCTGAATTACGTATGTTAAGCCTGATCCACATCTGTGTCGTGTGTTGTGTAGTGGAGTCGTGTGTCGCTATCGCTACAATGTATTTCATATGCGTAGAACCATATTTGTCTCGTGTGTTGTGTTGCAGTGTGGCGCATAAAATATATGGAATGACAGCGACACACGACTCCACAACACAACACACGTCATAGATGTGGATCAGGCTTAAATCGATTTGCATTTGTGTCTGTTTTTATTTGCTTAGGATTGTTCAGTGAGGTTTTTTTCAGATTAGAACAGAAAAGACCAGAACAGAACAGAACAGAACAGAACAGAACAGAACAGAACAGAACAGAACAGAACAGAACAGAACAGAACAGAACAGAACAGAACAGAACAGAACAGAACAGAACAGAACAGAACAGAACAGAACAGAACAGAACAGAACAGAACAGAACAGAACAGAACAGAACAGAACAGAACAGAACAGAACAGAACAGAACAGAACAGAACAGAACAGAACAGAACAGAACAGAACAGAACAGAACAGAACAGAACAGAACAGAACAGAACAGAACAGAACAGAACAGAACAGAACAGAACAGAACAGAACAGAACAGAACAGAACAGAACAGAACAGAACAGAACAGAACAGAACAGAACAGAACAGAACAGAACAGAACAGAACAGAACAGAACAGAACAGAACAGAACAGAACAGAACAGAACAGAACAGAACAGAACAGAACAGAACAGAACAGAACAGAACAGAACAGAACAGAACAGAACAGAACAGAACAGAACAGAACAGAACAGAACAGAACAGAACAGAACAGAACAGAACAGAACAGAACAGAACAGAACAGAACAGAACAGAACAGAACAGAACAGAACAGAACAGAACAGAACAGAACAGAACAGAACAGAACAGAACAGAACAGAACAGAACAGAACAGAACAGAACAGAACAGAACAGAACAGAACAGAACAGAACAGAACAGAACAGAACAGAATAGAACAGAAGTAATGGTCAAAACAAATTGTAATTTACTTTTCGAGTTTGGCGGATAATCGAGAAATACTTTTTTTTTAAAACAATTAGAATTGGAGTTGGAATTATTAAAAAAAAAATGATTTTTGACTCAAAACGAATTAATTTAATTTGTATTGTTTTTTTAGTATCTAGGTATTTGTTTGTTTCCAAAGTAAACCCACAAAGAGCCACGATGTTTGTTAAAAATTATCAACTTGCAAGTGACAGCCGCTGATTTTGACAGTTGTAACAAACATGTTATAAGTTGTTCTACCTAAAAAGTAAGAACAGAAAATCGTGTTCTATTCTGTTCCAAACTGTTTGGAATAGACTCACTGAACAGCAAATCAGAACAGTTTGGAACAGAAAATTGTACTTTTCTGTTGAAAACTGTTCCAAACTGTTCGGAACAACGAAGCTGAACAAAGCCTTTTGAACCTTCGACTTTATTCATCTAAAAAATTTTTGTAGGTGCCTACATCATTATTTGTCAGTTTTGCCATTGCAATTCGTCAGACTCTTTTTCAAATAAACATATTCCTAAAAGGAAATCTTAACTTGCTTCTGTATGTTAGATATTTCTGTTCGAGTCTCTATGAAATATTAAGTGCCTAGCTCATTCTAAAAAATAAATAGAAAAAAAATAAAATTTGACATCAAGTTAAGGTAAATGTATCAGAAATCTTCACATGCCTTCACCGCACCGTTTTCTTAGCTCGTTTGTTGGGTGCTGCTGACATAAAAATTCCAGTTGCAATCATGCAACCGATCATCATAGAATCGCGTCGTTATTTAACAGCTACACAAGCCCAACAACTGCATTTTGCACCCATTTGTTGTACAAAAGTCCTGTGAACACAATTACGGGTTCTGAATCCAAATATACCTCTAAAAGTTTGTTCTACCTATGTACCTCTAAGTTTGTACTACCTACATATATACTACTTGCTTAAAAAATAAAGCATACAAATAAACTTGTCGGAATTATTATCAGTTATATTTATGCTTTTTATTATTTTTATTACATTAATATTTTGTTAAGAACTTAAATTGATTACATTAAGGTCTAGGTAGGTATAGCTATATATTTTTTAGAAACATACATTAGCAAATAATAATACTTGAATACCGTTTACCAAGAAAATCTAACTTTTTTATTCCCTTACTTAGATTTTAGATTTGTTTATAAATAATTTCTTAACACGTTATGAATAAATCAATAAAATATTTCGTCTAAGACAAAATTTACGCTAGAAGCAGTATTAAGAGAAACAATATTAATTTAAAATTTTATCGTGTAAAAATTTATTCTACGATTAGACTTTAGAACAATAAATTAATTAATAAATTATTGTTACACAAATTGAAATGCATAATTATTGGCTAGCATTGAGTTGAACAACTCATACTGATTCTGGTATCAAAGTATTATTTGTAGTAATATATTTACGCTCATCCTTGACTTACTGATTCACTGACTCACCGCCTGAATGACTACATAACGCTGCAATGCCATACAAAAATAACTTTCTTGCAAAAAAAAATTACTTTTTTACAAAAAAAAATAATAACTTTATAAAAAAACTTTTTTACAAAAAAAAAAAAAAAAACAATTTTTTTAAAAAAAAAAAACTTTTTTACAAAAAACAAAATATCTTTTTCACAAAAAAAAATAACTTTTTTACAAAAATAAATAACTTTTACAAAAAAATAAAAAAATAACCCTTTTTACAAAAAAGTATTAACTTTTTTACAAAAAAAAAAATAACTTTTTTACAAAAAAAATAAACTTTTTTTCAAAAAAAAAAATAACTTTTTTACAAAAAAATAAAATTTATTTAACAAAAAAAAACTTTTTAACAAAAAAAAAGGAATTTGTTTGTGTAAAAAAAGTAATTATTTGTTGTAAAAACGTTATTTTTTTTTTGTAAAAAAGGTATTTTTTTGGAAAATTTTTATATCTTTTTGTAAGAAAGTTATTTCTATTGTATGAATGGACTTAACGCTAAAATGCCAAAACATATCAAAGCATTAAAATAAATATTTACGCTCATCCCTGACTCACCCTGACTGTATAACGCTGCAATGTGATTTTACAAAAAAAAAAATAACTTTTTTACAAAATAAAATTAACTTTTTTTATAAAAAAAATATTAACGCTCATCCCTGACTCACTGACTGGGTAAAGCTGATATGATAATAAGCTAAGATCGGGAAAGCGGTTCCTGCTCCTAAACGAAAAATCGGAAAAATTCAGGCGATATGTCGGAAGGTAGGGCTTAAATAGGCTAACATTGGCTCAAACTTATAGGGTTCCCACTTTTCTAGAAGTAAGAAAATAAATTACAATCGGAAAATAGACTCCTGCTCTTATACAAAAAATCAAAAAAATACAGGCAATTTGTCAGAAGATAGGTCGTAAATAGGTCTTAAATAGGCCTAAATTGGGTAAAATTTTAGGGGTTGCCACATCTTTAGAATTAACTTTTTTTTAAAGTGAAAGGTGAAGCTGTGAACTACATTTTATAAATATTTATGCTCAGCCCTGACTCAGATGAAATAACATAACATGTTCGACGGACGCCTTTGGCGACCTGCAACCTACTCAACCTCAAAAAAGGGTTTTGCAGCGGAACTCGGTTAATTGTGGAAGAGCCTGGACGACATTAGATAAGGGCTAAAATAATTTCAAAATGCAATCACAATGATTTAGTTTTAATTCCCAGGATTGATCTTGCTACGGAATCACAATAAACAAGGCAAAAGGTCAATCATTTGATCACCTTGGCATCAATTTGGAGACGCCAGTATTTTTGCACGGGCAACTTTATGTGGCTTTGTCACGATCACGAGTTGCAAATCAAGTGAAGGTTTTTATTGGATCTAATCCGCAAAGAACATTACCTACTGAATGACCAGAGAAAATTCACGCGCAATGTTGTTTTCCAAAAAGTTCTTCATTAAATACATTGTTGTGTCAATTTCTTATTTAATCACTAAGATAACTTCAATCTTCATCATTAAAGCATTATTAAAGTATATATTTATTTTTTTTACAATGTACATTAAACATATATGTACATACGTGTGCTGTGCAAACATATGTATATTTCTATTTGCAAAACATATTAAAAAGCATTAAATTGAATTAAAAGTGTTCTTATGTATGTTCATAATCTTTCAACGGTTGTCTTACAACCTACTACCAATATAATAATCGGGTTCAACGGGCGCCTTAGGCGGCCTGCAATACACTTGTTTATAATAATATAACAATGAATTGCTCTTAGCAAGATGCATATATGCATGATAATTATTATACCAACTAGTTGATGTTTAATTGTCTAAGGTCACCTTCCCATTTGAAGTACATTTTCTTATTTCGTCGTGTTTGATTCTTTGTCCTTACCTACCCATAGTGGTGCATTCTGGGTAAAGCTAAATGACTTACTGTACTATACTTGTTATAAAAAGAACTATCTTTTTTTCATAATCTATAAAGAAAAATAATAACAAAATAAAAATCAAATAAAAAGTAGGTTTGGTAATTTTCAATTTTCTCAAAAACTAGAAGATATAACATCATCTAGTTTTCATTTTGTAATGAAGAATTAATTAGAGCAACGAACTTCAGAAAAAAAAATAATATATAATTTTACTGTTTTAAAAAAAATACACTTAACACTTTTTTTTTTATCTTCCTAACCCTTTTTTCGAAACTATGCATAGATTTCATTTGATTTAAAAACTAGCCAATAGTACAAAGTGTTGTCTTTGAAACAAGGTATTATACTTAATTGTAAGTATTACCGTTATTTTTAATATTTTATTTTAATTTTTAGTACCGTTTTAGCCCAAACGGGGGGAGTTAGACCTCCCGTACTAAAAAATGCGTGTTGAACTGTTCTACACAAAGCGGTTATCAGTTTTTGGTGCCTAAGTTATCGTACTCTCCCCGGACAGGCAAAATATAATGGCTATCACAAAATTAAACTTATATGTACCAAAATCAAAAGTAAACAATACACCTATGCTATATTATATGGCACTATTCTTTCCATATACATAAATGGATAAGACACTCGATATAAATTAAAATTCTGAGAATACCACCAACAAGAGGACAGACAAACTAAAAAGAATAAGAATACTACTACTTTGGATGTATACTTAAATTATCAATTTTCTTCTCACGATTATTGTGGTAATTTCTTGACAAACATGTCAATCATGAAAAATCATAAAGGGGCACAGTGCTAAATATTTAAATAATACAAATCTATACAGCATAGGTTTTTGACTACCGTTTGATTGGCGCTCACTAATTGAATACACATTTAGGTGCTCTACCTATATTTTCAAAGACATCAATTTTTTTTTAATAGATATTCGATTCTTAATTTAATGTTTCAAATTATGTATTTAATCAGATTTCTACATATTTTAATAAAATTAAAGAACATGAAACAAGATATTTCTGATTTCCTAGTTTTAAAAAACAAGGTACAAGTATGCTTGTGATGGATTAAAGAAATTAACTTAATTAATTTTACCACTGTTCATAAATGTAGCTTAGTTTAGGTAAGAGCAGGTCGGCTCGACAGGCGCAAAAACTCCTGGATGAAACAAATGCAACAACACCTGCATTAAGTTGGCCTCAAACATGGAACAATCCAAAACCGGGAGGCCTGTCGACGTTTTCAGAGGTCAACCCGGCGAACCCCACAAGTGGAACCTTAGGTGAAGCAGTTGAGTGGGAGAGTTGTGGTCCCCCTCGAGATCATTATAATCGCCGGCTAAAAGAAGAAGAAAAAGAAGGTAAGAGCAGGTCGGCTCGTGTACCTACTAGCTCGAAACTGCCAGTTTCTTCTAATTTAATATTTTATATGTACCTATATATATGAACTTTGACCGTTGTATATGAAAACTATAGTACTTTCAAGAAGAGCAAAGCGGGTAGCGACATTTACAATACTTGGCGAACGCTATCTTTTACATGGTGATTTAGATGGAGAACTGTCAATTAAGACCGAAACTCATAATATAAGTTTATGACCCAGCTTGTCGTTCAGAATTATATTTTGTTTTATTTTATTTTATTTTATTTTATTTTATTTTATTATATTTTATTCAAGTTATCATGCTTAACATATTGTCTCAAATTATTACGCTGTTCTGTTCTGTTCTGTTCTGTTCTGTTCTGTTCTGTTCTGTTCTGTTCTGTTCTGTTCTGTTCTGTTCTGTTCTGTTCTGTTCTGTTCTGTTCTGTTCTGTTCTGTTCTGTTCTGTTCTGTTCTGTTCTGTTCTGTTCTGTTCTGTTCTGTTCTGTTCTGTTCTGTTCTGTTCTGTTCTGTTCTGTTCTGTTCTGTTCTGTTCTGTTCTGTTCTGTTCTGTTCTGTTCTGTTCTGTTCTGTTCTGTTCTGTTCTGTTCTGTTCTGTTCTGTTCTGTTCTGTTCTGTTCTGTTCTGTTCTGTTCTGTTCTGTTCTGTTCTGTTCTGTTCTGTTCTGTTCTGTTCTGTTCTGTTCTGTTCTGTTCTGTTCTGTTCTGTTCTGTTCTGTTCTGTTCTGTTCTGTTCTGTTCTGTTCTGTTCTGTTCTGTTCTGTTCTGTTCTGTTCTGTTCTGTTCTGTTCTGTTCTGTTCTGTTCTGTTCTGTTCTGTTCTGTTCTGTTCTGTTCTGTTCTGTTCTGTTCTGTTCTGTTCTGTTCTGTTCTGTTCTGTTCTGTTCTGTTCTGTTCTGTTCTGTTCTGTTCTGTTCTGTTCTGTTCTGTTCTGTTCTGTTCTGTTCTGTTCTGTTCTGTTCTGTTCTGTTCTGTTCTGTTCTGTTCTGTTCTGTTCTGTTCTGTTCTGTTCTGTTCTGTTCTGTTCTGTTCTGTTCTGTTCTGTTCTGTTCTGTTCTGTTCTGTTCTGTTCTGTTCTGTTCTGTTCTGTTCTGTTCTGTTCTGTTCTGTTCTGTTCTGTTCTGTTCTGTTCTGTTCTGTTCTGTTCTGTTCTGTTCTGTTCTGTTCTGTTCTGTTCTGTTCTGTTCTGTTCTGTTCTGTTCTGTTCTGTTCTGTTCTGTTCTGTTCTGTTCTGTTCTGTTCTGTTCTGTTCTGTTCTGTTCTGTTCTGTTCTGTTCTGTTCTGTTCTGTTCTGTTCTGTTCTGTTCTGTTCTGTTCTGTTCTGTTCTGTTCTGTTCTGTTCTGTTCTGTTCTGTTCTGTTCTGTTCTGTTCTGTTCTGTTCTGTTCTGTTCTGTTCTGTTCTGTTCTGTTCTGTTCTGTTCTGTTCTGTTCTGTTCTGTTCTGTTCTGTTCTGTTCTGTTCTGTTCTGTTCTGTTCTGTTCTGTTCTGTTCTGTTCTGTTCTGTTCTGTTCTGTTCTGTTCTGTTCTGTTCTGTTCTGTTCTGTTCTGTTCTGTTCTGTTCTGTTCTGTTCTGTTCTGTTCTGTTCTGTTCTGTTCTGTTCTGTTCTGTTCTGTTCTGTTCTGTTCTGTTCTGTTCTGTTCTGTTCTGTTCTGTTCTGTTCTGTTCTGTTCTGTTCTGTTCTGTTCTGTTCTGTTCTGTTCTGTTCTGTTCTGTTCTGTTCTGTTCTGTTCTGTTCTGTTCTGTTCTGTTCTGTTCTGTTCTGTTCTGTTCTGTTCTGTTCTGTTCTGTTCTGTTCTGTTCTGTTCTGTTCTGTTCTGTTCTGTTCTGTTCTGTTCTGTTCTGTTCTGTTCTGTTCTGTTCTGTTCTGTTCTGTTCTGTTCTGTTCTGTTCTGTTCTGTTCTGTTCTGTTCTGTTCTGTTCTGTTCTGTTCTGTTCTGTTCTGTTCTGTTCTGTTCTGTTCTGTTCTGTTCTGTTCTGTTCTGTTCTGTTCTGTTCTGTTCTGTTCTGTTCTGTTCTGTTCTGTTCTGTTCTGTTCTGTTCTGTTCTGTTCTGTTCTGTTCTGTTCTGTTCTGTTCTGTTCTGTTCTGTTCTGTTCTGTTCTGTTCTGTTCTGATCTGTTCTGTTCTCTCTTGAGGTGGTTGTCATTATACTCGCAGCTTCTACCCCAATTGCTGAGCTTTTTCTGTTGAAGGAGTGTGGGGACATGATGATGACTTCAACATACGGCACAATTTTTATAACCCTTTTGCATCCGGTTGAGTACAACTTGAGTCTAGCAAATAAAATCTAGTGCCATTTACATAGAAGGCATGTATGACTTCCAAGTTCCAAGAGAATAAAATGCACGACTGGATCGCACGAAGTTGCTCTTATTAATGTATGTAATGTATTAATGTTTGTATACCGTTAATAACAAGGAAATGCTTAAAACAAGGGTCTCAATTTTACAGATTTGTTGCATCTGTTTCATAAAATATATGGAGACCTAAGACCTTAAAAATTGTTCTCCATCAATAAAACTGAGCGAAAGGGGAAACATGAACAACTCTGGGTTCATGTTTTAGTCTGAGGTTTAGAAGCTATGAGTGTCACGAAAGATTAACGCGAAGAACTTCTACAAATGCGAGCAGAAGAAGTTGCGTTTCAAATTTCAAAACAAACAAATAGGTGCGAGACTGTTCAAATTGTGTGTGACGGTTTTAAATTCCTTTTAAGACTCTCATATCCAGTTGTGCAGCTAGATGGACAAGGGGCCTCGGGCAGACAAATTAAACGGCCTTTAAACAGTGAACAGAAGTGTTGGTTTAATTTATGATTAAAACAAATTAAATTTGAAAAATGTTGGTACTCAGAGCTATGTGGCATTTTTTGCTTGAACTGTACGCAATATTTCCGCTAAGTAAGAAAATTCCTAAGTTAACTGTTAACTCTATATATCAGAAAAAATGATAAATTGGTAATTAAGAAAATTTAGAAGATTCATGCGTTAAAAACAGAGATAAGGCAGCAGAGTTGACAGCCTCACTCTCGGGATGGAATTTTTCTTTCAGGAATTTGTTGGATGGGGGTAGGAAAAAAAAAATCACGATCTTCAGAGGGCATGATTTTTTGAAAAGCAACTCTTTCCGGAAAAGCTGAAAATTAGCTGGAAGACGAAAGCTGCTAATACTGTACAAGAACCTACAAATCTACCTGACCCCGGCACTTCTGATGATTTATTATTAATTAAGTGATCAAATACCAAAAGTCAGAAGGCGGATGAATTTATGATGAATTATTAGCCAAATAAACCTCAGATATTACTTATTCTTCGAATAAACTAAACATTTATTCCTGTTGCTGTAGAATTTATTCCTCTGATAGCTTAACTGGTGATTGTCAAAGGCTCTCCCAAACCAATGCGAAACATTCGTTGCGGCGAAGAAACATTCGCATGTCAAAATTTATTTACATGGTGATATATGAGAGTGCCCACACCAACGCGGTGGAGAAACATATGAATTAATTTTGACTGACGAATGTTTTTTCGCCGCACGAATGTTTCGCATTGGTTTGGGAGAGCCTTAAATCGGCTCTATGTTAATAGTAGTTTTTGAATTAATTTTCAAACTCTAAATTTCAAAATCAAAAAGAGAAATAGAATCAAACTGTTTTTTTTTTTTTTCTAAATTGTACCTTTGTATATAAAATATATACTACTTCCACCACAAGCTTTGCTAGCTGGTACGTCAAATTAAAAAGAACACTAGTGACGCACTTGCGCCGCCAACGGATCAACATGGCTTAACGAAAAACCGGGTCATGATATTACTAGGTATAGGTTTTACGTACAAAGATTGTTCGTACATAATTATTTACAATTTGTATTTCTCATATTCAAAAAATTAGGCCTTTTTTATTGGTATGTGTATACGCAGCGCAGCAAAATTTTACACTGTAAACAACAACAAAGGAAAAGTGCGGATACTTCATAATGTGTTATTACTTTGTTTTGTCATGTTTAAAAAGTATCTTATATTTTTTAAACATCACAAAACAAAGTAATAACACGTTTTGTAGTATCCGCACTTTTTCTTTGTTGTTGTTTACAGTGTACAATTTTGCTGCGCTGCATATACACTTGCCAATAAAAAAGGCCTATTATTTATTTTTACTTAAACACTAAAATCCCGATGCTAAAAAGGCTTCTAATCTTTGAGAAAATCAAAAATAAAAAAAAAACTACTTTTAGTCCAGTAACCTTGTCGTTTGTATGAAAAGTGACATTGTGTAAATCTGAGAGTTCTGAATTTATACTGAGTTCTTAAAGATGTTGGCCTGATAAATAATCCAAAGTCTCGAGCACTGAACACACAATGTTCAAAAATCCAAAAGCAAACGGTAAATGTTCACGTTGTTTTTCATTTACTGACAGTTTTAGTCCCAAATTAATAATTTTAAAATAAAATATCGCTCTACGACTTCAAAACAACTAAATTTTCTACAATTTGGGCCTAGAATTAGTAGACCCAACAGTTTCTAAGATAAAGCTTTTCAAAATGTACTAACATTTAGTATAACAAGTAACATTATCAAACAGTACAATGACAAATAAAGAAAGGTTAAAGTACTGGAGGGTGTAGGTTCGGATGAACGAATGAAAGAATCACATTGGAAGGGGCCTAAATATCCCCGCTTTGAAGAATTTATGCTTTCAGAATTAAAGCGCCAAAAATTATAAGTTTTTACCAACTTTTGTTTATTATTAACAATCGTTAGGGAGTCATAAGGCGTGAATTATAACGTATATTTACTTTTCTTATTTAACCCTTCGCTAACACCTTTCTTGTTGGTTTAGCTAGCTCGTAAGTGGCACAAGTCTAACTCCTAGTCCACGAGTTAATGATAACTCGCCGCTAGCTCCGTTTATTAATGTGGGGCCAAAGTATAAATCACGTGCAAAAGTTTTTTCTGAAGAAGAGGAAGATAGTTCTGTATTCTATCTGTATTAACATACATAATATGTATATGGACAAACGTTTTGTAGGATAAATCGTTTTCGAGATATTAGTTACAACACGTTTTTCAAAATGATGGCTAAAGCACAATTCTTAGATGCCGTGCCTGCCAATTTCTGCCATACAATTTTATTGGTAGTGGTATTGTTTCACGAAAAAAACCTCCGGCCTAGTAGGTACATAATATGTACAAGTACATACATATGTATATCAGAAAACTTGTTGTCATATCTATATGGCAGTATAGTATCTCCCCATATGATAATTCTAAATTTATTAGCATTTCGTCATAGGTATTTCGTTTTATTGAGTGGGTCCCTCAATTGTTTTGTTTTTTGTTTTAATTCAATAAAAAAATGAAGTTTCAATATATGAAGGCAATGTACGATGTAATGTACCTACCCAATTCTCCTTTTCAGTTTTAATAGTTTCAATTTGCGTGCTTAATTGTTTCTCTTTCCGGTTAGTTGCACAGAGTCAGATATCACCAAGTAGATACCTACGGTATGTTATTGAAGTTAAAGAAATATTTTGTTCTACCTCGGATGATTGTTCATTTGTATCTATCTACCTACTTTTATTTCTGTCCCGTTTATGGGCTTATTTTTTCTATTTAATTTAATGACCTTTGTGTGAAATGGGTATTTATTATGTTGTTTTGTTTCTCTTCCTTGCTGCATTCTGCGCTGCATCGTTGATCATCTTTTTTTTCTGTAACTCTTCAGTTAAAACAGAAAATAACAATAATAATGGTGATGATGATGACTGGCATCTGGCTTGCGGTCATTTTTTTCTAGGCATATAAAAGAAAAGTACAGTTTTAAAGCAAATGGTATTTCTCAAATGAGATAGAAAATAAAGTTAAGCATTTGTTATTTTTCTAAAACTGGTTCTGATTTGGTAGTCCGATATTTTTTATAACAATGAAATTTTTTATTCAGATTAAATCAAAACAAAAATCAAGCACTCATATCAATCAAAACAATGCCATTTTAAAAATTATTAAGATGATGCCCAAAGCCAAGTATAAGATAAGATGATAGGTATATTAGGTGTTCCATTAGGTAGGAAGACATATAAGACATGGACGGGACATCATCATCTTCCGTAGTCAGTCGAAAGTAGTTTGAAAAATAGTCTCAACAAAAACTTAGATAACTGCCCATATTAACCACATCAGGTATGGTTGAATTTATATTTCCCTCCATAAAGAACCTTTCATAATAATTTGCCCAGTATAAATCCCCCACCCTGAATTTTGAAAGGAAATCGAATTCGTATTGGCCCAAGGAATGACATGGGACATTTGAGGAAAATCACGGAAATTTTTCAGGAAAATTGGAAATCCGGGAAGATCCTGCTCTTAGTGCATAACTCGAGAACGGATACTTCGATTTTCATCATTCTGGCCTGGATGAATTTGTATTGGCCCAAGAAAAGACATAGGATATTGGTGGAAAATATCGGAAAATTTCCAGGAAAACTGAAACGGGAAGGCGATGGGTGCTTCCAATGGACTAAGTCGCGGGCCGGATTGAATTTCCACAGAATTTTTCCCACTTTATAACAACACCGTAAGAGCTCATCACGAATGTTTTGCCGAAAATCGCTCAGAATTATATTGGCCATGTTGGCTGAGTGTACGAGCAATTTGGCTGTGAAAAACAAGGATGTCGATCATTTGGATTTCGTCGTTCAAAATCGAAACGCCGGAGAGTTACAGTCATTCAAATCCGTCGACTCCGTGATGGATGAAAACGAAGCCACCAATCATCCAACGCAATTTGAAATTGAAAGTCGGCTCAGTTATAATCAATATTGAATTCCCATGTTTCTCACATTTTCCATTGTATGTGGCGTACATACTTCCATATGCCTTGTTGTGAATCGCAGTAAAAGTCCAATACTTTTGAATTTCCATTGATATTCATGACCGAATTGCATAAAACAGCATCGGAATTAATTTCAGTAGAGACATTAACGAAATTAAGGCGGAACGAAGTTCGCAGGGTCAGCTAGTATTTTTATAAGTGACATCATCTTACATTAAGCACACCTAAAACATTGCATTGAAATAATAAAATCAATGTGATGGAGTTAAAATGAATTACGCTCATTGTCCCTCATATTCAATATTAAGACGACATACGAGTATGTCTGACTCTGAATATCACAAATCTTGAAGTTCATGTTCGGCCAACTGATGACATCTTGATAGCAATAGTCAATGGATAGCCAGATCTTTTATCCAACTGTCACTTGTGTCTCCTTTTAAAACCCATGCTTGGCCAGGCATTAAATAAATGTGATACAATTCAAGAAGACAACACATTGAGATGCAAGGATTTGCAACTTTAGATTATTATGGTTTAAACATATTTTAATCTTTGCACCTATTGACTATGTTTTTGCAGGGTGTTTCCAAGTTAAATTTAAATATTTTATAAAATGGTTCTTGATTATGTTCTGAGATTAAATTCGAGAATCGAGACGGAGGGAGTGGTAAGTTTCTAAAACATTGGCGCAAAATTTTTATAAAGTTAACTCGACACTTGAAATTTTAAAGAACTGGTGTTAGCTTGATACAAAATTTGAAGTGTTTACAATTCAGGAAAAGTAAGAAAACTTTGATAAATTTCTTGGGAACAGAAGATTTTGTGTTCCATTAGTAAAAAGCTTCCACTAAACTGTTTTACCTTCTGTCATTTTGTTTTTCATGATGTGTTTAGATTTAAGAACAGGTTATTACAATATTTTCTGCACCTCCTTCGGTCTTCAGAGTTGAAGTTAGTGAGTGCCAAGTGTCAAAGAAACAGCTCATTGATTTCTGTCAGGAAGAAAACAAAAAAGTTTTAATTGTGATTATTGGTTGTTGATATTTGATATTTGATATAATACAATGGCAACTTATCAGATTGAAATCAAACCAGAAAATGTCCCTACGTTGACCGTGCAATTTTCTCCAAAAACGGGAAATGAAATAGGAGATAGTGATTACATATTTTAATACAAGTGTACCTTTCTATCGTGAAATGTATACAAACTTCAAAATTATATACTTCAAATGAATAACTTTGCACACAGTTGTGGTACCAAACATTTTAATTAAATGAAAATTAGGATCCAGACTCTGATTATATACTTCAAATGAATAACTTTGCACACAGTTGTGGTATCAAACATTTTAATTAAATGAAAATTAGGATCCAGACTCCGATAGGTATTACATAAAATTTATCTTTACCACCGGAACAAAATACGAACAAAAAATATCTTACAAACAAAAAATTTTAATTTATTCCAACCGAAACCAAAAAATTGAATTTGGCATTTTTTCACAACATAAACTGTCATCCACATGAACCACAAAGCTGCACTTTTCTGTTCTTTGAAACTTGTTGTGACAGTTGGTGCCGTTCAGATAGTATTTTTCCTTTTTTTATTTTTCCTTAAACAAACCTATTAAAGATAAAAATAGTTATTTGTATTCGTTGAATTTTAAATGCATTAAAGTAGTGAAGGCTATTTTCTAGGATATATAAAACAGTTTTACATATAGTTCTCCACGTGTTAAACCCAACGAATACAAAAGTATCTGTTTTTTACTAAAGTTATCTGACCGGCTGCTTTGTTGGTTATTGATTTTCTCGAACACTGAACAGTTGATATTTTTTTTTTTTTAAGGTGAAGCTTCGAAAAAGTTCAGATATTATTGTAAACCAATATTTTAAAAAAAACTTTAAAATGAAAAAGGAAGTTCAATTTTGTTTTTGAAAATAAAAAATATTTAAAGAAAAAAAACGCACCAACGATTTTTTTTTTTTCTTTTTTTTTCATAAACTCAGATTAGTTCAAGAAATCAATTGGCATGTTTTTTATTTAGCTCAAACTACTATAACAAATACAAGTGACCTCAACTCCAGAAATTAATGTGTTTCACCCAGATATGGCAGAGGGGACTTCAGTCAGTCTTTCATATCCTACAAAGACACAAATTTTGGTCGATGTTTACCGACTCTTATAAAAATTACACCAAGAAGATACTGTGAATTTTATTATTCTAGGGGAATTTATTTGAATTCGTTAACATAGAAAATAATTACATGTAACTTGAGGTAATTTGTACTTTTTAATTCAATTATATTCATTCACTCTACTTAAAACAGAAGTAATTTTAATATTAAGATTCCTTCGCCTTATTTGTCAAACTATACTCTAGCTAAGTATTTTAGGCAATTAAACCAATTAGTTGCATGTTTCCGAACAATTTTTTAATATTCACGTTTTTATACAAAACTTGTAGGTACACACAATTAAAATCTTGAAATTTCAAAATTTTATTTTAATTCGTTTTATACATTACATATGTACCTAATCTAGTCATAAATACTGATACAAGGAACAACTTAGGCCAAATGAAAATGCGCTGATATTTTCAAAAACATTTCATTTCTCTAATATTAAGCTACATCGACCACAAATTAAATTGGAAGTTGAACATTCAAGAAAGGGTGAAGAAGGCCTGCATAGCATTCTATGCCTGTAGTAAAACTTTTGGTAAAAAGTGGGGGCTTCAGTCGAAGACGATCCTGTGGACGTACACAGTCGTGGTACGACCGATCCTCACATACGGTTCGATTGTATGGTGGCCTGCACTTAACAAAAAATATAATATCGATAGACTTAGGAAGGTTCAAAGAACTGCTAGCATTGGCACGACAGGGGCTATAAGATCCTGCCCGAGTGATGCCTTAAGTGTTTTTCTGCACCTTCTACCACTTGATTTACATATTAAATATCTAGTATCTTGCAGCGCTTTAAGACTTAAAGAATCAAACTCTTGGTTTGCCAAGCCCTACGGTCACAGCAATATCACAGACTTGATTCCAATGGAAATGTTTTCGACTCCCACTGACTACTGCACCCCTACAATGAGTATAAGTAAGGATTTTAAAGTTAAATTTCCACCCAGGAAGGATTGGAATGATAACGTCGTGACGAAAGATTTCGACACAACTATATTTACTGATGGCTCAAAGATGGAGTGTGGCGTTGGTACAGGAATCTTCTCTGAGTCTCTTAATTTATCTAGGTCCTTTCGGCTACCTGACCTTGCTAAGGTCTTTCAAGCAGAATTGCTGGCAATCAGGGAAGCTTGCAAGTTACTAAAATCAGATCCAAACCAGAACCGTAATGCAGCTATTATTACAGACAGACAAGCGGCTGTTAAAGCCATTAATTCAGCTACAGCATCCTCCAAACTGGTCCAGCAATGCTGCCAGGATGAGCGACGAAATGGCTCTAGGACAAATTTCGGCTACTTCTGCATTATACCTTCCGTCGATTCCCTATGATCACAAGATGGTGGACTAGGGTTCTGGTCGGGGTTTGTGGTGCACAGCGACCGGATGATCATCCAATCAGATCAGTGGACGCTCCAGTGCCAGCCAACGAACTGCCTAGTGGGCTAACTGTGGATGGTGCGGGTGCTGATCTGGTTGAGTGAGTGATCCACTTTCTGATGATTGTGCTAAAAGCTACAACAAAATCCTATTCTAAACTCAAGTAAAAAGGGACGATATCCTGAGGATGTGCCCATATTCTCTCTCTTCAATTCCATCCACAGGTTCAAACGAGTTATGGTATCAAAACGGCAAACTTCAGCGCTAATTGGGCTTTGGGCTAGACTGCCCGTGGCTGCCATTTCTACCTAACTACCTATATAAAGCTACATTTAATGAAAGGTTTTATTTTGAAAACCACCGCGATTTGCCTTAACGCAAGCTTGAGACGCACTGTTTTTGGAAATACCAGCGCGTTTTCATTTTGCGTTAGTATTTCGTTGTATCAGTATTTATGACTAGACTAGGTAGGTACATCCATCGTCAATACGACAAGTCTAGTAAAATGTCAAATTAAATTCTAGCAGTTTACTATAAGAGCGAATTCGTGCGATCCACTCTTGCATTTTATTGTTAATGTACTTGTAACAATTTGTGTAATCGTCGGCTTTCTTCATAAGCTGACCTCGTTACTCCATTTTATGATAAAAATGACCTGGGAATGCCATTTCCAGTGTGCCAGTTGATATGAAATCAAATCTCCCTGAAAACTGTAAATACGTTTAAATATAATTTTTACAAAGCTCGTAACTTCACTTCTCTATTTCGTTCATTGGCAGATGTCGAAGAGAATACTAGGCAGATCTCGAAACTCCAAAACGTTATCTTTTGTCAAAACTGTCAAATTTTTGAGTACGGGAACTGTTTTTGACTAAAAATCACACAAATGCACAGGAAAGCACAGAAATTTAAAGTAAATGAACGGACTTATATTGTTTAAAATAAAATAAAGAACATAGCAATTTATACAATTTAAAATGCTTAAAAATGTATACATCAGTTTTTGTATTGCTGTCAAAAACTTTCTTCCTACTTCGTTGGCTATAAATGTATACATTAGTTTATGTTAATATTTATCAAATTAATAGTTAAAATAATTACTAATAAGAACAATATATTTTTATATAAAAATACTGCAACCATGATGTTAATATAACCAAACTATATGTTGCTAACATCATTGCCATCATCATCCTCAATCTATCTTTAGACTTGAACTGAAAACATTTAAATGAGGGAACGACGAGCAAGAATTTATCAGAGATTGCTATGTATCTGAATTCTGAAGGCGTTGAAGTAGTTAACCTTCAGCGTTATTCCACGCGTACATACATACATATATGCCTTATCCAGGTTTCATAAACACCGCCAGTCCACCACCACCACAACCACCATCACCACCACCAACAACAACAACTTGACATAAGCGATGCATAATAATTATGTCAGTGAATGGCTTTGGTGATGGCGTTGTTGTTGTTGTTGGTGGTATTTTTGATGGAATTCCTTTCTCGGGCTATACAATATTTGTTGTTGTTGTTGTTGTTATTTTTCAACCTGTATAATTGATTAAAGATGAAAATAGATTTCTGCTTGGTGTCCTTTCATGTAAAGGCAACAGATGCACCGATCACGTTTTAATTTAAACTCACAGGGGAGTATATACTCAAGTATAACTATGACTTTGATTAAATTAAATTAATAAAATGTATCAAGTGAATTTTTTGAAATGCACGACTTAGAGCCGATTTCTCAATCATCAGTTAATCTATCAGAGGAATATTTACTATAGCAATAGGTACAAATTTTTGTTTTATTCGAAAAAAAAGTACTATCTGAGGTTTAACTGACTATTGAAAAATTGGCCCTTATAGGAATAATTATACGTATACTTATTTGAAAATAAAAAAAACGCTAAACTTTAGTATAAAAATGTAGTAGGTACACACACTCTGCTGCTTATTATTGCTCTTACCTCTAACGCAGCGGTTCACAAACTTTTAAAGCTTTGGAACCCTTAATAAGGTCAAAATATGTTTCGGAACCCCAACTCTTAACAATAGCAGACACAATCACATTTCAACATCAATTTTTTGTTTATATTTCATGTATGTGTGGCTCGTAATTCGCTTTGGAAAGTGAGTGTTGTATCATTTTCCAATTATAGGAAGCTCACACTTTGATAAAAAAAAAGACAAACGAAGCTTATTAACTACCTAGATGTCTCCTAATAAAGCTGCAAAAGAGCAGAGAAAGATTGAAATTCGTTTCAGTGAAATTAACAATCCATGTGTTAAAAAAAAAAAAGATAAATGAAACCCTAAAAAATAAACAAAAAATCCTCAATATAAGAAAATGTCTATGTAATCAATTGGTAGGGGATCATTGATTGATGAGCAATGAGATAATAAGGAAAACGTTTACCCGGCCAAAGTCACCCAAAACTGAGAACTGAAAACAGTTTGGGAACCGCGGCTATAAACAATTTTTTTAATATTGCAGGCATTGCAAGAACATATTTTTTCTATTAATAATACGCAGTGGCAGATCCAGGGGTCATAAAAGGATAAGGCCGCAGTTTTTGGAAACAAATATTTGTATGTTTATCTTACATTGAAGAGGTACGTATGTAGACAAAAACGGAAACCTAAAACCCATCATATGAAATCATCTTGCAAAACTGTTGTGCACTATGGCGTATACGTGTTGTTTTTACTTGCTGTAGCAAAAATTTGTCAGCAAAAAAAAAAAATGGAATAACAGAAGTAAAGCCGGGGAGGTTTTTGAGCATATTGCCTTTTTTGGCATACTACCGAATATCTGGTGATTGGCGTGATTTATTTTGTCATAATTTTACATTTGGTACTTCAAAGTTAGTCAACATCAACAAATATAGAGTTTTAAATTGGTGTGAATTCATTTTACGAAACAAGAAATGCTATCTTAACGGTGACATTATTGATAAAGCTTGTATATTCAATTATAATTTC
Organism: Melangyna quadrimaculata; assembly: GCA_949320155.1. Classification (NCBI taxonomy): domain Eukaryota; kingdom Metazoa; phylum Arthropoda; class Insecta; order Diptera; family Syrphidae; genus Melangyna; species Melangyna quadrimaculata. The sequence goes on from OX439485.1 coordinate 126,718,412, forward strand.
AGTTCTATTTGTGATTGCTTTCTTCCTAGAAAGACTAAGAACTTAAACAGTATACCTCCATGTCCATGGTATGGCAAAGTAATGATAAACTTAAAAAATAAAAACATAAATGGTTTGAATATAGTCGGGTTCTATTTCTTTGCAGACGATCTCAAGATCTAGGTATACGACCTCACTGGATCGAATTGAAATAGAATCGAAGTAGGTACACTACTCGAAGTGACACTTTAATTTTTACTGCGTGTATATGAGGTATTAATTTTTTGAATACTAGCCCAGTCAATAATTACAAAAAAAAAGGGCTAAAATCGCAAAGCGTGATTCTTCTTTTTTGATATGTTGTAAGAGTAGTATGTAGCTAAGTTTGAAACTTCTAAAAACCGGGGTGGAATCGGCTAAGGTGAAAGTTAACTGTCGCTGTTTTGATCATCAATTTTGATTATCAACTTTACTTTGTTCAGCGTAAAGTTACAAAAATTGATTTATTTCAAAAACGGCTCTAACGATTTTGAAAAAAAATACGAGCTTCTAAAATTACTACAATTAATAATTTGGTAGACAAAATTTTTTTATAACGGTTATTAACGGTACCTGTCATAGAACCGAGTTTTTGGTTTTCAAATTTCTCGTTAACGGCTACACCGATTTCAACCAAATTTTTATATTAGAGGTCCTTTATGATTTTAACAATTTTGAGTATACAATTTTTCGAAAAAAATAATTTTTGGATTTTTAAAAAAATATTGAATTTTTTTTTCTTTTGAAAATTCAATATCTTGTAAACTAAAATTTGCCAACTAATTGTTGGCATACCAAATTTAATTTTTTTAAATTTTCAAGAATTTTTATATAAAAAAAAAAAACCGCTCTAACAATTTTTGAAAATTTTTGTCCATAAATTCATATTTATCAAACAAATCAGATGGCATACTTTTTTTTGGAGCTATATTCAAGTTGTTAGCTACGAGAGCAAGTTTGTGCGATCCAGTCGGGCCAGTTTTTTCATTTTACTATCGATTTATGGCGGAGCTTAAGCTAACACAACTTATCTGTCTCAAAAATACTAAGCAACATGTATGAAAGCGATACCTGAATAGCTGTCACTCACAAACCATAGCAGAAAAGTGGTAGTTAATTTGATAATCACCTCACGTGGAGCAAAAGCTTTTATTTTGATGATCAACTATCGCCTTAGCCCTGTGCTCGCCGCAGGAAAAATGCAACAGTGAAAAACGATAAAATCACCCCATTTTTTCAACATTTTCCTTTATAACTTTGGAAATATGTATGTATATGTAACTTAGGGAAAAACCATCCACTATAAACTTGTTTGTTATAAAATGTTCTAAGTTATCCTGTAGCGAGCACAGGTTTTTCGAAGTTGCAAACTTAGCTCAGTGGCGTAGCCTGAGATGGCCAGGAGACACAGGCCCCGGGAGGCACTTTTTCAGGGCAAATCGGGCGACAAGAAATTAAAAACAAAATTACCTATCTGCTCGCTTTTTCATTTATTTTATTAATCCGTTATTCTTTAAATTAATTAATTTGTTGGGCCCAAAGAATCCAATCAAAAATTGTCCCAGTGGTAAAAATGCCTCATAGTCATCATAAGTCACTAATCGGACCACAAACCACATCAAATGCTACTGTACGAACATGTGCATATGAATACAATCTTGCTTAGTAAAAGGTTCAATACCAAAAGAAAAGCTTTGAAAAAGAATTCAAATTTCAAACATGATCTTCTGAAGTGATTGGAAAATCGCTAGACTTGTTTTTTTTTGGGTAAGTGTGGGTTATTTATCTAGCTGGCGATTAGACAATTGATCAATAAATGTATGTGCCAAACACATTTAATGTTCTCAAAAATGCCACTTAATAATTTATCGCTCTCAAAAATTAAGTTTTAAAATTTTTCTAGCGTGCCAAAGCCTTTTTTGATCTATAATATAGGGACATCCCATAGCAGCAAATATTTAAAGATGGTAGATTTTCTAGCTGGTTTTTGCAGCTTGTTAAAAATATTATTCTTATAATTTATTTTTAAGTTCATTTATTGGTGACTCTGCCGTTCAAATGGTTCTAGATAATTATTTATACCTGTTCATGTAGCACCAATGCAACGTATGTGAAGTTAGCACGGCATTTTTCACCTAGATTAACTAAAATAGTGGGTGTTATCAGTAGCGGATCTACGATTTGGCTGTTGGGGGGGGGCTTCGAGTTTGGAGATCCAGTTTGAGACCTTAAGTATTAAAATTTGATTGTCCTGAAATTAATTTTAAAATTTATAACAAATCCTCAAATCAGTTTAGGTTTAAGGTTCAAGTTTTTTTTGTGAAATATATATATATATATAGTTATGCAACAGAAAACGAATTTTTACATTCCCACTTTTCCTTTAAGAATAGCCGTTTTTTGTGCCCTTATATATGTTCCTGTCGCGCTTTTAAATGTTTTTACATTAACAATTATTCATAATTGCTGTAGTATTTAACATGGGAATTATTTTTAAGCGGAGATAAAAGCGAATATAAATGCGCATAAAAAGATCGTATAGTACAGCTAGTTATTGTATTAATAAACTACTTATAATCATAACTTATTCTATTACTTTAATTTTTGGCCATATAGCCTTGAACCACATGAACAAATTCGTATATTTATTTTGTTTAAAAAGGTATTAGGTATCTACCTTATCTAGGTTTATTTGTAAACTTGCTGTGGGTATGTTTTAAACTGCACGTTTTTGAAAAAAATTGAAAACTGTATATAATTGGCTAGTCAGAAAAATAAAAATGATATTTTAATGGTCTTGCTGGCAAAAACTCATAACATGCTTTATTATGCAGTATCATGAGTCCTCTAAGATCTTATTTTGCTGGATTAGCCAAATCAACGAGGAGAGTACCTACCTGTTTTTTTTAGACTATCACTGTAAACCACAGAAAATAATGCTTTTGGAATTTGGCTCATTGCCTAGAGAATTTGTATGTAATTGCTTAGTCCAAAAATGTTTTGTGTACAATTGTCGTGGACCTTTGCAATTTTGAAAACAAAGTCCCAAAATTCTCTAAGCCAAGACCGTAAGAAACAATTCCTGTTGTATTAAACATTTACACTAAGTTTTTAGTGTAAACCATTCTTGAATTTTATATGTTAATGTTAAGCCCCAACCACGTTTTTTTAAATTTTTTCTTCAAGCTTTAGCCCCAACTTCGGACTTTAACAGTCCCCAGACTTAAGCACCCAAAACTCTCTAGAATTAGAAGGTCAAGCTGTTTTGTTCGTCCCAATTTTTTGGGTTTTGTCTTTAGGGGGAAATTGTCATTGGATGACACATGTCCATTATTCATAGCCCAATTTGATTTTTTGTCCAATTTGCTGCAGGCTTTAGGGCTTAGAAAAATTTATATAAAATGTAAATTGTTCAGCCTCAAACACGTTATTTGGCTTTAGCCCCTATAGCCACTCCCCTGGATCGGCCACTGGGTGTAATCGAGTGATCTGCTTACTTCATAGTATTAAATATATCCAAAAATCGCCATATTTTAAATAATAGCCGTGTTTTTTATTTATTAATATTTACACGCAAAACAATAAAACAAATTATTAGCTATACAGAATTTTGTTTGTGTTTTCCGTGTAAAAAATTTGCTGAGTTCATATACACTTTCTCAGAAACTACGGCTAATAAAACATAAGTACACTTTTAATATTGTCTTTAATCGAGGAAAATCCTTTGTTTTCCTAGCTAAATAAAATAGTCGTAGATACGTGGTGAACGCAGAAACGTGACGATATTGAAATTAACATAAAGATTTCTGTTCTTATTTCAATACTCATACAATTAACTGAGTCAGTCTTTAGTAAATTATTCGCAGAAATAACACGTTCACAATCAGCTGAATGCGTGAATTTTCAAAACTTCGTCATACATTGAAGTGTGTTTGCTGATTATTTTCAAATATGAGGTCTTTTTGTTGGAAAACTAATTTTTCAATATACCGATGGGCTCACAGAATTTAAGATAAGGAAGAGTTCTATATGGTTCTACCCAAATTAAGAGCAATTAGTTATTGGACTTTTTCTATGTTACAGTTTTTATCTTTTTTTTTTGTCTTTAAATTTATGAAGACGGAAACTATCAATTAAATCTTTGTCTGATTCAAAGTGTTCATTACATGAAGTTTTTGAACAATAATGTTTTTGAAATTACAGTTCTTTTTGTGAGCTCCTCTTATTTCTTTTTATTGCGGGTCCGTAAAAAACTCCTCTTATATTTAATACAATAACTTTTTCATTTTAATTTCTGTCAAGGCTTTCAATGCGCTCAGGTGTTAACATTATACGAGATCGATTTATTTTCTTCATTTTTCTCTTGCGTGTCTATTTTTTTTTTTTTTTTGAATAGTGTAGGTATGAACAAAAGTACATATGTATGTATGTATATTTGTAAACAAAAATAACAACTGCAAAAGGTATGTACATGTACAACTGCTGATTTCAATTTTAGAAATTTAGAAAATCCAAGAACTGCAAACTCTCGTGCGAATCAAAAGTCTTGTCCCGTGACCCTTCCAGGAAAGTTTATAGCATAGAGATAAAAACATGACAACATCAGAATATTTCTTTCATTAATTGAAGCCAATTTAAGAATCGTCACCCATTTTGTCTCTTTAAGAGCCACCCTTATGTATATTGGTCATTAGCTTAAAATAATTAAATTTTGTCTGCTTCATTATAATAGAGTTTGTCGCTTTTCCTGTGGACATGCACTTAACTGTGCCGCATTACCTATACTCGCTGTCTAGTTTATTAATTTTACTAGGTAAGGCATATTTAGATAATACACAATCTGCTTTAATTAAATTAAATAAATAATTAAATACGTATATTTAAAGCGATCTATTGATAAAAACCAATAAGCATCCATCTCGTCGGCACCATTATACATGTGGGGTTTATTTTAAAACACCATGGTGCTCCTTGTCCGGAATTTTTTTTTGAATTTATTTTTAAACCCCAATTAATTTTTATCTCATGCGAATTTTTTGATTCATTTTAATTATTTGTAGTTTATTTTGAATGTAATGGAAGAATTATAATGTCCTAGTGAGTTAATAAATGATTAAATCCATTATAAGATTGGTTAACTTATTGCAAGAGACCACACGCTTTCGTACTTTATATGTAATTGATAACATTTGTATATTGTATTAGAAATCAAAAAAAAACATCAAACTTTTTAAACTTGTTTTTATTAAAGTGCGTCATTTCAGAGCCGAATTACAACATAGTCGGTTAACTTGTTTTATAAAATATCCTTGTTGCTTAACACAGTTTTCGAACGTATGTTGGAAATACTGAGATATTAGTTAGATCTAGAATTACGATAATAGAGAACGCGAACAAAGTTGGAACCACACTTCTTTCGGTAGCTTTACATCGTTAACTGCTTTTTAACAGTTGTATGATGGTTATAGTATACATACCTACCGTTTTTTGGTCCCAAGAATACTTTTTGTTTAAAATCAGCTAGTAACCATTTGATGCACAATTTCGAAGTATTGAGTTTAAAAAAACAAATAATATTTCTTTTTAAAATCCAAAAAAATATTTTTGGTAGATCTTTAGTACAAAATTCTATTTAACTTCTGCATAAGAAATGTTATCAAAATAAGACTATCAGTTTTTGTAAAAAATAAAAAACAATTTTTTTGGGGATCATGACGTTATCTAGAATGACAAAAAACTCTAATGGACAAAATCTAGAAAAATAAAATCTACAAAAAATAAAATAAAATCTAGAAAAAATCTAGAATTTTGTTTTATATACATATGTATATGTACATATGTAGATATGTATGCTCTCTTAACTGTTGGGAATATTTTAAAATACTGTTGATTACAGAAGGGTAAAATAAACGACTATTTTCCATTTTGAATGTTCATACATACAACGAGTTTTATTTATATTTATTCGAAAAAATGAAAATTAAACCAATAAAAAAAAAATAAATAAACACTTCAGACGAAAAAAAAACAAACGTAGACAGAAATAACAGCGTATACCTACATGGACGGCGACAAGTGTTATAGTAATAATAACAGTATAATGACAAGTTACTGTACAAAATCATACTGACTTTAACATTCTAGGTAATAATGTTAATGGCTATGAAAAATTGATAATATGTTTGTTTACTCTATGTTTCAAGTTCAAATCATAACACCTAGGCGTGATATATTTTCAGAATGCAGACAATGCTCTTCCACATACGTATGTACATATAGGTATATGAATGTGAAGATTGGAGAAGGAGAAGAAAAGCTGACAGTAATGTTTTAATTTATCTTAACTGTCCTCTGTGAAACTAATTGCATAAAAGTACCGTTATTATATTTTAAAAATTACCTAATCGTTAAAGATCTCGAAAAACCATTCACTTTTGAGACAATGCTTAAGTTTTGCGCGCGCTATTTCGAGATTTTTGTCGTTCGAGATTTTGTCTTTCTAGATTTTAGTTATTCCAGATTATATGCATTCTATATTTTGGTTTTCTAGATTTTTGTAATTCGAGATTTTGACATTCTAGATTATGACTTTCGAGATTTTGTCTTTCTAGATTTTGGTTTTCTATATTTCGTGGTAGACCCATTTTTTTGATAGGCTACATATAAAAACTAGATTTTTTTTTTTATTCTTCACAAAAGTATCCTACATGTATTTGAACCTGTTAAAATTATACAACCGCAAAATTGAGAAACCTATAGTTCTTTCCTTGAGGTGGCGGTTTTTAGCATAATAGTAAGGAAGACTATACAAAATAATATCAGAATAAAAAAATGTTCCACATACGCCATAGTGACCCAATATTTTTTTTATTAATTTTTGTAAGCAAAAACGTCATAGTGATCTTTGCAATTACTTAGCTTTATAGATTTTATGCTGCTTCATGAATGCTTACAGTATTGATCGATGTACGCTTTGAAGTTACCACAACAAAACCAGACTTATGTATTACTTACTTACTTTACTTTTGATGGCGCTCACAGCCCAGGATGGGCTTCGGCCTCAACTAACAAGCCCCTCCAGCCAGCTCTGTCCCTAGCTAGCCGCTTCCAGTTGCGCACACCGAGTGCTTTGATGTCGTCATTCACTTGATTGCGCCACCTGTTACGGGTTCTTCCTCTGCTGCGTACCCCATCGGGGTTGGATTCGAAGACTCGTCGGGCAGGTGCGTTGCTGTCCATACGCTCCACGTGCCCCAGCCATCTAAGCCGCTGTATTTTCAGCTTTTTGACCAGGTCAACGTCGCTGTATAGCCCGTATAGCTCGTCGTTGAATCTTCTCCTCCATACTCCTTCGATACACACCGGACCGAAAATCACACGAAGAATCTTCCTCTCAAAGCACCCTAGCAGATTTTTATCCGAATCTTTCAGTGTCCATGCTTCTGACCCATAAAGCAGGACCGGGATGATAAGGGTTTTGTATAAAGTCTCCTTGGTTCTCTGAGAGAGGGCCTTACTACTTAAATGCCTTCTTAGACCGAAGAAACAGCGGTTGGCAAGAGTAATTCTTCGCTTGATCTCTGCACTGATGTCATTCTGCGATGTAATAGTGGAGCCCAGGTAGACAAAGTCCTTGACAACTTCGAAGTTATATCTGTCCATCGTGATATTTTGCCCGAGTCGACGATGTTGAGATTCCTCTCTCGATGACAGCATATACTTCGTCTTGTCCTCATTAACCGCCAATCCCATTCTAGCCGCCTCCGATTCAATGCTCGCAAATGCCCCTGCCACAGCTCGCTTCGTTCTGCCGACAATGTCTATGTCATCCGCATATGCAAGCAATTGAACGGACTTTTGATAGATTGTACCGCTGGTGTTGACATGTGCGTTGCGTACAATGGCTTCAAGAACGATGTTGAATAGGTTGCATGATAACGCGTCGCCTTGCCTCAATCCTTTCTCAACATCAAAGGAATCGGTGGTGTTCTTACCAATTTTGACGGAGCAGCGAGATTTCTCCATCGTCATCCTGCACAAGCGGACGAGTTTGGCAGGGATGCCGAGACTCGACATGGCTCTGTATAATTCGTCCCTTTTCACGCTATCATACGCGATTTTAAAATCGATAAAAAGGTGGTGTGTATCGATCTGGAATTCCCGGGATTTTTCTAAAATCTGTCGGAGTGTGAACATTTGATCGACGGTTGACTTGCCTGGCCTAAAACCGCACTGATAAGGGCCGATCAGATCGTTGACAAAAGGTTTTAAGCGGTCACACAGGATGGCCGACAAGATTTTATAAGCGACGTTTAGGAGACTAATTCCTCTGTAGTTGGTACATTTCAGAACATCTCCCTTTTTATGGATGGGGCACACTATACCGAGGTTCCATTCATCGGGCATACTTTCCTCCGACCAAATTTTGCAGATGAGCTGGTGTATGCTCCTAGCCAATTCATCTCCCGCTGATTTAAATAGTTCGGCTTGTAAGCCATCCGCACCTGCAGCCTTGTACGACTTAAGTTTGGATATCGCCAGCCGAACTTCGGTTAAATCGGGTGGACGGAACTCTTGGCCATCATCGTCCAAGTTGAATGGAGCGTTCTGCCTATTAGCGGCATCTTGGCTGTCTTCGCCATTAAGCAGTCTAGAGAAGTGTTCTTTCCAGATCCTCAGCACTGACTGTGTGTCTACTACCATATTCCCACTCTCATCTCGGCAGGCTTCCGTTCTAGCCTTGAATCCTTGGGTGGATCGCTTCACCCTCTGATAAAATTTTCGAACATCTCCCCTACCGCTACAACCCTCAATAGACTCTACCGCCCGCTTCTCGTGCTCTCTCTTTTTCCTCCTGAGAAGTCGGCGTTCCTCTTTTCGTTTCAGCCCGTAGAGCTCCCGGGCCTTAGACTTATGTATATGTAAATTATTAATGCTACTAGAATACTCTCAAAAAAATTCTTCGATCGACGCTTTTTAAGGATAGTCCTTTGAACTCAAACCAATATCAAAAAAAGTGTTAAAATTTAATGAAGGGACAAAACAACCTAATCTTTACAGGGTGCGAATGAATTTATTTCGTTTTGAACGAAAATGTTTAGCTTGACAAAAACGACAACTCAAATGCAGTGGCTCACAATCAAAACTATCGAAATGTCTAGGTAAAACATTTTAAATTGTTAACCGAAATTATTATCGTCCACCACATTACATGGTTCATCATGATCAACATCCAATGGAACATTAGTATGTATTAATATTTTAGTATTTTAAAAATTGGAATATCTATTTCACTATGTTTATTGGTTCGTCGTTTTTCTCCATACGGCCTGTTAAAGACACACGAGGCTCTGCAACACAAAAACTAAACCTTTGCACAAAATTGAAAACCATACGGCGGGTTTGTTAACACAAAAAATAGCGTCAATCGAAATCAAAACTATTCACTTCAGTTCAACTGAGTTATTACGATTCAACGACCGACGACGGACGGTGTGTAGTTTCTAGTGCTTCAGAATGTAGCACAGGAAAGATAGATTTTTTTGTGGAACGAAAAACGAAATATAAAGGACGGCTGAATTTTGTATAGCTGAAAGAGGGCAATTAGAAAAGCTTGTGTCCAGTTTTTCGGGACGCCATCCCCCTAGGGAAAACGCGAAGTGATCTATATCTCCGAAACTTTTGATCCCAGATAAAAAAAAATTGTAAGGCCAAGCTTGTTCATTTATTATTATCTTTCGTTCATTGATACATTTTTTTTCGGTGCGGGCGACATTTTCAAGGTTATGTCGTCTTATTATTTGTTTTTTTTTTCCACATTTATACATTTTTATCATTTTCGAATAAGCTAACGTGAATAACTTTCTAAATGAGAATTTTAGAACACTAAATTTCCAACATTGATATGTTTTTGAAGATGATGCGATACCACAGTCAAAAGTTACAGCCATTTTGCTTGCGCTTAGATAAAAACTCCGGTATAAAGAATATACTAAATTGTTATTAAAATTAATACAAACACCAAAATAGCTGTAAATTTTGACTACGGTATCGCATCATCTTCAAAAATATATCAAAATGATGGAAATTTGGTGTTCTAATCCTCGATTTCATAAGGCCCTTTTAAAAATTTAACAGGCTTTTAAGTCTTAAAATGACGTTTATTCCATACAAAATACGTCATTTAAAAATTTAAAAGCCAGTTAAATGTTTATCAAATTGGCCATAAGTGTTATTTGGAAAGGATTTCACCAGGGTCATGGCACCCCGATAATACCCGGACACAAGCTTTTCTAATATACCTCTTTCATTTATAAAGAAATCAGCTTTCCAATATTTCATTCCAGAAAAAAGTCAATCTTGATTTTACTTTAGCGACTCAATTGACTTAGTAGCCAATTTTCTAAAAGCTCTAACTTAGGACTGGTATATCGCATCATCTTGAAAGTTTGTTAAACTTTGTTGTCTACAATTTGTATATCGAGAACAATTTACGTAAGTAAAAAAAAATAATAATAAAACGACATAACCTCAAAAGTATTGTCCACGCGGAAAAAAGTTTTGATGACAAATAAAGGATAATTTTATTTCCAACAAATTTGATTGTGCCAACTTTGTACTGCAAATCGTTAGTTTCGTAGATATGTACATATATGTACATAGATCAATTCGGTTTTCCCCAAATTTCGGATTTCCTCAGGGGGATGGCGTCCCCAAAAACTGGGCATAAGCTTTTCTAATAGCCCTAGGTATACAAAATTCAGCCGTCCTATATTTCGTTCCATAAAACGATTGTTTTTTTGCTCATTTTCCTGTACAAATGCTGGCTGGCTCGCTTCAGGTTTTGGTATTTCGGAAATGATCTTTTTTTAACCTATTTGAAATCCGAAAACATTTTTTTTGAAAATTAAAGCAAAACGTAATTATTTTTGTTTTAATTTTTTTTTTTAATTATAATTTAATTAAATAATAATAGGCTAAAAACAGTAAGTGCTTGTCTCAGATATATTCTGCGCACCTCCGCAACTATATTTACATGACTTTCCAATCATATACAATCTATCGCAAGCTGTTGAATACTTTTTGAAAAAATTTAAAGTGATACAGTGCTATGCAAATGTTTTATCTCAGTCTTGAATCTCTGAGCTAAATTTAGGTTTGGTATGCCAAATAATTATGAGAAACATTTAGGTAACAGAAATGAGATCATTTGACTAGTTTTCAAAGCAGCTGTTTATATAACACAAAGTTTTTGAGATGAGATTAATCTCAAATTGGTATACATGAAGTGGAGGTCTGTCTCAATAAGGCACTTCGCTTAAAATTTGTTGAAAATATGAGTTCAAGCGGGAGTAGGAAAAATTAGCACCAAACAAATATAACTGAGAAAAGGTTAACTATAATTTGTTAATAGGATTTTCAAAAAAAAAAAAAAAAAAACGCCATGATTACATAGTTTCGAAAAATGAATCTCTTTTTCAAATGTAAAAGCATCATTTTTTTGCGACAAAGCTTCAAAGCCAGACATCCTACCAAAGCACATTTGTCCTAGCAATATCATTACTATGTATGCATATGTAAATGTTAAAAACAAACAACAGAAAATAATAACAGACTAAGAGCCCAGGGCCACCAGACATACGTCATTTTATCAAAGCTAAGATTTTTTCTGCGAACAGATACTATGATAGCTAAGAACAAATGGATACTAAGAATCTTCAATCCGGGTGCAATTAAGAAGTAGCGAGTGTTAAAGTTGCATGCAAATGTTGCAACATTGCCTTATTTCATCAAAGCTGAATTTTTGATATGTGTTAGGGGATGGTGTCATTTAATTTATTTGACACTTGCCAGACATCTACAGTGGGACCTAACGTGAGCCAGACACTTCAAATCTGTCAAACTAATCGTGCCACTCTATAAGTCTTCTAGCCGAAATGTCATTTCAGGAACACAAACTTTCTATTTCCCGAGACAAAACTATCAGTATCAACAATTTTTTAGATAAATCTCATTTTACTGAGATTTCATTTTCTTTTTGCATACCAGAATCTGTAACATGAGATATGGTTTGATCTGCTTTTAGCAAATATTTCTTGTATCTTGTTCATTCTTCATGCTAGAAGTTATTCTAGCTTTAGCTTTCGAAAGGTTCTACATTTTAAATTGCTCTCACGCAGTTGCTATTTTAATTTTTTTCCGAAGCACATTGAGTACGCTGGCTATCGCGTTAATTTGAAATAAGAGGAAATCAATCACATTTGCGTTCTAGCTCTAATATTCGACAGCAGTTGTATAAATATTTTATACATAAATGTACTAAACAAATAAATGAAATTAATAACTAATGCCACCACGCCTGTAATGAGTGACGAGTAGGTATTTTAATTTGAAATAGGTAGGTAATATCAAAACTATTGTTATATCATCATTAATACCCATGGGTGTAAAAATAAAATAACTTGACTCGAAAGTTTATCAACCTTTTAATTGATCAATGTCACACACATCAACATGACGATCCCAACAAGAATCCCCCTTTAATCGCAGCCGGTAATGTCAGTCATCTATAATTTTTGTTGGACTAAACTATTTTGAATTTTACTCATGCCGGCCACAGGCAGTTCGCATCAGTTCATTGCCCGCTTTTATATTGCGGTTTATTTGATAACTTTAATTATGTAAATCTAGCCAAACTGTAACAATCGAATGTAACCAATGACTTCAACTTACATTTCATAAACAAATTCAAATAAATGAATAAAAGATATGAGATTGACCTACTAAATTAGATCGATGATAAGAAATATGGTCGCACCATCTTCTGAGGAAATTGATATAATTTTGAAGGTCGACTTTGAAATGATTGTTTTCAAGGTGCTTTTAATTTAATTCAGTTGACTAATGTTTGTGCTTAGGGAGATGGAATGTCTTAAATTAAGTTTGCTTTCTAATTTAATTTTTAAAATTCTGTCTATAATAATATAAAAACAAATGTAATAGAGTGATGTGATTCACCACAAGGGCGTTCGTTGAGTCAAATCAACAAAAGAATAACATTGAAAGGGTCTATGTACGAGTATACCTGTTTAGACTTGTGTTATCATCTACATAAAGTTGAAGTTCTAAACATTTTATTTTAATTGGATAAATGGAAATATAATATTAAATAAAAACAATGACAACACTTACAATATTATTTTTATTTTCATAACTCTACATTGCCCATGTACAAACAAATGGTCATGTGCAAAAAAATCCAAGTGAATATTTGTAATGGCAATTATCTCTTATTTGCTATTAGAGATACTGTCGCGAGAGTCCACTGGGACTGTACCATAAAACTACAAGTTAACAATTCTACAATAATTTGTTAACAATCCAGATTTTACAGGTAACAATCAATTCTGTACCACAAAGAAACTTGTAAGACCTGCTAAAATATTCAAATTTCCCTTTTTTGTACAATTCATTTGTACATGTAATTTGTCACGACATGACGATTTGCACCTGCATTCTTGTACAAGTCTTGTACAAGAAGCGATTTTTAACAAAAAGGTATTAATTGTGTACCACAAAGCTACAAGTAAACTTCAAATTTTACAAGGGAATAGCGTGCTGTAACAAGTGGGAAATTTGAAATTTTTTCGATTCTGTACCACAAAGCTACAAGTGCTTGTAATAGTTAACAATTCATTGTAAAATATTTTGAAAAATTCTACCTACGAATTGAAAATTGTTAAGTAGTTACAAGTAGAATTTTAAGAGATTTATTAAATAAGTTTCAATATTTTGCGGTTATTTGTCGTTATTTATGCTTATTTTGGAAATTAGAGATTGAAAGAGAGATTAAATTTATTATTCTTAACTTAAGTTGACACTTTTCTTCATCATGTTTTCTCTGTATAACACTGCTTTAGTCCAAGAAAACTGAGTAGCCGGCAACTGGGAGTTTTAAAGGCGAGAAGGGCAAGAAGTAACGGGAATGAAAAAAATCTCCCCGGTCAACGCTTGAGGAGATTTTTATCACATTCCTTCTCACACTGTCCGTAATGTGCATTCAGCCAATAGATTTTATATGGAAAAAACAAAAATCTCCGGCAATTTGGTTTCCTTGTGTGATAGGTACAAAGCAATTAAAGGAAAACGTAAAAAAATTCTCCAGCAACTGGTTTCCCTGTGTGAAAGGGGACTTACTAATATTAACGATTGCGAGAAAACATATATAAACATGGTAGACAAAAAAAATGTTATACAAAAATTACACAACTATGTATGTAAAAATAATCTTAAATGTCAAAATGCAGAAGACATTTCACATAAATTTGTTGGCCGGACGCTCGGAGTTTAATTGAACTTATTTGCGAAGTTGTGTTACTGATAAAAACAATGTTTTTTTTGATTCAGACGAAAGTGATGAAGCTGAATTACAGCATCCCGTTGTAAAAGTTTTTAGACCTCGCAATAATCTCAAAATCACACGGGGGAACTGAGTTGCTGGCGATTTTTAGTTTGTTGGCGAGAAGGGCGTAAAAGGAAGACAACAAATCGCCGCTCACACCCTTCTCGCCTACAAACTAGCTAGTTTCTGGCAACTCAGTTTCCTTGTGAGAAAGCGGTCATATTGATCAATCAAGATGAACGCATACCAGTGGCGTAGCGTGGGTTTTTTGCGCCCGGGGCAGACCCAATTTTTGCCGCCCCCCTGAATTTTGTTTCTAGCTTTAAAAATAGTAGTAACCAAGTACCACGGCAATAAAATGATTTTAATGTGTATTTGATTGAATAAAATAAGAAATTAATGATAAAATATGAAACAAATTGTAATAAAGCGATTCCATTAACGCGGATGCAAGGGTGCTACATGAACATAATAAAGAATTATCTTGAACCATTTGCATGGAAGAGCAGCCAATAAACAAATGTTAAAAGAAATTATAGGAATTAGCTCTTTTTTAAATTGTAAAATTGTATAACAGCTTTTAACCTGGTAAAAACTTAACAAAATTTGCCGCCATGGTATATCCCTATAATGTATTTAAAAACACTAGCTCGCGGCAGGAAAATTTTAAAACTAAATTTTCGAGAGCGAGAAATTTTTACCCTGCATTTTTGAGAACATTTAATTTATTTGGTACATGCATTTATTGATCAATTTTCAATTGTTTAATCTCCATTCGGATAAACGACCCACTCTTTTTCGACAAATCTAGCGAGTTTGCAATCACTTTAAAAAATCAGTTTAAAAAATCACTCAAAAATTCTAGTAGCCCTTAGCGTAATGGTTAGTGCGATGGACTGTCACGCTGGAGGTCTGGGTTCACTTCCCAGCCTCGTCCACCCAAAAACTAAAGAGTTTTTTTTTCAGGGCTACTGCCTCTTGCGAGAAGTTGACAAATCCTCCAAGAGTATTACTTGTCACGAATAAGTGCTTCTCGTCTAGCCGTTTGGATTCGGCATAAATTGTAGGTCCCTTCCATTCCTGTCGACACACGCACACAGGAATGGTTGCGAGTTGTAAGTCACTAGGCCCTGGTTCTTCATGAGCCGCTGTGTCACTCAATTTATTTAAAAAATCAGCGAACCAACGTTACTTTATAGTAAATTAAATATTATTTAAATTGAAATTCTAAAAAAAACAGGACACGACACTTTTCTAATTCATTTTCTTTTTAATAATTGTTTCTGAAATCCCGAGTGTGAGGTCACACAAGTTGTATATGCAATAAAACGCACTTATAGTTGGACATTGATTTTTAATGACTAATCGATTTAAAGATTGACAAAGACAACTTTTTAGCTAGACGATGCCAGCATAATATAACAGCTTCCATTTAATTGTATATAAATTAATACATAGTTAATTTCATTACTGTTTTTCTGAGTTAAATCAATAAATAAAATTAAACAAATATATTTTTAAACAATAGCCGTGTTTTTTTAATACTCATTAATTACTCACTTTTTTATTTTAAACGCAAAGCAAAAACAAATCAGACTACTCAGTGTTTGTTTTGTTTTTGTTTTGCTTATAAAATTTAAAATTGAGTAATTACTGAATATTAAAAAAACTCGGCTAATATAAATAAATTAAATATGAACCAGTGGTAAACTGGCGAAATTTTGAATAAGATTCTTTGGGCTCACCAAATTAATTAATTTGAAGAATAAAGGATTCTTTTTTAAAATTTTAATCGCCGATTTAGCTGCCCCTGCCCTGGTAAAGTGGCACCCGGGGCCTGTGAACGTTAAAATCCCGAATTGTAAAATCCCGAACGTCAAAATCCCGCCATTGCGAAATCCCGAAAACAATTTCGAGATTATTTCCGAATTTCCTTACTCTTTTAATACTTTTTTTAGTACTTTTTCAATACCTTTCTTATAAATCAAAAAATCACGTAAGATTTAATAATTTAATTCTTGAAAATTATTGAATTTTCGAAAATTTGTTAGTACTTTTTAGTACGAAAAAGGAGTTTTTATAATTATCTCCTCATGAAAAATTATTAAATACAAAAAAAAAAAATATTCATTTCATGAATATTCCATATTAACATTTGATTAGGACTTGATTATTAGGAAGAATTACAACAACAACAAAAATCAATCCAAGAAGTTATTGAGGCGTATTCATAGTCATTTTAGTGCTGTGTCTAAGTTAAACATAGGTTTAGTTGAATTTTTGGACGTTGATTCTATTTTTTAAGTTTTTCATTTCAAAATATTTGAAGCTATTTGTGTAGTTTATCAAGTAAATTATCTTATAAAAATATAAAACCAACAATTTTTATTAAAATCGGTCTGTATTAATTGAGCCAAAATTGTCTTAAACTGTAGTTTAGTGAAACCTATATCTGTGACTATGAATATGCGCCATTTACTTTTAACACAAAATCAAAAATAAGTCAACTTAATAAAAATGTATTGGTTTTGTTTTTAAAAATGTGATATATTGATAGAATAACAAAAACTACATCTATCGCGCGCGCGATTTTTAATACCAAAAAGGTGCTAAGCCATTCGGGATTTTACAGTTCAAATTTTACAATTCGAGATTTTACATTTCGGGATTTTACAATTCGGGATTTTATACATGCAAAATTATCAATCCGGGATTTTGCAATTCGGTGATTTAGACCAACCCGCTTCAGACAAAAGATCATTAAAAAATGAGGAAAAGATTTAGAGACAAAACATAGCCTTGAGGGACACCAGTATTTATTTTACGCGTTTCAGACTTGAAACTATCTAGCACAACTTGTATTAAACGGTCAGAAAGTTAACTTCTACTACAACATATATTATGTAGTTTTAACTAAAATCTCTTTTAATATAGAAGAGTCATTCAGAATACTTCATTAATTATATGTTTCATTGACTCACCTTTAGTTAAATGGCTCGCTTTAAATGGGTCTTTTAAATTTAAATGCTTTATATCGTAATATCCTTGAGATTTTTTCCTTATTGTGATTGATGAGGTTTAATAGAGCGTCTGTTTATTCACTCTTAATTAGCATTGACCATAGTCAGTTTTGTATTGCTTATTTTTTCTTAGTCTGAAACTGCAATATGAAGAAGAAAAGCCGACAGAGTTGAAAACTCCTTCGAAATACAGCCCATAAATCATTTCTGCCCTTTTTTTGAGACATTCCAATAAAAAATAATTGCAAAACTGTTTTTTTGCACTTTTACATTGGACAATTTAAAAAAATAAATGTTATAGGTTGATTTATAAAAACATTTATAATGGTTATAGATAGTTTTTACACTAGAAGGTGTCTTAAATTGAGTGGTCTTTTATGTTACATTTCGCACTTTATGATAACAAATAAAATAAGCAAACAAAAAATTGATTGTGGACGCTAAGCGCCCACCTGCAACTAATTTGGGGTGATCGTTTAGTTTGTGTCAAAACACAAACTGTTTAGTTGCTTCAATCGGTGACTGAATAGTTTCTGCATGTGCGCGGACTCTCATATAAGAGCATGTGATTCATTTTAGCAACCAAACTGTTTCGTGACTGAAAGTTGCATGTGCACGATTAGACCAATAGTTGCATGTGGGCGCTAAGGGTAATTGAGAGTTAACAAAAAGAAACAGTTCGTTAATTCTCTATTAAGGCCTAACATCCCCATTTAAAGGACGATTTTGTCGTTAAATCTAAACCCAATTTTAAATTAATTTAACGGCCAAATTCCTTAACGCAACATTTGCAAAGCAAAATACATGCAAAGCATATGTAAGAAGCAAGTTGAAATGTTAAAAGCATATGTTTGCATAGTATGTATATGACGTTTCGGAATGGACATTTGCGTTGTTTGTTGATTTTTGCTGGAATAAATTATGGACCCCCAAACAAAAATTATTTCAATAAAGATTTTACTGAGTTGTTGCTTTGTCCCATATCTACACTTAATGAAACAAGTCATATTAGTCATACCTTGTTGCACCTCGTTCAGATTCCCCATTCCTTTGTTTTATTATTTTATATGTAAGAAGAAGGTTGTTCCATTTATGAAGCATTTCTTCTTTGGTAAAAGAAAATTGAGGACTGTTTTCTAATATTTCCTTAAAACTTACACGCTTTTTAAGCCTTTAGTTTTCCATACTTTTAATATTAGTCATAACATAGTTATTTTTTGTCTTTTAGTAAATATAAATTACTTTTCTCCAAAAAAAACAAATAAATTAAGTGTAGCAAAATTGCAGATACAACTAACGCCAAACAAATTCAAATGCAAGTGAAGTGAGCAAGATATTTTTTACATTTGCTTAAATGCCTTTACATTTGCGCAAGTAAAAAAGTCGACTGCGTTTTGGGACAATCTGCTTTGCAGGGATTTTTATGTTTGCATTTAGGAACTATTTGCTTAGCATAATTTGCGCAAGTTTTGCGTTTAGGAATTTGCCCAATTAGTTAATAGAGTACACGTCCTTTATATCGTTAATGGAGGGTCAATAAATAAAAATATTTAAAGTCACTCAATTTCTAATTTCTAATAGCTAATTTAAATGTATGGAAAGTGGATAAATTGGGCCTTAACAGTAATGTTTGATAAACAAAATGGTTTAAACTATAAATTCTACAATAATTGTGATGAGTTTTGAAACTTTGAAGCAGTTTTTATGCATTGATTTAATTAATCTAACTACCTACTGAGGTTCAACTAATTTAAATTTTGTACCCATAATCTGAAAATGGAAATTGTTTGATCGAGTTAATGTGAAGTGCATTAATTTAGGTATTCAGCAAACAAATATATTAAGAGCTATTTTCACTCAAAAACTTGAACAAAAAAGGTAACCACAAAGAAGCAAATATTTATTAAATACTTCACTGCTAAATAATCATTAGCAATGGAATGTGCTAGCGCATGTGCGAAAGCTGAGTGGAAGATATACACAAATGTAGTCATAGAGGCATACTTAAACCACTATGGCCCAGATAAGCGGCCACATGAAAAATTAATTTGTAATATGCTGCATATTGCATTTGCAATGAAATATGACTGTGTGCAATCAGGTCCGGACTAGAAAACAAAATTAACGTTCTATTTCTATTAAATTCATAAATGTGAATATGTAATAATAAACTACTTTTATCTGAACAAACTTCTATTGGAAAAAATGACAACATGACCCTTACCACTGTCAAATGGAAACTAAGACCCTGCTCTTAAAAATGTGTCGATTAGTATTATGTATTTCAACAAAAAAAAAAATAACCTTAAATGGCGCTTAACTAAATTCCTCACCAAAATAGTTTTGTGCACAAGTTTGTAGGTCTAATTTTGAAATTGAGAAAGTTGTTTTGGCGTGAAGTAAATACAAAAATAATAAATATGTATATAAAAATAAGTTATCAGCAGCCAACATTAAACTTGTCCAACCACAACCAGTAGTTGTTTTAAAATTGCAGTAGTAGTTATTTCGAGCGGTATATGTAATTGTTAAATGTGGTAATTTTTTCAAATGATGTTATATGGAAGCTGCTGGCAGAAAAGAGATAAAGATGATCATCTTGTGGCAGATACATAATTAGTTTTCGTAATCTTTTAATAAGGTGAAATAATAATAATAATAAAAAAAAACTCACGAAAACATATTGCTGTTAGTGTATTTTTTTTTATAAATGTTATCTTCCTTGATTACTAAATCAAAATTTAATGAGTTTAAGTTTTTTCTATTTTCGCTTGCGAGAAATTTCCTAGTTTAAAATGTGTTTAGCATTAGGCTTAAAAATGGAACAGGGTGCCATTTTTAACGGATTCAGCCTTTAATCCCCAGGGAATTGTTGTAAAGACAATAAAGAAAAACATTTTTTTCTTAAAGATCACAGATTAAGAAAAGAATACCCAAAATACAAAAAAATGTCTTATACTTATTGTTGTATTAATATATTAATAATTTGCTTGTACATATTAGTCCAGTAACCTTGTCGTTTGTGTATGACAGGCACCGTTTGCGTCAAATCTGGTATTTCTGATATTTTGCTGAGTTGTTCAGGATATTCGCCTGGTTAATGTCCTAAGTTTTCGACCTCGAGAGGCGACCGCTTCATTGTCAAAAATCAAAAAAAAAAAAAAACGCGATTTTTTCACGCTTTTCTCATTTATTGACGATTTGAGTCCTAAAAAAGTAATTTTAAATAAAAACATTGTTTTACCTACTTTGCTCCAATTTGAGCCCAAAACCATCTCTGTAGACTGAATGGTTTCCAAAATACAGCATTTCAAAATTTAGCGATCAAAAAAATTATAACAAGTAGTATTATAAAACAGTATAATGTAAAATAAAGAATGGTTGACATAAATGCATCAATGGTTGAGCCAAAATAATAGGACAATCATAGAGGAAGGGGGGTCTGTATACCCCCATTAATATGGGAGGGGCAACTATCTAAACAAAATTACTAAAGGTAGAAACAACACTATTGAAAAACAATGGTTACACCCACAATATTCATTAATAGCTTATCTATAGCCCAGAAACCCATTCTTGAATTTTCTTTTTAAAAAATTTATTTTAATCCATAGTTTTTGATAAATTAATTTAATTTTAGGAAATAATAACAAATAAGATAATAACAAAATATTTGACGGTTTTGTTAAAGCCCAATTGAAGAGGTATAACCCAAAACAACCTCGAAAATTCAACCGTGCAAATACACTTTGTTGACATTTTTAGAAATGTTGCACTCGGCCCTAGAAGTTAAAAGCTTGGATTTATCATTAGGACAACATCATAAAAACAGGCAATCAATCAAAAATCAACCATGTTCAACGCGTGGCATTATTTTCACGTTTACCTACTGTGTTAATTTTGAAAACTTTTGTTTTTGTTTTGTACCAATAACTTGCTATTGACTCTAGATACAATAACAAGCTATACTAATTTAAAATTCGCATTTAACGCGAATAACGCGAAATAAGTTGGCCACTTATTATTCATGCATTTTTTTATACCGGATATGATTTAACTTTTTCAAAAATTATTTTCTTTCACATTTTGCATTGAAAATCAAAGTTAAATAATTTTTTTCTTTATTTTTTTTTTTCTAAGAAGTCCAACAGTTATTATAATATTTCTACTAATGTTCTGGCACAAATAATGTTAAATATTTCTACGAAAAAAAAACACGGTGGAATTCATTCACTTGTAGTCGTGGTATTCAAAATTGTAAAGTAAGGCAAAAAATAATGGACTGAACAAAAAAATGCATGTATCTTTTCTTGTGGTTGGGATAGAACTTTTTTGTATCAGTTTTCAGGACGGCCATAAAGTATACTATGAGGCGTTTCGTGGTTATCCATTCTTTACGGGGCACCCTGTATATATGCATAAATATCAAAGATAAATACATATGCTGGAAATAACCCAGGCAAAACTAATACAATTTTCTCATAAAACGGTATTGACCGTTTTCCAATTATGCAACTAACCACATTTTTTCGCCAAAAATATCTTAAACGCATGCAGTTTTATCACAATTGCTCTTAAAATTTTGGGTAGGTAGGTGTATACTAATTATATTCAGAATTTTAAAAGCCGTGTTTGGGAAAACTTAAAGAAAAACATCGTTGAACCTTACCTATGGCAGAAGGGTGGCAGTTATTTTGGCAACGTTGGAATTTTTCTTTCGGGACCCCCACTAAAAGTGACCAAGGTAATAAATTAAAAATCTGTGCAAAATGTTGTTGTAATCGGTTGACGTTAACACGTGCCACCGAGCAGTTGAAAGTACCCATACAAAATACATGGAGATTTTTAGCCTTTTACTTAAAAAAATGAGCAAAAGTTGATGAATATAATTAAAACTTACCATTTATCTTAATTATTATATGGACTAAAAACAAAAAAATATTTCCAGAATTTTATATATTTTTTTAACCAGTTAAAAATCGAAATGAAAATGTATAATTTTTTTTTTTTTTTTTGCTAAATTTGCTCATTTTCATTTCGATTTTAACCTGGTAAGAAAAATGTTTAAAATTCTGTAAATATTTTTTGTTTTTAGTCAATATAATAATTAAGATAAATGGTAGATTTTATTAATATTCATCATTTTTTGCACTTTTGCTGATTTTTTTAGTATGGCAGCTACCCGTTCGCAACATGAATAGCATGAGCCACCATACCATGAATTTTCTAAAAAAAATTTGCCATTGATGTCATAAACTATATAACCATATTTGCTTAAGATGGTTAATTGTTTTTCATAGTTGTCTCTGTTTTGAATATAGTTACATACTTCGTCCAATCTTGCGGCCTACATTTCGACTGATATGACCATCGTCCTTATAGTCCCGAATTTCAGCCTTTTCCCCTACGGTTAGGATACTATAGCTTTTGCTTAAATTGTTAACTCATGACAAAATGATTTTCATTTGATTTTTTTGCTTACCTACTATTTTTAACTACTTTCTGACCTTCTAGGTTGTTTTTGAAGGTGATTTTAAACGAATGACACAAAAAAACGTCGTTTTTGCGGTGACCACCTGTACCGAAATAACCGGTACAGTACCGAAATTTAAAGCTGTGAACCGTGTCACGAAGAAGAGGCTCGGTACACACAAATCTAATTCGTGTACCGCAATTTAAAAATAAATGAGATAAAATATGAATAGTATAAGCACATCCTTTAATATTTCTTTCTTTGTGTTTGCAACTTAATGAATCAACAAAATGAACGAAACTTTAGTGTTTGACATCTCATTATTCTTGTATGTGATTTGATTTGTTTTTAACTATATTCCAACCATTGTCGTTTCGAATCGTTTCTTACGGTATTTGCGACTGGTTTTGTATGTTTGTTAAACAATAATTAAACTGAGTCCAAAGAGCGAAAAATACAATTTTATCAAGAAAAACCTTTTTGGTAAAATATGTTACTGTGAAAAAGATTCAATCATGGGAAGAAAACAGCGTTGCTACTGGCCATCGATGTGTTGAGTTCTTGTCAACATTTTTAAAAAGAAAACATTCCATACAATCATTTGCTAAAAACCGACGAGTACATTTTCTATTTGGCCGGCACTTCGCCAAAATATAGAGTATTCTCTTGAATAAACGAAATATGGCCCACTGACCGACAACAGCCGGTTGAGCATTTCAACTTTGAAAGGCAACAAAATACAAATGTAGTAGCCCCTAGAGTAATGGTTAGGTCGATGGACTGTCACCCTGGAGGTCTGGGTTCACTTCCCAGCCTCTTCCACCTAAAAACTTAAAAGTTTTTTTCAGGGCTACTGCCTCTTGCGAGGAATTGACAAATACTCCAAGAGTATCACTTGTCATGAATGAGTGCTTCTCGTCTAGCCATTCGGATTCGGCATAAAATCGTAGGTCCTTTCCATGCCTATCGATACGCGGACACAAGAATGGTTGCGAGTTGTTAGTCACTAGGCCCTGGTTCTTCATTAGCGGTTGCGCCACCCAATTTATTTATTTTTACAACATACAAATATCATGTCTTGAGTTCTTCGAGTTTTTGAAATGCGAGCCAAAACTGTTTGAGAAATATTGTCGGATGGGAAATATTCGTTCAAAAAGCACCATAATATTTTATATTTTTCTATATTTAATAAATTACGAGTAGTGATTTGCATAAGGTGTCACAAAAGGCTAGGTAGGTTGGACTTAGACAGGAAAAAAATCATATAGGAGGGGGTGTATTTCCCCCCGTATAGGCGGGAGGGCCAATTTTCAAAAAAAAATCATTTAAGACAGAAAAAAAATAACGGTTATACTTACAGAGTCATGCTATAGCATTTTGAATAGCCAAAAGTCTATTCTTAAATATTATTTTCAAATAAAGTTGTTGAAGTGAACAGTTTTTGAAAAAATAATCATCAAACTCAATATTTTGAAAAAATAAAAAAAAAAGTTCAAACTATTTTTTTTTTAATTTAACGTTGTAAAGTACTATTGTTGTTTTCAAAACTCAATTGAAAATTATTTTTTCAAAACCTGTTCACTTGAACAACTTAATTTGAAAATAATATTAAAGAATAGACTTTTCAAAATGCTATAGCATGACTCTGTAAGTATTACCGTTATTTTTTTCTGTGTTAAATGATTTTTTTGAAAATTGCCCCTTCCGCCTAAACGGGGGAAATAGACCCCCCCCCCTCCCATATGATTTTTTTTGTCTAAGTCCAATCTACCTACCCTTTTGTGACACCTTATGCAAATCACCCTGTATAAGCACAAGCTGTTTTATTAAAAAATTGGAATGTCAAATAAATCTGTCATGCCTTAAAAAATTTATATCTTTAAAACTAGAAGCTATACATAAAAAATTGAAAAACACTTTTATTAGTTTAAATCAGGAGTATAAATTAAAAATAATTGTTTTATGTTTTATCGTGCGGAAATTTGAGTAAATTGGTCTTCTTTAACCATATGAATGTGAAAAATCGTATCCAAAGTATACGTTTCTGTGTATATCTCCGAATCTTATTATTCAATTGAGACAAAATACAAACGAAAATGTTTGTCAGAATATAGAGAATTATTTCTTCAATGACAATTTTCACAATAACTCTGACCGTTTACCTAAAAAACACGTTCTTCCGTCTCGCGCTCCCTCCCTACTAAGAAACAATTGGCAAAATCTTGGGTAATTATCAACCGATTTACATGAATAAAAAAACAAATTTCTTCGTTAGAAAATAAGAAACATTTAGTCGGAACATTTTTTCATAACATTAATAACTTTAAACAGCTTCACTGATTTTGGTAAAACTTAATGTAAAAGCTTAAAGATTATATAACTTTGCATATAAAAATAAATTTTCCAGAAAATATTTTATTTTGTATTTTTAAAAATAAAAAAAGTAAATTATAAAAAATAATGTTTTTTTTTTTTTAAATGTAAAAAATGTCTTCTTAAAAAAAAACATCAGAACCTTATTCCAGTCCTATTTTGTCCCTGACCTTTTTCGAAATTTAACTAGCGCGAAGGATGAAGATCATCGGATTAAATCTTCGCAGCACTCA
The DNA here is from genome assembly GCA_949320155.1 of Melangyna quadrimaculata. Classification (NCBI taxonomy): domain Eukaryota; kingdom Metazoa; phylum Arthropoda; class Insecta; order Diptera; family Syrphidae; genus Melangyna; species Melangyna quadrimaculata. The sequence goes on from OX439485.1 coordinate 126,743,930, forward strand.
TTGAATTTCGGAAAGACACATGGAATCATCGTCTTAAAGGGGACCTAGGAATTTTATTTCTGAATTTATGTAGGTTAGTTTTTAGATACGTCAACCATTATTTAACTCTTCAATATAAAGGTATTGTTCAGATATGTTTGAAACAATCACGAACAAAGTAGCTAAAGTTTTATTACTTTTCGATTATTAATGCCCTAAACGCTTATCTCTTTCGCCGTTATTCTTTTTTATTTTTATCCCACTCATTTGATTAAAAAATGAACGAACTTGAAACAGAATTCTTATAGCCCTCTTAATCTGTTAAATATGCTGCATTCTCGCTCTAACTAAGCTTGAAGACGTTTATGTAAATTTTGTTAAGGTTATCTAAGACCGGTTCAAAACAAATAAATATTAACCAACATAATTATAATGAAAATTAATGCAAATTTGTTCAAACGATTTCATTTCACTTTCATTCAGCAACCACAACTTTTTGTGTGTGTTATTAAAATATTCAATAATTTGTGAACAGAAGCATAGCTTGAACCATGTAGAAAATGCCACTTGTATTATGCCGCCTGAAAACTCACTTAAGAGTAAACATAAAATAATTAGATATAGACTCTTTGCGTAAGCAAAACAGAATCATACATAGCTGTTTTAACCAGAAGTCACACATTAAACTACTAACCCACAGATTTGCACCAAAAGCAGAAAATCTTCTTGTCCACTTTGTCTGGCCTGGCCCGGCCCGGCCCAAAACAAAAAATATACCAACAGGTAGCACGACGATGCAAGAAGATTAAAAATATACCGACCAATGCGATGGTAAACTTAATACATACATGTGTGTATCTGCTGGCTTTCTTTTTTATGGGTTGCTTTTATTTCTTGCCAAATTTGAAACTAATTTTAACAGAATTATCGTTAGACCAACACATTCATAAAGAATATTTCGACAAAAGCTGGTTTCTCTTCGCTCTGAAGAGGTTTTCACTTTCAATTGGCATCAACTCAACTTCCATGCCACTGCACTGCGTCCGCGGGCTCAAATACTCAGCTGATTATATGCGAGTGAATATGTATATTTTTTGTTTGCGATTGCTCCTGTGGGCACAGATACAACTTCCAGTTTCGTTGAAGCATGAAATCCACTTCTAGTTAACTTTGCTTGCTTAGAGCACAATGCGCTTCAACTACATAGGCACATCATTTTTAACGTTTCATTTTTTGTTTAAATATGTGACAATAGCTCTGTTTCTTTACTTTGAGTTTCTGTGATTTTCTTTGATTTTTAGTCCGAAGTCCTGCCAAGTTCATATAAAAAATGAAATTGTCAGAACTTGGGACCAAAATGCACAGAAATTCAGAGTAAAGGAGCATACATAATGTTACTTTCAGTTTATTCAATATCATAAAATAATTAAATTAAACTTGAATAATAATATGTATAGGATTTTTATGCAATTACATATTTTTTCTCACAACATTTAGAAGCCTAAGACAAAATTATATTTACGAATCATGAAATTTGCTTATGCTGCATATTTTATGCAAAATGCATATTTTCATAATAAATCCATATTTTAAGTGCATATTTTCATATTTTAAGTGCATATTTTTCAATAAACTGTGTATATTTTCGAAGAGAGTGAAGATGCTAGCGTCACCGTGTAGACACTACATTAGCTTAAGTAATTGAAGCGAGCTTTGCCCCTTTGTAAAGGAAATGAGCTTGAAACGACTCGATTCCGCTCGGGGTCGAGTCAAAGTTTGGGACGCAAAACCTGGGTCAAGGATTTGGTTTGTAGATAATGCAAAAACTGAATCAAACATTTTTTTGTTTTCGTAAAAAAATAGTAAAAGAAATGAAAAAGAAAAAATAATAAAAGTGCATACTTTCTATTTTTAATTGCATATTTTCCATTTAAAAGTGAATATCGTAAGCGCATATTTCCGATGTTTAAGTTCCTGAAAATCGTAGCCCTAATACTATAGAACACACTATGTTCGAAATGTTTACTTAAATCCCAATTTCGGAACCGTGAGTTTTCTCTGTCTACACAAAAATCCGTGTAGGTACACAGCAATATTTAAATTTCTTAACAGTGAGATGTAACTTACGTTCGCGTAAATAGAAATTGTTAACGAAAAATCATTCACGCTTGCAGAATTGGGTCCCTTGCAATGTGAAAAATTTTATTATAATAATAATAAGCTTTTAAATCTCAAATTATTTTCATAGTTAATTTAAAACTATGTATGTCCCAAACGAAATAGAAAATAACTGCCGTTGGAAAGTGAAATATTTCGCAGCTTAGGCCGTGTGTCAATTGCGTTAAAAGTGCGTTAAATTTGATCTCATGGCTAAATTTTGACATTACTGATGTGAATACAGTCGTCAACCTGCTCATGAGCTCGTTTAAATTTTAACTAGTGGATACATTTTGACAATTGTATTAAACTTCTTGTACATTACTTACCCCATCGACCTATTATACATGGACTGCTAGAAGCCAACATCACGATGGTTCCCTCTATTAAAAAAAAAATCGATACACTAGCGACAATTTGAAAACGACTTAGTTTGTTTACAGTGAAGTGGGTTGAATTTAGTAGGTATGTGACTTTCACACGGTCTAATTAAATAACGCTTATCAACCAAAATTGGCTTATTAGCGATATCCATGATTAGGAACAAATACTTTGGATTTTTCGAAAACAATTTGATAAAAACACATTCGACGATTTTCCAGTTTCAATAACCATGGATTAAAGTGGGGTACACATTATCAAACCTGTTTGCCAAACATGTTTGATGTTTTTGACTCAACAGTATCAAAAAAATTTGTGAACAAAGAATGTGTTTGTCAAACAGAGAGTAAACACTATCAAACGTGAACAGATTTGTCAAACCGGTTTTGATAAATTGTACCCCGCTTAAGGCTCTTCCATAAAGGGCTGCCAGACGTTCCGATTTTGGCGGGACAGTCCCGATATTTCAACCCTGTCCTGATATCTGTCCCGATTCACAAAGTGTCCCGATTTTGTCCCGACTTTCCATTTTTACTTGCTATATAGAGCAATTATTGGTTTTGAGTTAAACACAAAATTCAAGATTTTAATCAAAACTTACATTACGATAATGTAGAAGTCCAAAAACTAATTTTCGACAAAAGACGTCCGTCGGTTTGTTTGCGTCCCGATTTATATCGAACTAAAGCATAAGCTAATCGGTGGATTTGCTTCAAAATTGGTGTGAAACATTTTATGTTATTCCCTAGAGGTCAGATTCAATTTTTTGTTTTAGCTAATCTGGATAGATGGATAGAACGGTCATACAAAAATTTTGGTTTTATCAAGTTTTCTAAAAAATCGACTGTAATGAGTTTGATAAAACTTCGTACATGTAATCCCTAGAACAGTTTTTATAACACTGCATATGTTTTAGCCAGAAACAAATCGAAGAACTGAAATAAATGTTTGTTTTTTTTTTTGTGAAAATTACCGGTTTCTTACTTGTTTTGAGATATCTCACATCTCGTTATTGCCCTTTTTGATTTTGTCAAAATTTGGAATTCGGTAGTTACTTCTGAGTTAGTCAAAAAATATTGGCCAACATTTTAAACAGCCTAATTTAAAGGGTTAAGAATGACATTTTTCAAATTTTAAAACAGTTTAGTAAAATTTTCTAAATTTTAAATATTTTTTAACTTGTAGAACACGTCCAAAAAAGTGTCACTCGTGCAAAAAATGCGCAGGCGGCAGGCATACTTCATTTTGACATTTAGAAACGTTAAGAGGTGTCATATGTATTCAAATACGAATCAACAATCAAACGAATCAACAATCAAACAAATTAGATATTAATTTAAGTAATGTGTTATGTTATGAGATAGTACAAAGCTAAACTCGTTTTAAATTTATTAATTAAAAATGATTTAACATCGTACTAAATCGACAAAAAATTTTCGCCACTGCATTTAAGATTTGTGTAAATACATATTTTATATTGTCCCGATTTGTCTCGGTTTTTTGGCCCTAGCGTCCCGATATTCACCAAATTAAATCTGGCAGACCTACTTCCAAACTAACACCAACATTCGGTGCGGCGGAGAAACATTCGTCGTTGGCTTGGGCACTCTCATTTATCTACATGCAAATAAATTTTGACTAGCGAATGTTTCACCTTAAAGAGGGTCTCCCAAACCAATGCGAAACATTCGGCGCTGCACAGTAGGCACTGTTGTCGCTTTTAATCAGTGAAATCATCTTCAATGCAACTTTTGTATGAGAATGACGATCGACTAGCAGTCCAGGTATACTAGGTCCATGACTGCCACTTCCAAAATGCAATTTCCGCGTTCAAGAACGTATCCAAAGCGATTTGGTTAGACTTGTGTTGTAATTCCTTCTGAAAAAAAGTACAAGGAAATCGATAAGCAATGGTTTTCTGAGTTCATATTCATCATTTATTTTAGTCACCCTTAGGTGAATACAAATCGGGAAGCCATTGATATTTGATTTTGTAAGTAGGAAAATTCTTATAAGAACTAAGCCATTTAAATTTACTTTCATTCAGTTGAAAATTTCTTTTTCGTAAATTTCGGATATATTAAAAAATATATTATATGTACCTACATACCTATGTATATGGAAAAATATGGAAATAGAAAATTAATTTTGTTCATATACAGGGTGTCCAGAAAATAAAATGAATAACCTTGCAATCGGTTGTAGCTGGCCTTAAGACCTTTCAGAAAAAAAAAAATGTAAAAAATATTGTCCTTGTAAACTACAAGGTTATGATTTAATTTACAAAAATTAAAAAAGTACGACTTCCTTAAATACATGACCTCTACGACCACGGTTGAATGATTTTATTAATGTTTTTTATTTTTATAATATTTTTGAATGATTGTACTAATATAGATAATAAACTAAATTTAACACTTCCTGTTGCACTTTTCTTATAATAATTTTTTAATTTATTTTTTAATACAAAAATCTTAGTATTTTGATTTTCACAAAATCTTGATCATCTCCAAAATAAGAAAAAATCTAAAAAAAAACGTAAAAATTGTATGTTTAATGTGATTTTAAAAATGGTACAACACATGCTGAATCTTTAAAAGCGACCAATAAAATAAGCCATTTATCTACTAATAGAGCTTTTCACTATATTCTTAAATCAAAATTAAGTTAGGGTAAATAATGAATTACAAAGTAATAAGTGATACCTAAAGTATGTCGTTGTATTTGTATTTGTATTTGTTAGAAATAGCTATTTTGTTTGCGAAATTTAATCAAATATGGGGTACAGAAGAAACAAAAAATGATGAGATGCAGTTTTGTAACAATCATTGTAAATTGTTCGAGTCTTCAAAAAATCCAAAGTAAAAGGAAAATTTAGTATCGAATTTTCGGTCGCTCATTTAGAACAAGTACTTGCTCATTTCAAGATGGGGTAGATCATACGAATAAAGTTTCCAAAAGAAAAACGGCTTGGTTCAACTTTTTTCTTATCAAAACTAAACTAATGATGACATCTTTTAGCAATGGACAAGACACAAATCACGTACTAAAGGGTGTTTTTTTTAGAGGTATAGAACTATAAAATGAAATAAAACACATTTGAAAGATAATAACGTGCCATTTTTATTTGAATATGATTTCTGGCATATGGCCATCGCGGCTGGATCGGATGTAGTCCAATCTTGGGGTCGTATATCGACATTAACGCGCCGAATGTTGTTTTTTCCAAGTCGTTAATCGTCTCTGGCTTTCTGGCTTATACTAGCAACTTCACATGCCCCCGCAGAAAGTTGTCTAGTGGTGTTAAATCGCACGGTATTGGAAGTCAACACACAACGCAAAATTATGCACTCACCAAACGTTTCCTTTTACAAATCAATTATCGCACGCGCTGTGTGGCAAGATGCGACGTCTTCTTGATCATGGCTTTATAACGATCTGAAGTGACTATAACCCTCTGGCCAGCATCGTTTTTGAAGAAGTAAGGTCAAATGGAAATGGGAACATCTTAGTAGATTCGCAGTCGATGCTGAGAATATGTAAATATCGCTTCTGTAGACTGCATAACGGCGATGACGAATCTTATTCCGCTGTCAGGCAGATAGCACCATTCAACCTAGACGATGAAGGTCAACAATTCCGTCTACCCGACCTTCGACAAAGCTGCTGAAGCCAACGGGCTCGCTGCCGAGCTATTCAAAGCAGCAGTAGATGATTTGGTAAGGTGTATGCACCAACTCATCTGTAAAATTTGGTCGGAGGAAAGCATGCCCGATGGATGGAATCTCAGCATTGATCGTTTGCCCGATCCACAAGAAAGGAGACCCTCTAAACTGTGCCAACTATGAAGGAATCAGTCCCCTTAACATCGCCTACAAGATCTTCTCTGCCGTATTATGTGAACGCCTGAAGCCGTTCGTCAACAACTTGATAGGTCCCAGAGTGGATTCAGGCCAGGAAAGTCCACCATCGACCAAATATTCACACTACGGCAGATCTTGGAAAAAACCCAGGAACTTCAAATCGACACTCACCACCTGTTCATCGATTTTAAGGCCGTGTATGACAGTATTTATAGAGACGAGCTATATAAAGCAATGTCTAGTTTTGGCATCCCTGGCAAACTCATCCGTTTGTGCAGGATGACGATGGAGAACGCACGCTGCTCCATCAAGGTTGGCAAAGACCTCACCGACACCTTCGATGTCAAAAAAGGATTTAGGCAAGGCGACACGCTGTCATGCGACTTCTTCAACATCATACTTGAAAGAATAGTGCAAAACTCTCACGTCAACACTAGAGGCACAATTTTTCAAAAGTCCATCCAATTACTTGCATACGCCGACGATATTGACATAATTGGAAGAACAAAGCGTGATGTCACTGGAGCTTCTGCAAGCATTGAGAAGGAAGCGGCAAAAATGGGTTTAGCGGTGAATGCGGACAAAACAAAGTATATGCTGTCATCTAGAAAGGACGCTCAAAACGAACGTCTTGGATAGAACGTCACCTAGACAGCAATAGCTCCGCTATAACTCCGGATAACTCTTGCCAATCGCTGTTTCTTTGGGCAAAGAAGGCAATTGAAAAGTAAAGCCCTATCTCGAATGACTAAAGTGTCCCTGTACAAAACACTCATCATACCAGTCCTGCTGTATGGTGCAGAAGCATGGACCTTCTTAGCGGCAGATGAGTACGCTTTAGGAATATTCGAGAGAAAAATTCTTCGGGTGATCTTCGGTCCCGTATGCATAAACGGGAAATGGAGGAGAAGATACAACAACGAACTGTACGGGCTGTACAGCGAAATCGACCTAGTAACAAAAGTGAAAAGGCAAAGACTCAGGTAGAGCGGATGGATACTAATGCTCCGGCCCGAAAAATTTTTGAATCCCTCCCCGAGGGACGGCGCAGTAGAGGAAGGCCGCGAAACCGGTGGCGCATGCAGGTGGAAGAGGACCTCAACCAACTTGAAGTGCGTAACTGGAAACAGCTAGGGATAGGGATAGAGCTGGCTGGAGAAGGCTTGTTGGTTGAGGCCCTGGTCCACACCGGACTGAAGCGCCAGCATAAGTAAGTAAGTAAGTAAGGACAAATGATTTCACCATCCCATAAAAAACACCAAACTGTCAGTTTTTCTGGTCTGCGGCGTCTCAAGTCTCAACAATGGCTTGAGGATTATCTACACTCCAAATGCGGCAGCTTGGACTGTTAAAATAGCTATGTTCAACCGCAAATTAGCTTCAAAGCCGGACAAAATTTTCTTGTGAAAATCGGGATCAACAGCAATCTCGTTTCGAGCCCATTCACCGAATGAATACGCCGCGCCGCCGCGCCGCCGTGCGCGGTTGTGTTGTTCAGGCCACAGTTGATCAATGAGGAAATGGCAAACTTAACTAAAGATAAAATACATGGCCAGATGACAAAAAGGCTGTCAATGAAAACAGTGCTGCCAACTTCAAGTTCTATACCTCAACAAAAAAAACATTGTATCATTGTATTAAATGTATTAATACATAAAAATAAATATCAAATTATGTCTTACTACAAAGAACATTATTTTTTACAAAAATGTTTATTTATTAATTAATTTTCCTTTGAATTTTGATAAACTTAATAAATAAATTTCGCCCGATGATGGAATCACACTCCGAAACGCGTCGCTAAATATTATATTATATTATAAATTAAATAAAGTTGTGAAAATTATTAAAAAAAAAAAAATTTAAATAAATTAAATAAATTATAGTGAACTAATTAAAGTTTATCTTTTATTTAAAATTTAACATATTAACACAACTTGGAGACAAGCACCCACCATAATGCAGATAAACTTATGTTTTCATTTTTATCGGAATCAGTTTGAGTGGACTTAAGCTAAAATACCACAGTTGAAACAAATCGTTACACCCGTTTCGGCTACTAGCTCGATTTACAGTGAACATAGACACAGAATCGCACGGACCGATAGACGTCATGACGAAAACCACTTCTTTGGACTTTTCCATCACTGCAATGCATGATGTAATTAAAACCTTGATTTTTTTAACACCAAAACTACTTGTTCTTTATAGTCTAGCACTCTAGTCTATAGAGTTAGTGCTCGTAAGAATGTTTTTTGTTGACGTGAGTGGTGCAAGCCATTTTTGGAAAATCTATTTTTGTTTCATATTTTTACATTTGGAATGTCACAAGCTATCTTAGACCCCATTTGAAAATCAAAGCCTTCCCAATAAGGTGGAATTTCAAAATAAATAGTAGTTGGATATTAAAGATAAGTCCAAGAGCAAAAATATTTTAGGCATCACTTTGCACTCACATCATTATTTTAATATGATTCTCTAGTTTCCGACTACATTGCGAGAGTTAAAATAAGATGAAATTTTACTTATGATGCGGCCTTGAGATCTTACACTCTAAATGTAGTTTTCAATAATTTTTGTCTGTTTTTTTCTTATTTAGTGAAAAATGTATAGGTAGTTTACAGCCAATATAGTATTTTCCATCTTTTAAGAAGCTTAATTGTACATTTATTTTCAGCCTTAAACTAAATTATTACATGTTGGGCCAATAATCACCTATTTTTAATGCTAATGTGAGCAGTTTGACGCTTAAATATCCAATCACCAAGGTCTTCGGGTTGTTAACATTTTAATTTTGCCATCATGCTTAGATGGACTGTAGTAGGATGGTATAAAGAATGCGTAAAAAAAACTTGCTATAATACTAACCTACCCAAACGCAACTATATATTTGTTCCTTTATAATAATTGTCGTTTTTTTCAGATTTTCCCACTTGATAGTATTATATCCGAAGGCGTCTAAAATAAGGAGCAGCTCGTTAAACAATTATTCCTGCTCCAAAGATGCGACTCTTTAAGACCCGAAAGTCAGTTGATTCAATTAACATATCATCTGCCCCAAGGGCAACTTCATCTTCGTGTGGAAATGGCTTAAAATTGTCATCCTCCAGTATGACGATATCTTCATCTCTGCCAGATTTACATGACTCACCCGTGATGATCTTGAGCTGCACGAATCTGGGTCTTCATCGGAATTCCACTGCAGTGCAATCGTCTAAGCTATCAATTCCATCAGTGACATCAACAGCACCTTCAACTTATTCCGAGACCGGCAATAGTGGCGGCATCGGCAGTAAGAAATCATCAATGAACGAGGTGAATGGAAAAATTACAGCCCACCTGCAGCAACAATTGTTTAAGAAGAACAACAATGTTCAGCAGCAACAACACAATTCACTTGGTGGTATTTATAACAAGTTAACGTCTTCTTCGTCATCGTCTTCTACCAGCCACACTCGGTCGTCATCCACGACTACGACTGGTATCTTTGAAAAGAACAAAGGCAACGAGAAGACAACTTCACAGCTAATTGGACAAAATGGTGAGTTAAGATTTCCTTTGCAAAAATTGTATAAGTAATGAGAAATTGGAAAATTACAGATACATAAATGATTGTAAATTTGTTTTATGTTCTGTTCATAAGCATCTATACCAGAGTATGTTTTCATTTGTTTTGTTATGCATTTAAATAATTAATTCATCAAGGTCATGAAATTAACATATAGGATTGAGGATGTTATAAAAATAAGAGTATATACAATACATGCATACTTCAAATGTTTTGCTTGCTTCGTGTTAATTGTTTATAAATAACATTAAAAGCATAGGAAATTTAGGAAACTGAACGCAAATGGTTCTTCATCTTCTAAATGCCATAACTTTATTCTTTGATTATTTTAGTGACCTTTGATTTACAAATATAAGGTCTGTTCCCAACCTTGACCAAACTGTCAATTGTCAAACTTCTCAACTTTTTAGGGTTGTTCAAAAGATTTTTGGACAGAAATTGCCAGTCTGCCAAATTTTGGAGAGTGTGGATTAAATTCTCTCAGAGAGAGGAAAACTGCCCAAAAAGCTTAGAACTTTTTCTTGGCAAAAATGTTTGATACACAGTTTCACACAAATATTCTTTTACTTTATTTAATCTTTTTCATTCCTACGCGAAGCAAACCGACCCGATAACTCTAACAACACTCAATTTTGTATACAACGTACCCCAACCTGACATTCGACAGACCAACAATTTCTGCCCAAAGAAATTTCTTGGGCAGAATTTGTCACGAGGGGAAATTGTTTTACTCTCTCGTGAGCGTTTGGTCAAAATAGCAAAATAATTTCCCCTCCTGACAAATTATTTGTCTGTCAAATAATGTCAGGTTGAGTTACGTTGCATAAAAAATATACTGTTGTTAGAGTTATTGGGTCGGGTTGCTACGCTTTGGAATGGAAATGGTAAGATAAATTTGAAGAATATTTGTGTGAAACTGTATGGCAAAAGTAGTGGCCCGTAGCGTAATAGTAAGTGCGTTGGACTGTCACTCTGGAGGTATGGGTTCACTTCTTAGCCCCGTCCACCTAAAAACTAATTTTTTTTCAGAGCTACTGCCTCTTGCGAGGAACTGACAAATCCTCCAATTGTACCACTTGTCACGAATAAGTGCTTCGCGTCCAGCAGCTCGGATTCAGCATACAATTGTGGGTCCTTTCCATTTTTGTCGACACGCCCACACAGGAATGGTTGCGAGTTGTTAGTCACTAGGCCATGGTGATTCACGAGCTGTGACACTTATTCGTGACAAGTGATTCTCTTGGAGGATTTGTCAATTCCTCGCAAGAGGCAGTAGCCCTGAAAAAAAACTTTTTAGTTTTTAGGTGGACGAGGCTGGGAAGCGATCCCAGACCTCCAGCGTAACAGTCGAACGCACTAACCATTACGCTACGGGCTACTACGTGATGTGCAAAACATTTGCAACTTAAAGCAGAAAATCTTGCCATCTCATAAAAATTGTCTAAAAAAGCAAACAGCGAATTTATTTTTACATTTTTGAAAACTTTATTTTTTATAACAATATATTACTGTAGAAAAAAAAACAGAAACAATTTCACTTAAAAAAATACTAAATAAAAAAAGAACTTACAAATTTGGGTTAAGAGCTGTGCAAAACATTTGTAACATTGAACCATGTCTTAGAATTCTTTTACTTTTATGCAAGAAAATGCTAATATTTTATTGGATACCCTTTATTTTTGATAACAGCTGCACATCTTCTAGGCATAGAAGCAATGAGGTAATTAATAATAGTTTCTCTTATGTCATTCCACTGCTTTTGAATTTCAGCATAAAGATCACTTTTCCGCTTAAAAATTTGGCATCCGATTCTTCTTTTAAATATCGCCCACAAGTTCTCAATTGGGTTTATGTCTGGGGACTGCGCTGGCCATTGCAAAACCCTGATGTTTTTCTCAGAAAGCGAGTTTGTGGCCAACCTAGACATGTGTTGAAACGTCCAGGCAAGTGGCATTTCCCAATCCTCTGACTTCATTCTGCCCTCTACTTGTCGAATTGGTCCAATTCCTTGGCCAGAGAAGCAGCCCCAGACCATAACAGAGCCACCTCCATGTTTAACTGTTCCCTAAGTATACTTTGGATTTAGTCTATCACCTCTTGGCCTCCTGACATATTGCCTTTCATCCGATCCGTGTATATTGAATTTTGATTCATCAGAAAACAAGATTGTTTTCCCTGCAAATTTCAATTGAGATGAGTTCGTGATGCGAAATCCAAACGAGCTTTTTAATTTTTTTTTGAAATAAATGTTTTTTTTCGGCGTCTTATTGTTGATGAGTCAATGGGTAACTGTAGTTCAACTTTAACTTCTTTAGAAGATGCTGTTGGTGTTTTTCGGAAGAAATTAATAATTTTCCTGTCTACTTTTGCTGTGGTACTACGCGGTCTTCCTCCTCTATGATAAGACCACTTCCAGTCTTAATTATCCGACAAATCGTAGATTTATCTATGGAATACTTTAATGAAATTTCTTTCTGGGATATTCCTTTTTTGAAGTCACTCAAAATTCTTGATCTTATTTCGGTGTTAAGTATTAAATTATATATGTATATCTAGGTTAAAGAACACACTTTTTCATAATCGGCAATATTAGAATGTTGCGTATGAGTTCTACTCCAGCCATGTAAATATGACTGAATTGCATAAAGTGTGTGAAATTGGCCTAGATATCGATTTGTTTTTTATTTAAAAAACAATAAAGCAATGAGTGTTGATTGACAACTTAAAGAAAACGGTCGTGTTTGTTATTAAAGCAAAATAAACTTAACATTTACAAATTAAACTTAACATTTGGCGCAGCCGGTAGGAATTGAGTAGTTGTTTCCGGCCATTTTAATTCAATTTTTTTTTTACTTTTGTTTATCTTCAAAAGCCCAGGTCTCGATCAAAAACGCGGTAATAATTACCAAGTAATTGCCAAGTTAAATCTCTAGAAGAGCACGCCTCAACGAACTAGGCTACTGACACAAATTTACCAATTTCAAAATGAATCAAATTAACCGTTATCAAAAAAACGTCATGGCCGTCAGTTGCAAGTGTTTTGCACAGCCAAATGCAATATTTTTTTTTGTAAATCAGTTGCATTTGTTGTTCTTGTCTGTATATAAGTATTTTCTAATTTTGTACAGTAAGGATGATGTGTATAAAGCCTTGAGCAATGGAAATAATTTGGTTTTAACAAATCATATATGACGAATAATGTGGAGGTTTTGATAGGTGATAATAGTTGCAAATGTTTTGCACAGCACTGAACGTACCTATATGTATGTCAAAATGCGTATGTTTGTGAGTTTTTTTGCACGATCTGTCACTGTTTTGGACGTGTTCAGCTGGAGTTTATGAATGAAATTGGTTTAGAATTAGATAAACTTAAAAGTTATTTTAGAAAACTGTATTTGGGGATAGACCTCCCATTGGATCATTGCCTACGCCTTGAATTCGGGTGCAAAATGCCCAGCTAGGCAATCTGAGGATTTGCTCAATACGCAATAATATGATCCCTTTAGGGTGCTGATCATCTAAGTAGTTTCACGTTCGGAAGTGTTTGTCTCTGTAACCTCCGTCTGCTTTCTCAGCAAGACGTGTGGTCACCAGAGCAAGTACCACAAACTCGTAAGACCAGACATCGTTATTGAATTTATTTTGATGAGTGCGAAAAACATATTTTTTAAAGAACTACCTGGGATTGGTTTTGAGTACCTCATTTTCATATTCAATTGCTGCATTAAATTTCAATACTTCCCTATATCTTGGAAAGTGGCTAAAGTTATACCAGTTTTAAAACCCGGAAACCGACCAAATAACACAAAAAGTTACAGACTCATAAGTCTTTTGAGCTGTACGAGTAAAGTCTTTGAGAGACTTATTTAATTTAAGTTAGATGAGTTCATTGTACATAATAATATTTATCCACCTCAACAATTTGGCTTTCGGGCACAGCATAGCACCGTTCAGTAAGTTAATTGTATAATAAGGCAAGTTCGTTCCAATTTTAATACACACAAATCAACCGGCCTTGTTCTATGAGACGCGAAAAAAGCTTTTGATAGTGTCTGGCATAATGGTCTGATTTATAAAATGATAATATTGAATTTCCCATCATATCTTACTAAAACAGCTCAAAGCTTTTTCACAAACAGATATTCCGTCGTCTCTATTTATGGTGATTTGTCCCAAAAATTATGTGTTCCTGCAGGAGTGCCTCAAGGATCTGTTTTAGGCCCCCTCATCTTCTATAATATATACATACGTCTGATATTCCCCAGCTCCCCAACTGTGAATCAGCTATACACGCCCATGATACTGCTATTTACTCACCTGATGTGCTTAGTTAAAGTATTGAAACTAATCTACAAACAGCATTAAACATTTAAGACAGCTATTATAGTAAATGGAAAATTAAAATTTGGTTAAATAATTTGGACATGGAATGGGGAACTTCGGTTAAATACTTGGGGATACACCTGGACAAAAGACTACCATTCAATGTACATGTACAGAAAACAATAGCCGTGTTGCGTGTTTCTTGAGAGAGTGACTAGCAACTCAGTAAAAGTTTTACTCGGAAAACACAAACAAAATTCTCTATAATAATTTGTTTTGTTATTGTTTTGCGTGTAAACATTTTGCTGAGTTGCTAGTCACTATCAAAAACACGAATAATATTAAAAGTTAATAGAACAATAAAAATTATGTATCCGTTAATTAACAGAAAATCTCTTTTGAGCAATGCCAATAAGTTAATAATTTTTAAAGTAATTTTTCAATGAATTGTGCTTTACGGGAGTCCAGTTTGGGGACAAAGTGCAAAAATGCATGTGATACACAAAATGATACACATTTTACAAAACAAAATTTTAAAACTGATGCTCAAGCTTCCCTGCGATTTTTCCACTACCGAATTGCATAACATTGCCGGTATCGATAACGTAAAATTGTGTCGATTACAAAAATGTATTAATGTATTCATTTCAAATCTAATTAATTCTTAGGGTTAATAACTCTTGGTCAATTTATTTAATTTTATTTAATTTATTTATTTTGTTATTTATTTATTTATTTAATTATTTGTTTATTTATTTATTCTTGTTAATCATTTATGTTGTTATTTAATTATTTTGTTATTATTTATTAATCCAATTTTTTATTTGTTTATTTATCTATCTTGTTATTTATTCACTTATTTATTTATTTATTATTGATTTATTTATTTATTTATTAATTAATTTATTAATTTAATAATTTATTAATTTATTTATTTATGTATTATTATTTATTTTTAAAATAAAAAAAAAAACTATAAACATACATATTTAATAATATACACATTTATAAGAAACATAAAAATATTTGTAAATAATTATCATTTATACATATTTATCTTTTGTGGTTCTGATCACAATAAATATTTTTTTATTTTTTTGTATAATTCTTAAATAGGAGGTTTTTCATTACCTTTCCTACTCAAACTTAATAATTTAAATAAAAATAATTGTGTACAATTTATAAAATTTTTCAGAAGTAAGGTAGTATAACCAAAACTCTGTGCAAACTGGGCGATAGCAAACAAAAGCAATGTAAATTGGCGTGAGAGTGAGATTAAACAATTGATTGTTCATAGAAAAAACATTCGATAGGAATGGCAGTTCGAATCTGAGAAGCATCTGCACTGTGCCAAACTAGGCAGTTTGTTGACTGGTACTGAAAAGCGAACACCATCCCAACCGTGTGATCGTCCGGCCCTCGTGCATCATGTGCTCCCTTCAAAAAAGAGTAGTCTGCTTGATTGCAGTCATAAGAGTTCGACGAAGAAAATGATGCAAAAGAAACCGAAGTCAATCATAGATCATTTCGTCACGTTGAGGAAAGAAATCAATTCTTTGATCTTCATTTCGGAAAGTTCGTTAAGATCGTTAAGAAATGCCTTACCAAAAGATTGTGCTCTCATTCTGGCCAAAGCGGGTCATTTACAGAGGAAATGAAAGACTGTTTCCTTTTATTGCTGATCCCCACAACTACGCGAGTGAGTATTGTAGGGGCGGGCGGCCCAGCTTCGCCGCATGCTCTCCTATTGGCCAGTGTTCAGTGCATGTTGCAACGTCCCTGGCTATGTCTCGCCTGCGTCTGCATACTAGATTAATAGTTCGTTATTTATTAAAGGTGGGCCAAATCCAGGTATTATGTAGTTGGTTGACCTGTATTGCCCTTCATAACTCCGAGAGCAATGCTGACTCTTTCTGCAAGTGAGTTATCTAGGGCTGATCCTTGCCTGGCCAGCTCGGCAGCCCGTTAATTCCCCTCAATTCCACTGTGACCCCGAACCCAGATAAGGGTGACCCTGAGGTTAGTGTCCAGACTCGAAAGCTCATCCTGCTTTGCTGTACCAATTTAGAGGATGATGTAGCCCAATCAATGGCTTTAACAGCCGCATGGACTGTCTGACTGAGAACGTAGCCGTGTTTTGGTTCTGGTTCGGATCTTGTTTAAGTAACTTTTCAGATTGAAAAAAAACTATCGAATCCGGGTAGCCGTAATATATTAAGAGACTCGGAAAATATTGCCGAACCGACACTGCCTCCATCCAACAACTCCTTTCTGGATAGGAATTTAACTTTCAAATCTTGCATGATTCTCATTGCAGGGGTACAGTAGTCAGTGGGAGTCAAAAACATTTCAATTGGAATTAAATCCGTGATGTTGCGGTGTCCATCAGTTTGATTCTTTAAGTCTTAACTATGTATGTAGGTATCAGATGCAAATTTTGTGACAAAAAATTGGTTCTCGGATGATTTTACAATTATTTTAGAAAGTGAAAACAAAAGAATCTGAAGAAAACAAAATTACCAAATTATTATCGAAATAATGTACCAACATATTTTTTTTTTAAACTTCAGAAACAGTTTTTTTTTTTAATTTTGGTACACAATACTATTTTAAACTTTCAAATTTTCTCCATAAAAAAAATGAAAAACAAATCATAACTAAACATTTTTCTTGAAAATCAAAAAACAACAAAAGCCTGCTACCAGAGGTACCATTAATTACCATTTTTCAAAATTGGCTTAGTGGCTGGTGAGTAAGTACCATTTTTTTTTTTTTTTTCTAAAAATGTGTGACTTTATTACCCAAAAAAACTAGGTACTTGGTTGAAAGAAATTCCAAACAACCATCGTACATGCTGTAGCCGCGCGGACAGACAGAATTGCAAGGCTTCTCTTTTTTCGTGTTTGTAATAGCTAGTTTTTCGTGTTTGTAATAGCTAGTTTTAACAGAAACTCGATTTTTCGGGTCCATATAACTTGCTAAAAATGTTCAATATTATATTTTTAAAAATTCTAGATTACTAAAGTATGTACCTATACTTACTCAGTATTATGTTTGTTTTGGAGTAGTACTCTTTGGTGAATTGTTGTTTAAATAGTGTGGGTGGCGGAGGATGGGGTGATATAAAAAAAAAAATCAGAATTACAAGGCGAACATTCGTTGTCGCTGTGTTTTCTTTGAGCAACAGAAATCGGAATAAATTTAGGTTAATGGATAAAATGGGGTGCTGCGCTGCAGGAGGGAATATGACAGTTGATTTGAAGGAACAACAAAAGCTAAGTAATTTCGTTTGTTTAAAAAAAAATACTGTTTTAATGGCTAATAGTTTAGGTATAGGTATTTGTATATGTATCCAAAGGTACGGCAATGGATTTACTCATATTTCAAATAAGAACGAAAATAGGAATCAAAGAAATCGTTTACACGCTATTATATACCTAAAACGATAACTTATCACACGTCTGTTTGCCTTCTGTACGACTAATTTGAAAGGCAATCAATTAGTTTTTAGGTTCATACTCCAAGACACAAAGAGTTTAACTTCTTGTAGTAGTTAGAAGATAACTCGAATAGTTATGTATCATAATTTAACTTTTAAATGCCTTCATAAATATAATGTATAACTACTTGAATAAATTAATTCTTTTGTTTGGTCCCATGTCAACAAGATCATTAAACATCACTTGATGATATTGAGAAGTTTTTTTTCAACATTAGTTACAAACTTATACTCATACAGCTTATTAAGATAAAGTTGTATGATTTATGTTAAGTAGTTATAATGGATATATGTAAAATTAAATTTTATTTTGTTTATATAACCAAAGGAGAATATTTAATTTAAGAAATAAATTTATTAACTGATTAACAGAATGCTCTTATAATGAGTTAAAGATGTTCAGTTAATGTCATGACTTAAACTGTTTTAGTATAATATGTTAATATAAAGTACTTTTCTTTTCTTTTTTTATTGGAACTTAACGATCTTAATAATATAGTGTATAAGTCAGCCCTCGCCTCTTGGAGGAATTTTCTTCTTGTTTTCTCATGTATTTTGGGAACACCATACAATTTGCTTAGCCACTAATGTTTTTTTTTCAAAAACGGTTGCTACGATTCTAATAAAAAAAATCAATTAAATACTTATATTTTGTCGAATAATGATTATTTTTGGGCTATCTCTAGTGGTTTTTGATTCTCTCATGAACATTAGAGTTGATTTTTTACAATTTTTACGGAGAAGCTTGAGCAAAGTATAATTTTTGAAAAACAGTTTTTTTTTAAATTGGAAAGAATAATTCAATTTTTTATTTTGAATCCTTAATATTCTGAAAACGATTTTTTCAATTCTGTTAAAACTTAATACAAAGTTATTTCTTAACTTTTAAATTCGCTATAAAAGTTGCTTAAAAATAGATATAAATATTATAACTATATTAAAAAAAAAACATTAATATGAGTTTTTGTTTAAAAATGTATATGAATTGGTTATAAAAATACTAACTTTACCCCATAGCAGCGTTTGAACTAAAAGATTTTTTTTTTCAAATTAGCTTTAATCAAAAACAAAGTTACAACCCGCCATAAGATAGACACTTGCATTGTAACTCAATGCTTTCTGCAATAAATTTGGTGGAGGATAAACCAGTTGAAGACTGGACTCCAGACTCAAATTTAATTCTAAAATACAGAAAAGAAGTTCCTAACAATTGGTTCTTAGAATTATTTGTACTGACATATATACATTTGTGATATTTTAACTGCTATATAAGATAGTTATTTTGTTATATGTAAGGAGTTCATTTTTCAATTCTTTTGGTTAAGGTCAATACTTAAGAAGTAAGTAACCGACTTAAATATCTGTAGGTATATGATTATTAAAGTAAATTTATTTATATAACTACATATAAACATCTGGTTTAAGTTACTATTGAAAAATTGACCCTAAATATAATTTTTGTTTGTTGTTTTTGTTTTTTTTTTTGTTGTTTTGTTGTTTTTTGTGTTGTTTTTATATAAAATATAGTTAATTTCTTGTTTTTTTCAAAGAGAAGCTTTTATGTTTAGTTTTAAGAAATTTTTTAAATTATAACGTTTAAAAATACATATATTGGTCTTTTATTACAATTTTATAGGGGACTCTTTTTTTGCCCAGGACTCCTTTTTTTGTCTCTTTTTTAAAATTCGCAGAGGTAACGCTGATCGTAAGCCAAAAATGCAACCACAAAAGTGCGTTTTCTACCAATTGCCACCTGAAAACCTTGTCCGACCAGCGGTTTTGTTAATGTTAAGACTAAAGGTATGAGTTGGCATCATTCTTTTCCGAAGCCGCGATGAGAAAGGTAAACCTACGGTCGCCTCCCCTACTATTATATTAGTACTTCCCATAGAACGATTTTTCATATATTCGAGTTTTTCATTATTGGACTAAACGATTCAATTTTTTTTTTTCTTTTTATAACAAAATTTTCTAAAAAGTTTAAATAGGATATTATGCTTATCAAAATTTTCAAAAATTGTCAACTTTTTTTTTAAATTCGATTGTTCAAAAACGGTTGGATACAATTTCTGCATATAAATAATTAATTTAAATTGGTGGTCCACACTTTGTTCCTTAAAATGTTTTCAACATTTGGAAAGTGTCGCACAGTTATTGGGCCCAGATAAAAACTATTGGTTCCTGAGATCATTGAAGCTGTACTTAATTTTCTTTTGGACCTAGAACTGTTCTTATAAGTTTTTGCCTTGTTTCATTTATAAACTTTTACTTTGCCAAGCTTTAACTGAGTTTGGATTCTTTTGTTTGGCACCTTGAAACATTTTTCTATATGGATAACGGCTTTCTCGCAATTTATTATTAAACACATTTTGAATACATTTTAAGGTAGTTTTTTTTACTCTGGTATCCTTTTTTTAAACAAAAAACCGTTAATAAGCATCATTGCTCATATTAATTATGAAAGCCCAATTTATTTTTTACTTAATTTGATTTAACTTAAATTTAAGAAAGCAAAACAAGGAAAAAAATTACGTTTACGTTTTAAAAAAGAAGAGGCTGGGTGCGACCCACACTAGTAACTTCCCATTGGTGCCCTTGAAAACTGTATATGTACTGTACTTATTTGCCTTAAACAAAATCGCTATGTACTTTAGCTATTTATATGTTTTGATTTTTTTTTTGGAACAGCTTTTTAATTTCATCTGACTTTTTTCCCAACTCCTCTCGTTATGGACGTATTAATTGTTTAAGCTAATTATTTAAAAAAATGGCATGGTGTCAAAGAATATAAAAAGTCAAATTAAGTAGCATATGCCAAATTCTTAAACGTTAAAATAAATACGAAAGTGCTTGCTAATTTTCAGTTAAATATCAAAACCTAAACATATCTTTTATATTATTCAGAAATGTTTTCTTATTTTTTCCTCAATAGCTTTTAACTGTTAACTATCTGAGATTTAACTGACTTTCGAAAATTTGACTCTAAATATAAACAAATTCTATGATATCCCAGTCAGGCCATTTATTTGGAATAACCAACTGAACTCGAAATCATACTTTTCGGGATTCTAGCCTATTTGCGTTGGGCGCCATCTTAAAAATTTGGCAAATCGGTTACTTTTAAAATAGCTCCCCCAATTGAACTCATTTCAACAAGATATAATCAGCCCTATCGAGGTATCCGTTCGGAGAAATTTTTTTTCTGATCTATTCGAAATCGGAGAATTTTCTACCGAGGTATCCGTTCCGATTGACAGATCGGACAATCTTCCGATAAAATGTAACGACTATCATCGCATAGCGATGAATTGCGTTCAGTCCAGAACTTTTGACGGTTGTGCGTTAAATTTCTTCCGAAATTCTCCGACAGAAAATTGTTGCGGAATATTTAAAGAAAAGTTAGCAAAAAAATATAAATAAATATTATTTTGTTTCGTTAGTGCAATAAACAGTGAAGACGACTCAGCAAGAGAGGTTGGTTGAAATAACAAATAGATGATAAAGCAACACTATCCATTTTTGTGGACTTATTTATAAACTTTTAAACATCACAAAGATTTTGACTTATTAAACTAATCCGGACGAATGTGTCAAATGAATGCGATTGTATGCTTTATCTTTTTTCTTCCGAAGTGGATACCTCGAACGAAATCTAGGTTCCGATCGGAACGGACTATCGTTTCGGAACTTTTTCCCAACGGATACCTCGATAGGGCTGAATAACTTTTATCATTATCGGGGTTAGGATTTTGCTGACTTTAGGCTCCCCCAACCCATGACAAAACATTCGCTTTACAGGGCGAATAGTTCACAATGATAACAAAAACTATTTGCCTTAAACAAAATCGCTATGTACTTTAGCTATTTATAAGTTTTGATTTTTTTTTCTCGCTATGGACGTATTAATTGTTTAAGCCAATTATTTAAAAAAATGGCATGGTGTCAAAGAATATAAAAAGACAAATTAAGTAGCATATGCCAAATTTTGATTTGGAAACGATTTTGAGTGCAAGAATTCTTCGAATTAATACATTTTTGAAAAGTCGTATTTGGCAACATAGTGATTTTAATCTTTTCAAATTATACTTTCTCATCTCAAATCTCAAAATTATACAACATACATAATAGATGGTATTGGTATATATTTTATGATAAGCTCTTGAAGTTGATATCTTTGTTTGCTCTCAAGATATTTGAGTTGAGATATCATTTTTTGAGAGTTTTAGTAGTTTTTTTTTTTTTTGCAGTTTGTTTTGCCTTTTTTTAACAGTTGTTGACTACGTTATTATATGTAAAAAAAAATATAGACTGGGTGAGGAATCATTTTTTGTTCTTGAAATATTTGAGACGAAAATTATTTTTCCACTGTTTTTCTAAGTTTAAAATAAAGTGTCTGTTGAATTCTTTTTAAATTTTTAGCAATTCCCGGCTGGAAAAATGTCAAATTTCTGTCTAGTTAAGGCAAGGCCCTTGTAAGTTTTCAGTAGGGAAAATCTAGACGAGGAAAACTTGTCAGAAACATGGCAAGCTCGCGCTGGATTTCAGTTTCAAAAATTTAGACGAAGAAAACTGTTCAATCCCTCGTGAGGCCCTCCCTAGTAAAAACTTGTTTGACATTTTGGAATGTTCTTTGTACACCAAAAATGTTATAAGGCTCCGTGCAGTTTTCAGTATCGTACAAAACTTTTTTCTCTCTTTCCTTTGTCTTCTTTTTCATATCAATTTTTTTTCTATGGGTTTGGGTTATATGTATATTATAATATGTGTTATGCAATATGGTATGATGTATTAAACATTAGAGTTAGAAACTTATTCACTTTCAACAATGAAATTTTGTACAGCGAGTTAGCCCAGTGGGTAGCACCGTAGCGCATTGGACTGACAAGCAGAATACAAGCAACTTTTTTGTTTGTCTGACAAGGCAAAAGGGTTCATAATAGTCAAGGCCCTTGCTCTAGCCTTAGCAAAAAGTTTCTTGCTCCTTGTCGGAATCCTAGATTAAACGCTCTAGTGCCTTATCGAAAACTAGATTGATTTTCTGCGCGGCGTTTTTTTGTGTAATTATGTGTAGAATAAAATTAGTCTGAAGTAGATATCTTTTTTCGTTATCGAGATATTCGAGTCAGATGACATTTCACAGGTTTTTTTTTTTAAATTGCTGTAGTAAGAAGCGGTTATTTAATTTTGTTAGAAAACGTTTTCAGCACGTTTAACAATATAATCTGTGAAATAAAATTCATCCGAAGTCGATATCTATATTCGTTCTTAAGATATGGTGCGGGACGGAAAAAGTACACCGAAGGTACGTACATACACGTATACAGACATCTTGCTAAAATCGGCGGGTTGTCGGATTCTGATTCAAGATACCTCAAAATGTGAAAATATGTCAGTTTTCAATTTGTTAAATCGCACCAATTACAATAACTTTCAATGGGAAGTTAATAAAATAAAAAAAGGAAATTTAAGATAATTTGAATATTTTTATAAAAACTTATAAAAACTAAGTTTAAGCTGTTTTAGTGTTGGAAAGAGCCAACAGTTTAAAAAAAAAAAATACTAAAACCGTTAATAATTGTTTATTTGTTTTTATTCAAATATTAAAATGTTAAATTAAAACCTTCTTCTTCTTTATTTAACCTATATTAAATTATTATACACATATATAGGTAAACAATTTGAAAAATGTTTTCTTTTAAATCAATTCCAGGTCACTTACCAGACTATAAACTAGTAACAGCTGTGCCTGTGGTTGTACTCGATGATGAACATCGCCGGGAAACAAGAAACGGTGCTTTATCTTTTTTCTTCCGAAGTGGATACCTCGAACGAAATCTAGGTTCCGATCGGAACGGACTATCGTTTCGGAACTTTTTCCCAACGGATACCTCGATAGGGCTGAATAACTTTTATCATTATCGGGGTTAGGATTTTGCTGACTTTAGGCTCCCCCAACCCATGACAAAACATTCGCTTTACAGGGCGAATAGTTCACAATGATAACAAAAACTATTTGCCTTAAACAAAATCGCTATGTACTTTAGCTATTTATAAGTTTTGATTTTTTTTTTCTCGCTATGGACGTATTAATTGTTTAAGCCAATTATTTAAAAAAATGGCATGGTGTCAAAGAATATAAAAAGACAAATTAAGTAGCATATGCCAAATTTTGATTTGGAAACGATTTTGAGTGCAAGAATTCTTCGAATTAATACATTTTTGAAAAGTCGTATTTGGCAACATAGTGATTTTAATCTTTTCAAATTATACTTTCTCATCTCAAATCTCAAAATTATACAACATACATAATAGATGGTATTGGTATATATTTTATGATAAGCTCTTGAAGTTGATATCTTTGTTTGCTCTCAAGATATTTGAGTTGAGATATCATTTTTTGAGAGTTTTAGTAGTTTTTTTTTTTTTTGCAGTTTGTTTTGCCTTTTTTTAACAGTTGTTGACTACGTTATTATATGTAAAAAAAAATATAGACTGGGTTCGGAATCATTTTTTGTTCTTGAAATATTTGAGACGAAAATTATTTTTCCACTGTTTTTCTAAGTTTAAAATAAAGTGTCTGTTGAATTCTTTTTAAATTTTTAGCAATTCCCGGCTGGAAAAATGTCAAATTTCTGTCTAGTTAAGGCAAGGCCCTTGTAAGTTTTCAGTAGGGAAAATCTAGACGAGGAAAACTTGTCAGAAACATGGCAAGCTCGCGCTGGATTTCAGTTTCAAAAATTTAGACGAAGAAAACTGTTCAATCCCTCGTGAGGCCCTCCCTAGTAAAAACTTGTTTGACATTTTGGAATGTTCTTTGTACACCAAAAATTTTATAAGGCTCCGTGCAGTTTTCAGTATCGTACAAAACTTTTTTCTCTCTTTCCTTTGTCTTCTTTTTCATATCAAATTTTTTTCTATGGGTTTGGGTTATATGTATATTATAATATGTGTTATGCAATATGGTATGATGTATTAAACATTAGAGTTAGAAACTTATTCACTTTCAACAATGAAATTTTGTACAGCGAGTTAGCCCAGTGGGTAGCACCGTAGCGCATTGGACTGACAAGCAGAATACAAGCAACTTTTTTGTTTGTCTGACAAGGCAAAAGGGTTCATAATAGTCAAGGCCCTTGCTCTAGCCTTAGCAAAAAGTTTCTTGCTCCTTGTCGGAATCCTAGATTAAACGCTCTAGTGCCTTATCGAAAACTAGATTGATTTTCTGCGCGGCGTTTTTTTGCGTAATTATGTGTAGAATAAAATTAGTCTGAAGTAGATATCTTTTTTCGTTATCGAGATATTCGAGTCAGATGACATTTCACAGGTTTTTTTTTTTAAATTGCTGTAGTAAGAAGCGGTTATTTAATTTTGTTAGAAAACGTTTTCAGCACGTTTAACAATATAATCTGTGAAATAAAATTCATCCGAAGTCGATATCTATATTCGTTCTTAAGATATGGTGCGGGACGGAAAAAGTACACCGAAGGTACGTACATACACGTATACAGACATCTTGCTAAAATCGGCGGGTTGTCGGATTCTGATTCAAGATACCTCAAAATGTGAAAATATGTCAGTTTTCAATTTGTTAAATCGCACCAATTACAATAACTTTCAATGGGAAGTTAATAAAATAAAAAAAGGAAATTTAAGATAATTTGAATATTTTTATAAAAACTTATAAAAACTAAGTTTAAGCTGTTTTAGTGTTGGAAAGAGCCAACAGTTTAAAAAAAAAAAATACTAAAACCGTTAATAATTGTTTATTTGTTTTTATTCAAATATTAAAATGTTAAATTAAAACCTTCTTCTTCTTTATTTAACCTATATTAAATTATTATACACATATATAGGTAAACAATTTGAAAAATGTTTTCTTTTAAATCAATTCCAGGTCACTTACCAGACTATAAACTAGTAACAGCTGTGCCTGTGGTTGTACTCGATGATGAACATCGCACGGAAACAAGAAACGGTATGTATCAACCACATCTCTTCCGAACTTCTCCGCCTCTTTGAGACCAGCATCCCCGCCTGTTTGTGTTTGTGCTGCGCGTAAAACATCCAAAGAGTAATTGAAGACCTAAACCCTTTTCTCATATTTGCTCACATTCCATATCTCATGGACCTCCACCTCCGCCTCCGTCTCCTCATATTATATGTATTGTTGGTATAGCTTAGTTGACACATCATGTGTGTGCTGCAACGACGAGACCGCATAGTTAGTTCCATTCGTGCATAAAAAGATTGGAAAGTGCCAGATGCCATCATAGTAGGTACTCTATTTTATAACATATACATTATACACCCCCTTACGTTTCATTTGGGATATTGAATGATGGTGATAATGCCAGCAAGGTCTCGGTGAAGTGCAAAACAAAAATTTCAAAATGCATTCTACTGTGAATTATCATAAAATACAGGCTCATCACTTCATCAGGGATGCTATGGAGGAGGGGGGGGCGTGCAAATAAAGAATGAATAGCCATCTTTCGAATGTACCTACTTAGGCAATAACGCCAACCACATCGATGCCACCATGGCTTCGAACTAAAAATCTTGCAACGCAACGGTTTTGTCAGACTTATGCATATCAAATAATTTTTAGTGTAATCGAATGCGAAAAATCTTTAGTGAACGATATTATGCTGGTACACATATTCTATTCAGTTCGATGCACTCTATTCAATTAAATTGCTATCTTTTCCTACTTCTTGGTTTCAAATAGTGAGCTTTAACTCATAGCTGCGATTCTACTAATGTTTTCGGTAGGTATTTATTATTTGAATCAATTTAAGCAACAATTTTAACATTTAACACAAAAAATTCTAACCAAATTAGTTTTAAATATAGTAGAGTCACATGCTTTGAGTTTAAAAACTTGTAACAAATGAATAGGTTTCTGATTATTACAACATGAGTTGCTAAACGTTGGGCCCCTCTCAATATGTATGCGACTCAAGGAAATCGTTGTTGACTCCTTGTGGCCAAACTAACAGTAACTACAGAAGACATTAATTTGAACAGATATTTGGAGGACGACGCTGTGCAGAAACAAACGCCACCACCATCTTCATCGTTTAGCCACTAGGAGACTCAGAAATTTAATGCTTATAGCCGAGATGCAATGGAGAAGGAAGCAAAATCATTTTTTTACTTGATTGCGTAACGAAACGCGAATTAAGATGCCCCCACGTAGGTTCATACTCGTACATGAAAGCCTCAAGCAGGAATATTTTGAACTGAAGTTTATATGCAATATCCAATATATGTAGAATGTACATACATAAATGTAGGTAACGTATTAATTCATATTCAACTCATGTAGCATACTACTGGTCTGACAACATGGCGGTAGCTGCTCATATATTACCATAAAGGAGATATTTTAGCCAGTGTTGCTTTTATTTCGTCACTACTGATGATAGGAGGAAATGTTCAAAATTGATTTTATACGCTTTAGGGTGGTGATATTTAGCCAAACTGCAGATGTACCTCTAAGAAGCTAAGGTGCTTAGCTCAAATAAGTTCTTAAGCGTTAAAATAAATACGAAAGTGCTTGCTAATTTTCAGTTAAGTATCAATATCTATACATATCTTTTATATTATTCAGAAATGTTTTCTTATTTTTTCCTCAATAGTTTTTAACTGTTAACTATCTGAGATTTAACTGACTTTCAAAAATTTGACTCTTAATATAAACAAATTCTATGATATCCCAGTCAGGCCATTATTTGGAATAACCAACTGAAGTCGAAATCATACTTTTCGGGATTCTAGCCTATTTGCGTTGGGCGCCATAGCGATGAATTGCGTTCAGTCCAGAACTTTTGACAGTTGTGCGTTAAATTTCTTCCGAAATTCTCCGACAGAAAATAGTTGCGGAATATTTAAAGAAAAGTTAGAAAAAAAATATAAATAAATATAATTTTGTTTCGTTAGTGGAATAAACAGTGAAGACGACTCAGCAAGAGAGGTTAGTTGAAATAACAAATAGATGATAAAGCAACACTATCCATTTTTGTGGACTTATTTATAAACTTTTAAACATCACAAAGCTTTTGGATTATTAAACTAATCCGGACGAATGTGTCAAATGAATGCGATTGTATGCTTTATCTTTTTTCTTCCGAAGTGGATACCTCGAACGAAATCTAGGTTCCGATCGGAATGGACTATCGTTTCGGAACTTTTTCCCAACGGATACCTCGATAGGGCTGAATAACTTTTATCATTATCAGGGTTAGGATTTTGCTGAATTTAGGCTCCCCCAACCCAAGGCAAAACATTCGCTTTACAGGGCGAATAGTTCATAATGATAACAAAAACTACAAATAAACAAAAACTCCAGCCGGCGAATGATTCGCGCCGCCTTTGCAAAGTTCGCGTTGGTTTGAGAGAGCCTTTAATCAATTTTGAATTGAATTGCAAGATACACAGATACTTAATTATAATTGCTTTAAACAACAAGAGCTTTTTAAAATTCTAAAGTAATAGACGTCTTCGATTATTCCAAAGAAATGTTCTAAATGAGGTGAGGTACTCGAGTCGAAACCAGCCATTGGGAATAAGTGGCGTCGTCAACCCCGAATTATTAATTGGCTTTATCACGGTAACAAGGCCGATTGTCACCTATGGGATGGCAGTATGGTGGACTGCTTTGGATAAAGCGATTGACCGCGACAGACTTAGCAAATTCAAAGATCAGCGCCGTGCCGTGCATGTGCATAAGTGAAGCACTTCGCTTGCATTCCTCCACTGCACTAGATACTTTTCTTAATCTGACACCCCTCGATATATTTAGTAAGTGTGCTATTAAACCATGTATCTATAGATGCGTGCAACTTCTACAAACTTCTTCGAATTTTCTTGTTGCACGAATATTTTACCCACGCGACACACGGCAGATTTTCTTCCGTCTTATCTTTTCGAATTTGTTTTCTCTTTTGCACTTAGATTGTTCGAAAATTTGCACGCGTCTAGATGCTAGTAGATCAACATTGATATAGGCCACTCAGCTATTCTGAACTCATTCAGATCTTTTCCAAGTTTAATTGGCTACAACTTTCCTCTGTTCCATTTCGACAAAAACTTTCAAGTTGCCATCACTTCCATAGTTGGTGGAGGCGTGTTCTCAGATAGAGCCATAGAGACATTCCAGGAAATTGTGAAGCTGACAAACTCGACAAAACTTTACCAGACAGACTAGATATTGGTTTATATATGGCTACATGTAAACTCATACTGAAACAGGATTCTATAAGGAGAACAAACCTTAGGTAAAAAAAGCAAACATTATACACTTTGTAAAGGACAATTAACGATTCTCGTATACTGAAGAGGAATACTGAATCGGCTGATTGGGACTCGGAGCAATTCGAACGACTGTCTCGGACGTTCGTCTGCATACACTTCTACCATTCTCGACCCATGCCTGTTTTGAACGAGGCCGATTTTGAAAGTAAAGAAAAGTAGGGCTATAGAGGCATGGTTTAAGGATTTAGATTGTGATTTCCCCACATTTAGGTGGGGAAATAGACGCCATACAAAATTCACTTAAAATAGAAAAACACATTTTAAATTCAAGCATTTTTAGTTGTTAACAATTTGACTTATAACTAGTTAGATACGATGATATAATACATTTATTGGCACATATGGGGCCTTATCTTATACTTTGTCTTATATTTAAAGGTTTATAAAATACAAATGGGGTGTTCCGTCCCGGTTGTCAAGTTGTTGTTCTGGTGAGGAGATGGGTTGGCATTTAGCTGCGATGAGGACCCTGTGCCTTTGCTGTCAGCATAGAACGCGAAACTGCTCGTTGTCCGTGATGATGCTGTCGACCAGGATTTCCATCATACTTAGGTGTTTCGGTACGGTTTTTCGCTCCTCGGTGGCCACAAGCAGTTTAAGATCCCCCTCTACCTTCAGAACCAATTAAGTCATAAGCCTGTAGTTCACCGTATCAACAAAATTATCAAGCACAAAACATTTTATCAAATTTCATTTCTTTGACATAAGTAGTTCCTGAGATATAGGACTGCAAAAAATAAAGGAGTGACTCATGATAGATCATTAAAATTATGGAGCACTGCCTGGCATCATAGAATCTATTGTCATTTCGCACAACGATGTTGTTGTGGTCATAATAGGAAAAATCGAACATTTAAGATTTTCCATTCAGCGTGGCACACAGGCAATTATATCGCAGAAAAATATAAATTATATGGAACACGTCTATTTGTCGTACAATTATGAATTTCGGTAGAAGTACGAGGAAAAGGAAAGAATTGAGATTTTACGGTCAGAGGTCGTAGCGTCCGCACTCATAGTACAGGCAATCTAAGGTAAAACTAACGTGAACATGGGCAAAATTTCAACAGAAGCTTTTTTAATAGATTTTTGATCAGTAACCACTACTGAACAACATATCCACAATTTGACAAATCCGTTTATGGGAACACTCCGAAAAACGAATTTCAAAATGGCGGATTTATTCGTATGTTTTTTTTTTTTTTTTGTTATTCTTATTAGGATGGGATTTTTCTTTTTGTCCATGTATATAGTTATCTCTGGCTGGTTGGTAATACGAGTGGTCCATGACCCCCTCCATCATTCATGAGCCCCACCCCCATAAGTCACAAAGCGTTCAGATCTCTCGAGAAAATGATAACTTTACCAAATTTCACAAATAAACACTCCCCATTTATGACCCCCCCTGCATTTATGACAACACCCCCATTTAATTTATTTACATATAGGTCAGTCAAATTCGACACTAAAATCGCAAAGCGTGATGTAGGTCTGTAGCTTACTTGGCAGCTTCGAAAAACTGCTCTTTCTGACATTTTCTTTTATAACTCTGGAAATATGCAATTTAGAAAAAAACATCCATTGTAAATTTCTTTGTTATAAAATTTTCTACAAGACCACATCTAGTTTTAAATTCATGCATGCAAATTATAAAAAACTAAGTTATTTTAAACCACACAAAAAACAGGTACAAAATTCTGCAACGCATTTGGAATATAAAGTGGGGAACGGTAATATTCGGACCGAGAGGGTCGAATGATATAGTTGCCAAGTTTTTTTTAAATCTTTCTTGGGAAAAATAAAACCATGAAAAGATATTATTTTTAAGTAGTTCGTAGACCGAAAGGCATTAGCATGAAGTTATTTTTTAATTTAGAGCGCCCGCTTAGGGCCAGTAAATTATTTTTAAGATATTGATAAGTAGGCTAGTTTTTCATGAATTTTTGTCTAGCTTTAAGATAGTTTTAAGTTGAATACAAAATAAAAATGAATTAAAAAAAAAAAAAAAAAAAAAACCGAGAGGGTCGAATCCGGACTTCGGAGGGTATAAATCTGGACCGTTGATTCTTCAGTTTTAATTCGAAAAAGTACTTTTGCATACAGTTAAGATGTACTCGTACTACTAAATTATTACCTAAAAATCAGCTTATCGCTCATAATGTTATACTAACCTGAAAAATTGTATTCTTCAAACAAGTAGCTAGGGGCACACAAAGAAACTTTTCCCAAAAACGGTTTTAACTTCAAAAAATGTTTACCTTATAAATAAAAAAAGATTTTTGAACTGTTTTTCGAACATTTAAAATCGCTTCCCAGGTTGCTAAGAAAAGAATATTAATATTATAAAGATAATTTATGATATTTAAGGGTTCCAAGTTAGCGCCAACTTAAATATCCTCCTTTGACCACAGCAATGTTGCGAACATTGCCAGCTTCACTTAGTTAACACCATGATCCATAGTCCGATTTGGAACGGATTTTAGAATTTTTCCTTGTAATAATTGATTCCAAATTTGTTGCAGAATTGGACAAAATTTCCAAAAATTGATTTGGAAAATTGTCCAAACAAACACTGAAGAAATTTTTGTTTCCAGTTTTGGGTGTTCCCGGAAAAATTACATTTCACTCTTCTATAAAAAAATAAAAATAAATTGGGTGGCACAACGGCTCGTGAAGAACCAGGGCCTAGTGACTAACAACTCGCAACCATTCCTGTGTGCGCCTGTCGACAGGAATGGGAGGGACCTACAATTTTATGCCGAATCCGAACGGCTTGACGAGAAGCACTTATTCGTGACAAGTGATACTCTTGGAGGAGTTGTCAATTCCTCGCAAGAGGCAGGAAACCCTGAAAAAAAACTTTAGTTTTCACTCTTCCCTTATAGTGATTTTCAGGCGAAAAATGTTCCCTGTTTTAAAAACTCCCTTATTGGCATTATTGAAAGCATTTTTTTCGTAAAAATTTATGTCATGTCATTTACAGTAAGATTTCCATTTAATTTTTGGTAGTAAACGAGGTCACACTTGTTGTAAAATGGAGGGTGAAACTCGCAATAGCTTTTAAGATCTGGCGGACAAAACATTTTCGGGCGAATGAGACATCAAAGCAACGAGCGTCTTTATAGACAGATGCGAACATCACCCTCCTGGACAAGTTTCTACACTCCTACAGAGAGTAAGCGTTTTACCATGGCTTAATGTCAACTTATCCCGCTACCAAAACCAGTCTATGGGACAAATCTTCTTTCGCACTCGTGCAGTTGCTAGAGTTCTAAAAGATCTCGACGTTCACAAATCCGCTGGCCCGGATAGTATCCCTCCCATTGTTCTGAAGAGGTGTTCTTCAACGTTGGCAAAACCACTGCGTAAGCTTTTCCATCTGTCCTACTCTACTGGTCTCTTTCCGAGTGGATGGAAAACAGCATTTGTCCAGCCTGTCCCTAAAAAAGGCGTGTCTTCTTCCCCCTCCAACTATCGACCAATTGCGCTTACGTCCCTTCTTTCCAAGGTCATGGAAACGATGATTAATTTTCAGCTAAAGAAATATCTCGAAGAACGAAAGCTTCTTAATGACCGGCAGTACGGCTTTCGTAGCAATAGTTCCACTGGTGATCTGATGGTATATCTCACCGAACAGTGGCACCAACTTAACATCGTTTTGGAGAAAGTAAGATTATTGCGCTTGATATTTCAAAAGCATTTGATAGAGTTTGGCATCAAGCTCTCTTATCGAAAATGCGTGCATTTGGTATCGATGAATCTCTTCTTCGTTGGATTAGAAATTACCTTTCGGACCGCTCAATACAAGTCTGAAATCCACAAAATAAATGCTGGTGTGCCCCAGGGCTCCGTTTTGTGTCCGACCCTCTTCCTAATATTCATAAACGATCTCTTATCTGAAACTTCTAATCCATTAAACTGTTTTGCTGACGACAGTACCCTCAGCTTTTCATATTCGTTTCCTGATTCACATCCATGTCCTTCGGATGTGGGACTTGAACGGCAGCGTATGATAAGCTCATTAAATTCTGATCTCGACAGTATTGTACAGTGGGGAATAAAAGACCGTGTAGAATTTAATGCTTCTAAAACTCAATGCTGTCTCCTGTCGTTAAAGCGGAACCCACCCCCAATGCTGCTATCCATGAGCGGCACTTGCATAGAGGAAACTGAACAGCTTTCAGTCCTCGGTACGTGCGTCACAGACCACTTTTTGTGGAATGACCACATATTTGACATCGCCAAAAATGCTGCTAGGTGTTTAGGTTTTCTCCGTGGATGCAAGAAATTTTTCTCCCCCTCTGATCTGGCTGTGATCTACAAAGCCTTTATTCGTCCAAAACTTGAGTACAACTCCCATATTTGGGCAGGTGCTCCAATAACCCAATTGAGTATATTGGATAGAATTCAAAAGAGAGCTCTTAAAATGATAGGTGAAAAAACTATAACGAAAACGTTTACATCTCTGGAGCACCGTCGAAATGTTTCATGCCTTTCGTTGTATTTTAACAAACATTGCTCTAGTGAAATAGCCAGTTGCATTCCTCCCCTTAAACAATTCAACCGTAATACTCGCGCTTTTAGGAATGCCCATCAGTTTACCCTTGAGCCCAACTTCGGACGTACTGTTAAGTACAGAGATTCTTTCTTTAGTCGCACTACACGAATGTGTGCTCTATCTTCCTCTCCCATTGTGATCTACAGACATTCAAAACCAATGTACATCGGTTTCTCCTTTCAAATCCCCTCCAACCTACCTAATCGCTCGTGCTGTGTTTTTCACTTTAAGGGTATTCACAACCCCTTTAGCGCGCGCTAAATATAAAAAAAAAAAAAAAAAAAAAAAACCGGGACAGAACAGCCCGAGGAGAATAAAGTCTACCGACTTAGATTTAATTTTTTGACATACATAAATGTTGACATCAAAAAAGCAGATTGCGATTTTATTGTCGAATTTGACTGGCCTGTGTGTAAATAAATGTCTGGGGGGTATGAATGGGGAGTGTTTGCTTGTGAAAATTGGTCGTAGCAATCATTTTCTCTTGGGCTCTGAACAGTTTGTGACTTAGGGGGGGGGGGTTCATAAACAGGATGGTGGTCATGAATGAGAGGGGTAATTGACCACTCCTATTATCTACCTGTAATAACTAAATTCATAGAAAAACGGAAAAATCGCATGGTAATCAAAATAACAACCTCATATTCATAAACGATTTCTTGTCTGAAACTTCTAATCCATTAAACTGTTTTGCTGACGACAGTACCCTCAGCTTTTCATATTTGTTTCTAGATTCACATCCCTGTTCTTTGGATGTGGAACTTCAACGGCAGCGTATGATTAGCTCATTGAATTCTGATCTTGACAACATTGTCCATTTGGGATTAAAAAACCGTGTAGAAATCAATGCTTCAAAAACTCAATGCAGTCTTTGTCGTTAAAGCGAAACCCACACCACATGCCGCTATCTATGAGTGGCACTTGCATCGAGGAAACTGAGCAGCTTTCGGTTCTTGGTATGTGTATCACTGACCACCTTTTGTGGAATGATCACATATTCGACGTCGCTAAAAACGCTGCAAAATGTTTGGGATTCCTGAGAAGATGCAAGAAATTTGTCTCCCCTTCTGATATGGCTACGATCTATAAGGCGTACATTTGTCTAAAGCTTGAGTACAATTCACATATCTGGGCAGGTGCTCCTCCAACTAACTTGAGTCTTTTGGATATTATCCAAAAAAAAAGCCTTAAAAATGATAGGTGATAAAACCATAACGGAAACATTTACATCTCTAGAGCACCGACGTAATGTTTCATGTCTTGTCTTATTTTATCGCTACTTTTACAAATAGTGTTCCAGTGAAATAGCTAGTTGCATTCCTCCCCATAAACAATTTAACCGCAATACTCGCGCTTCTAGGAATGCCCATATCAGTTTACCCTTGAGCCCAATTTCGGACGTACTGTCAAGTGCAGGGATTCTTTTTTTAGCCGCACAACACGACTGTGGAATGATATACCTTACTCTATTTTTGCCTCTTATTATGATATTCAGAAATTCAAAACCAATGTGCATCACCATCTCCTTTTAAACTCTATCCTATTTTCCTAACGCTCGCAATGTGTTTTACATGTTAAGGGTAATAACAACCCCTTAAGTTCGAGTCGATTATTAAAAAAAAAAAAAAAAAAAAACATACCAATAAATCCGCCATTTTGAAACCCGTTTTTGACGTGTTTCAGTAGCGGTAACTGACTGATCAAAAATCAGGCAAAAAAGGTCTGTTGTAATTTTGCCTACGTTAAGACACTAATTGCCTGGACTATCATATGGCTTAATCCTTAATTTTTTATGATCACCTGTGTTTTATCAGGGGATTACAAAAACAATACTTTTCGCAGTTTGACATGTGTTCAAACCAGAGATCAGGAATAACTGTCAACCTATATTTTCAATTGGTTTAACTCAGAGAGTTACTAATACATTACTTAAGAAAGATTTTAGTTTCTGGTTGAGATTTATTTAAAAAAAAATAAATTTAGGTTATCGTTTGAGATTTGTTTTTTATTTTCAAAAATATCTCTCAATGGTTGAGATTTTTACGAAAAAAATAATGCAAAAGGTCAACCTTTAACCTTTCTCGCTGAAAATAAATCAAAAATGGTTAATGCAGAAAAATTTGGAATTTGCCGAAAACGTGTTTATTTGTCAAAAATAAATACATATGAGCTTTTTTTCTTATTTAAGGTATTAAGTCTTACTAATAATCGCTTAAAATAAAATGCAAAGATGAAAATGCCTTTTCGACCGTGACTTGAGCTACTGGGACGCCAAGCACAACCAATGCAATTTCCAAAAAGCCTGCTTTTCCGCATGCATCAGTGCTTACAAAATACTAACGGTCATACAAACGGGCATTCTTGTTGATAAAATTGCAGATGAGATTTATTTTTTATTCTCAGAGATAAATCTCACTGGTTGACCTAACCTAAAAAAAAGCAAAATAATGGTTTCTCTCAGACCTTAACCGATATTTTTGTTTGTTGGAAATAAAGGTTATATTGTGACCTTTATTGAAAATGACAACAAATAACAGCTATTAAAGAACCTTTGTTTCAAAAGGTTGAGATTTGTTTCTAATCTCTGGTTCAAACATGAACATTTTAGGATTGGTTCTAAAACCTTCTCAAGTTCTTTCACACTTTAGGGTTTGAATTTATGGTGTAACCGATTTTCCACACAAATTTGGCAGTATTAATTCAGGAAGAGATAATATGTGGAAGGACTTTTACTTTAATATAATGATCCTGAACTTTGCAGACAATGCGTCCGCTGAAGTTTGAACACCCACCAAAGTCGTAATACTTGTTCGATTTTTTAAAACTAAACGGCAATCGCTTCGTCTCGGCAAGACCTTGTGCCGATAATTTGTTATTTTTTTTTTATTTGTCTTAAAAAAAAGTGATGGCCTAAAGATTCAAAAACCACCAAAAAATTAGCAAAAAAAAACTTTGGCCTTCTGTCACCACTGTAATTTTCGTCGCATTTTCATAAAAATTACGGCAATCGCTTCGTCTCGGCAAAATCTAGTGCCGATATTTTTAAGTTTTTTTTATTTGTCTTAAAAAAAAAATATGGTCAAAAGATTCAAAAACCAACAAATTAACTAACAAAACTTTGGCCTTCAGTCACCACCGTAATTTTCACTACTTTTATGAAAATGCGGCGAAAAATACGGTGGTGACTGAAGGCCAAAGTTTTGTTAGTTAATTTGTTGGTGGTTTTTGAATCTTTCGACCATAACTTTTTTTTTAAGACAAATACAAAAAAACTAAAAAATAACGGCAATAAAGGCCAAAGTTTTTTTTAGGTAATTTTGTTGTGGTTTTTGAATCTTTTGGCCAGAACTTTTTTTTAAGACAAATAAAAAAAAAACTAAAAAATAATATATATCTTGCCGAGACGAAGCGATTGCCGTTTAGTTTTTTTAAAATCGAACAAGTATTACGACTTTGGTGGGTGTTCAAACTTCAGCGGACGCATTGTCTGCAAAGTTCAGGGTCATTAAATATAATGTATAAGATTCGTAAGTATCTCATTATATACAGTTCTAAGTAAAGTGTGGTTTGACTACAAAAAACAAAACAATATATTGTCTATTTGAATTTAAGCTGCATGATAAATTATCTTTATGGTAATTGAATTTATTGTTATCGGTTCTTCCTCTACTTAACCTGCTTCGCAGATCAAAGCTCACCCCAGTACCAGTAGTCACAACTCATGAGTTATAATTTTTGTATGTACATATAATTTCTACTTCAATGAAACAAAGCTACTGGAGTAAAAGTAATCTACTTTAAATAGGTGAACGAAATCGATATACCTACTCTAACCAAAACCACATATTGATACAAATTAAAACTAGGTCATTCATCACTTTAGTTAGTTGGGTTTTCATTTCAAAACGACTTCTAACTTCTAGTTTTATATCTATGCATGTGCCTTAGGTTATGTAAAGATAGAAAACTGAATCAGGGTGAGTCTGTCATAGTTAATGAAGTGAAGACATAAAAGTTCTCATGAAAACCTCTATTTCCTTTATTAACTATTTACTTACATATATCAATATCATGTTAGATTTAATCCGCATAGTTTAAAAGATTTGAATTTCAAGAATCTTACTTTTTTTATAATTTTGAATGCTTAGATACAATGTGTAATTAATTGGCTAGTACATGAAAATGAGACATCAGAGGTCTCACTGTCAAAATATCTACAAACATATATGAGGAACAAACATTTTGGATTGCCTTGCTTTTACAACGATAATTTATTAATTGTTTACCAATTTATATAAAAAGTTGAAATTAAATTTAAATTTCCTTTAAGCGGCTAACTAAAAAAATCATTTAAAAGATATCTCATCATTTTTTTTTATGTCAGCATTTTTATAAATAAGTTAGTAAATTAGTCCAGTAAACGAAGAAAATATAAATGAAAAAAAATTATTGCTCTCCGCATTATTTTTGTATGGAGCTCCACAACACAGTACAAACATTTTCTGCCATAATGGGGATCAATTTGCAAAAAATATAAAAAAAAACAATCGAAATACATACTTGCAACAAAGAACTTTAACTTTTTCGAGACCCAGAGTTCCTTTCTTTTATTTAATTAAATCAAGTTATTGGTGTCCATAGTTTTTAAAAATTACTTTCAAATTCAATATTAAAAAAAAAAAAACTTTCAAAATTTAGTTTAATTTTTTTAATCAATTCATAATCGAAAACTTAAATTATTACTTAACTTAGGCCCGTTTGCTAATACGAAACATAAATCTACATCATAGCTAAGTTCAACATAGTTTGTATGTTCAACCTATTTTATTCTCTGTTGCTAGAAAATATTTATGATCTACTTAGCTATGCATAACTCTCATGAGTGAAATCGCTGCCAAAAACTTCAATTGTGTGTGAAGTCAAATCTATTTTGAGTATTTAGCATTTTGTGACCTTTTTTGGACGTACGATTAACAATTTAACTAAATATTTCATTTTAATTATGGTTTTCCAATGAATTTTGATAATTAAAAAATTGTGCGGAGTTATTTTTTTGTTTCCATAAAAATTGATATTGTGAAGTTTTGTTGTTCTTATCTGCTGCCAAAATAAAATAAAAAATATGTGTCATTTCCTTGAATATTAGTGAGGCAATCTTTTGACTATTTCTCTTTGATTGTATTAAATATAAATAAGCAGCTGGGATCTATTTGGACAGCCCCACATACATTTTTATAAAATTTGTTGTTAATTTGTTCGCATTTGAATGTTTATTCTTATCAAATAATACAAAAAACAACAATAACAGTCCAACATAAATCTCTTTAGGAGTACTTTTTCTGCCACCTAAGTTATGTTGAACCTAGGGATACTTATGTTTATGTTTTTATTTGGTGCAAAGCAATAACTATTACTTAAGCGCTTATGTTGAACTTAAGTATTTATGTTTCGTATATTTTTGAAGAAAATTGAAAGTTACGGACATTTGAGTTTTTTTTTCGTACAATTATTATAGACTAAGAGCCCAGGGCCGTCAGACATACGTCATTTTATCAATGCTAAGATTTTTTCTGCGAACAGATACTATGGTAGCTAAGAACAAATGGATACTAAGAATCTTCAATCCGGGTGCAATTAAGAGGTAGCGAGTGTTAAAGTTGCATACAAATGTTGCAACATTGCGTTATTTTATCAAAGCTGCATTTTTGATATGTGTTAGGGGATGGTGTCATTTAATAGATTTGACACTTTCAAGACATCTACAGTGGGACCTAACGTGAGCCAGACACTTAAAATCTGTCAAACTAATCGTGCCATTTACATAACAGAATCAAATC
The DNA here is from genome assembly GCA_949320155.1 of Melangyna quadrimaculata. Lineage (NCBI taxonomy): Eukaryota > Metazoa > Arthropoda > Insecta > Diptera > Syrphidae > Melangyna > Melangyna quadrimaculata. Next base: position 126,783,411 of record OX439485.1, read on the forward strand.
AAGATTTCATGTTTTCTGCAATATGTTCTAATCAGCGAGACACCTACAGCGGGGCCTTACATTACCTTAAAACTGTCAAAATAATAATTTTTTGTTACAAACACGTAATTTTTTCGCTTATTTTAGCTGTTTTTAAATGTCTGGCTGATGAATACGCCCCACTGTAGATGTATAGCTGATGGGTTATTATTTTTTAAACAGTTGCCATAAAACATATTAATATTAGCTTTAAGACTAAAACGTAAATGGCACGATTAGTTTGACATATTTAAGTGTCTGGCTCACGTTAGGCCCCACTGCAGATGTCTGGCAAGTGTCCAATAAAGTTAATGACACCATCCCCTAAGAGATATCAAAAATTCAGCTTTGATAAAATAACGCAATATTGCAGCATTTGTATGCAACTTTAACACTCGCTACCTCTTAATTGCACCCGGATTGAAGATTCTTAGTATCCATTTGTTCATGAAGCTGAAGATCGCTGCATTTTTTTTTTCTTTTAAAGTAGCAAACCTAGAAAAGTATCAATGATATTGGAAAATTTCAAATACCAAAATGGTGTGCAAAAATTTTCCAGGGGCGATGTCCGTTACTTTTCCAAATTTGCATCCCGTTATATATTTTTTAATTAGTTTTTTAACATTTTAAAATTAACTTTTTTTTAAACGGGCAGATAGACCAAACTAACGGTTAAATGGTTATTTTACTAAGCGTTTTTAACAATGAAATATAAAAAAAAGAACAAAAAAAAACTTACAGCCCTTATAACTTCGGATCAACGAATGCTACGTAAAAAAAGGAACACAGAAAAATTTTGTTTTCCAAGCTCTAGAGGCGATATTTTTTATTTTTTTTTATTCATGTTCTTACCCGGCTGGAAAATGCCCAGTTTCTGTCTAGTTTTGACATGGCACTGGTCAGTTTTCTTAAGGGAAAATCTAGACGAGGAAAACTTGTCAAATATACGTCAAGCCCTTGCAAGTTTTCAGTAAGTACAATTTAGACGAGGAAATTGTTTTATACTCTCGTGAACTTGTTGGACGTTTTCGGCATCCTATCAGACTAAGCACTATCGTTATTGATACATATGCAAAATGTTAACTAAACAAATTGAATCGATGAATCGAAAAATACAAATTTTAACTTTTATTATAATTGATCAGTTTTGGATTTAAAAAAAAAGTTTAAAAATTTCACGGTCTTGCAAAACCTACCAAGGCTTTTTGAACTTTTCATTAAAATTAATCAAAAATTATAATTTACTATCGTTAAACTATATTTACTTAATACCAGATGGTTTATCTCAAGTGGTTCATATCCGGTTGTTTTTGTGGTGGGATGTAGTTTAGATTAAGCGCATTTTGGTACACGATACTAAATCAAATAATATGATAATAAGAGTACTAAATTTGCTTTAATATCGTATTAAATTCATAAAAATTTGCGCTTATTTTCATTATTCAGGTTTTTATTTTTGATCTGAGTTATTTTACTATCGGATCGCAACTGATACTAAAATACCCTTTTTTAATGTTTTAGCAAAAATATGAACAAATCTAGTTTTTGCTGGTCCGGGGTGTGGTTTTTCTGACGTAGCAAAAGGGTTCATAATCGACAAGGCCTTAGTTTTGGCCATTACTCAGCCATGCTATGGCCTTGCCAGAATCTATTTAAATCTCTTTAGTGCCATGTCGAAAACTAGAATGTTTTTCTGCGCGGATAAGCCATTTATTTTTGCTTAGCAACTAATTAGGTATAACAAAACCAAAACAAATATCAAAAAGCCCAGTTGGCAGGTTTTTTTTGCCAAAAAAAACCGCTCGAATTTTATGAATAAAATTGGTAGATGGGTTATTTAAGAGTATACAAACAAATAGGCGTAGGTGTTAGTTTTATGCTTAAGCCACCATTTTGAAAAATGCCATGAAGAAAAATTAATCGCTTATTATTATTCATCATCATTATTGTTTAATATAAATAAAAATATCATAAATAATATCATAAAAATTTAGCTTGTAAACTGAAAAACATACTTTTTGACGCTTTAACTCTCAGTGTATACGTCACACAAAAAAACTTTATTTGGAAATAATTAAGATAATTTGGATTTTTATTTATATACATAAATGTCATTCTCGAGATATAAGCTAAATCGCGTTTTTCAAAATTGTGGCTGACGCACAACAATTAAAGCCGCACCGAATTTCAATCATAAAATTAGGCCAACTGGCCTATTTGTTATTTTTTCGTTTTGTTATACCTAATTAGTTGGTTAGCAAAAATAAATGGCTTAAGAATATGAACATAGTTGCCACTAATTTTTAAAATAAAATTCCCTGACTTTCCAGTCCAGTAGCAACCATGATGAATAAAATGAATAAAAATATCGCCTCTAGAGCTCGGAAAACAAAATTTTTCTGTGTACTTTTTTTACGTAGCATTCGCTGATCCGAAGTTATAAGGGCTTAAAGTTTGTTTGTACTTTTTGTATGTTTCATTGTTAAAAACGCTTAGTAAAATAATACAAAAAAAAAACTAAGGAACATCGCCTCTAGAAAAAGGTCTGTTCTACACAATACCATTTTTGTTTTCTTTTTTTAACTGTTAGTTTGGTCTATCTGCCCGTTTAAAAAAAAAAAGTTAATTTTAAAATGTTAAAAAACTAATTAAAAAAAATATAACGGGATGCAAATTTGAAAAAGTAACGGACATCGCCCCTGCAAAATTATTTGCACAACATTTTGGTATTTGAAATCTTCCAATACCATTGATACTTTTCGAGGTCTGCAATTTTAAAAGAAAAAAAAAAACTCGGATGCAGCAATCTTTAGCTTCATATTTGTTCTTATCTACCATAGTACCTGTTCGCAGAAAAAATCTTAGGTTTGATAAAATAACGTATGTCTGGCGGCCCTGGGCTCTTACTCTTTTACTATTATATAATATAAAGTATGTATAATGTACATACACAAAAACAGTAATTTTCTTCGCAATGGTTTGCATCTGTCCGAAAAGCACTTTTCCCAACAGTTATACATACTGGGGCGTATTCATAGTCATTTTAGAGCTGGGTCTAAGTTAAACATAGGTTTAGTTGAATTTTTGGACGTTGATTCTATTTTTTTAAGTTTATCATTTCAAAATATTTGAAGCTATTTGTGTAGTATGCCAAGTTAATTATATCTTATAAAAATATAAAACCAACAATTTGTAATTAAAATCGGTCTGTATTCATTGAGCCAAAATTGTCTTAAACTGTAGTTTAGTTAAACCTGGGGTCTATCGGCGGCTATGAATATGCCCCATTGTTTTCTTTTGGAATATCTCTACAAAATTATCATTTTCCCAGTACTTTGTCACAAACTCTAGCGCAAATAAATAAATAAATTGTGTGGCGCAACAGCTCGTAAAGAACCAGGGCCTAGTGACTAACAACTCGCAACCATTCCTGTGTGCGCGTGTCGACAAGAATGGAAGGGACCTACAATTTTATGTCAAATCCGAACGGCTAGACGAAAATGCATTATACATGACAAGTGATAACTCTTGGAGGATTTGTCAATTCCTCGCAAGAGGCAGTAGCCCTGAAAAAAAAACTTTTTTAATTTTTTAGGTGAACGAGGCTGAGAAGTGAACCCAGACTTCCAGCGTGACAGTCCAACGCACTAACCATTACGCTACGGGCTACTACATAAAAAACTTTCGCCTTATTGAATTGCTTTAAGTTTCAACTTTTGTGGAGGAGCCCACATAGCCTGCCCAGTCTGGATTTGATGAATTTACCCCAGCATCATACTAATTATGGAATGCATAAACCTTACACTCGAGTGTGCAAGCTATTAAATTTAAACGAAAACATTTTTGACTTCAGTATTAACAAAATTAAACTTAAAAGTGTATTGAAGACCTGTATACCACGCTCTTAAATGTTTGTATAAGTCAAATTTTTTGTCTTATTATTGTTTTATGTTTTGTTCTTGACTGTCTCATTCTGTGTTGAGAATACGTTCTCTTTATCCTTAAGGCCAGTTTGTTCACAGTGGGTTAGATTTAGTATGTGCCTTTCACATGCTCTAATTAACTAATGCTAATCAACCAAAATTGGCTGATTAGTGATATCCATGATTAGCAAGTTATAGTTTGGATTTATTGAAAAAAACTTAGATCAGAAAACACTTTCGACGATTTCCCAGTTGCAATAATCATGGATTAAACATTAAAGATGATTAGCTGTGAACAAACTGGGCCTTAATGTGTTTTGTTGTAGTCTGTTTGCAGAAACACTGGGCCCTATTGCGGTTGTCGATCGGAAGGAGGTGTTATGATGTGGGGAGCAATATCATTTTATGGAATGATGAACTTGGTAGTTTAAAGTACCAATATGAATGGTGTCCAGTCATCTTGGCACTACAAATCTTCGCTAGAATCAATGTTCCCGCAAACCAACGATCTTTTCCGACGAATTTCATGGAATTAAACCAAACAGTGCCCCTATTCATACAACTAGAGTGTTAAAATCATAAATTTTAAGCCACAATGCTCTATTGCTGCCCTAACCCCCTATTTGCCGGACTTTAAAATAATAGTCAATTTTAGGGGATAGCTCTCAGGAATAGTATACGAAGAAGGGCAGCAATATGATAACTGCTTCACACCATTAAGTTGGCCTTGCGTGAAATTTCACTTCACTATTTGGAATGACTGTATAACTCTCTTAGACGGTGTTCACATTGGACTGATTCCTCCGAATTTACAAAAGAGAAAGCCAAAAAAAATTGTATTATTTTAAAAATTTACTAATTTTCTCCCCTTCTAACAATGAAGAGGGAGTGAGATAAATTTCAGAGAATCAAAAATAGTCGAAAGAGTCAGTCCAATGTGAACACCGTCTTAAAGATCGAATTTTTGAAGTTATTTTGAAAGCTGGCAACAGCACATGTTATTACAAATCGTTTTTGTCACTTTTTGTATGTGCTTCTAAACTTATGAAACGATAAAATTACTTTAAAAAAAAGTGATTCAGCTAACATTTATTCTCTTAGTTGCCGATAACTTTTTTACTTGGAGCACAAACATATGTTTTTCTATGACAAATTAAGCAGTCAAGATTTCGATCTGTTTCACATAGAACAGAAGAAATTTCAGGTTGAATATTATAAATATATATTTTGTGCTAAATTGTATTTTATTAAATAATAAGGCTGCCATATAAATTTTTGTTTAAATGTTGAAGAATTTGTATATACAGTAACTCACATATTCGATCGAGTGTTATATTTTTGTTTACAAACAAATCACAAAAAGTTACTGTAAAGCATTTAAGAATTTTTGAATACGCTATTTTCCTTGACTATTTAAGCTGAATGCTTTTCTAATGCCAATTTCATCTCATCGGAAGTACCGTTATAAAAAAACAATCCAACGGAGTGAGGGTGCATTCGATCAGTTTTGTGTGTTCTTTACAGTAGACAAGTTGTAATGAATAAGTTTATAGTCTGACTATTTTTTTCTTGCAAAATTGATACAAAACAGTAAAGGTAGGTAAATACCGCATAAAATGTTCATCTTTTGACTAATTAATTTTTGGACTATTTCTGAAAACAAAGACAATTTATTACAATTCAATTAAAAGTGTAAACAAATAAAGAATAGCCCGATCCTAAAATAAAACATCAAAAAGCTATTGCAGAACTCCGTACACGCCGAGAAAGCTCCATAAAGCTGAAAGGTTCCTTAAGTACTATAAGCAAGAATTCAGAAAAATATTGGATATTACAGCAAAAAGCCGAAGAAAACGAGAGCTGACCCCGGTTACGACACTGAATATCTTAACTTAACTTAAAATTAAAAATTAATAAAGTTACTGGACTATATATTATATATAGAGGCTACAACAAATCATTCATTCCTACACTAATTAGAATAATTTGCCAGAGAAAACCATATTATTAACTTACGTGTATAGTATATACACAAGTTCTTAAGACATTATCGTCAACCTTACTTTAATGTTGAAAGAATCTACGAGCAAAAAAAATGCAAAATGCAAACATCATAACTTAGTATGGCCAACTCCAATTTGCACACCCACATTTACAATACTTAAGTGTCAAGTTATGCATTTTTAATACATTCTTGAAGTTGGACACACTTAAAAGATCAGCGGATGCAATTCAAAGACGCATTGGTTAACGCGTTTACCTATGGATTTGTTCACCAACAAAGCCGTTATTTTAAAATGTTATTACCTACGTAGGTGAAGGACCATAGAAATCATCATTTAAATGTAGACGTGATGCCATGGATTAGCCACACACGATTCATACCATAATCCATACTTACCTTACTAATCTTATTCAAATTGCAATTTAATTTGTAAAAAAAAACGCATTGACTTAGTCATTTTGAAATCTGTAGACAGTTAAAATAAAAAGAAGGGAAATAATGCACCCATTTTTAAAAATGAAATGTTTAAAAAAATGATCACAACAAACATGGCACGCACAAACTTGCTCTCGCAGCTAATAAATTTGATGTAACTAAAAATAAATTGATGTTATTCATATGTATTGGGTCCATAATATGATATCATTGAAAAAAAAGTTTTAAACAAAATTAAAAACAAATTATTAGGTACTGTAACTTACTATAAATTTGTTATTTTAATGGCTAAAAATGTAAGAGCTCAAAATTAAGTATGCCATCTGATTTGTTTGGTATATATGAATATGAATTAATTAAAAAAAAAAATCAAAAATCATTAGAGCTGTTTTAAAAAATAAAATCGGGTAAGGCAACTTTTAGTATTTAATAAAATACAATTTACAAAATTAAAAAAAATATTCGTAACGCCGTTTTCAAGATATTGAATTTTCAAAAAAAATGTTCAACATTTTTTTTATATTAGTTGTAAGGCAGGTAACGTTATTTTTTAAACTAAAACAAAATCAATTTCCCCATTAGGGAACCCCCAACGAGGCTTAAGTCCAAAGTTTGAAGAAAGTCGCTTCAGTGGTTTAGGCTGCAGGTAGAGCTACAGACAGATTGACAGACAGACAGAATTGCGGGACCCTTTTTTTTGTACATTCTATATCATCGTAATGTAAGGAAGGCGCTCTTGTGGGTTAAAACTAAAATACCATAATATAGCGAAGAAATATAAAAATGTAAAAAGTTTAATCTACTAATTTTTTTTTTTTTCAGTGTTTACATGGGGTAGGCGAATGGGTAGGAAGCTGGACATTCTAAAACGTGGTGAACAAAAAAGCCACCCGGACCTCCAAAGTATCTTCTACCCCCCACCATCAACAAGCATCCTCAAAAAATGCAAATCCGGACCAATAGAAACCGTCGGACCACACGAAGAAGACGGGGACCACGAATCAGAACAAAGATCGACAAAAGACACACACGGCTATAGCCCTCAGAGAATTTCGAACAAAAGTGCTTCTCTTACAAAAGATCGACAAAAAACCCTCAAATCCTTTTTCCATCGAATAGGATCAACCGGAATGCTTAATCACAAATCGCATAATTTAGTCAAAGCATCTGAACCGCAGCTTTATCGCAGCAGTTCCACCAGCCAACTAAGCACTTGTTCCTATGTCAAATGTGATGACCCCACTGAAGGTCTAACTTTAGAGAATAGTAAAAAATCTATTCATAAAAACTCCACAATCGGGCCATCAACACTTAAGTCATCAAGTTGTGACGACATTGCAAAAGCAGGAACTGCTAACTCCGGGGAACAGCCTCGTCGAGGAAATTTTCCATATGCATTTCTTCGATCCCGCTTGTCGGTGCTTCCGGAAGAAAATGGGGGCTCTGTAATGAAACAGTCATTGAAGACAAATCTTCATAGCCGAGTCCTGCTAGAGCACAGCATCAGATCACCATCAAATGGAGTTGAAGACGGTGACACAGTTTCGCTCACAAGCACTAGTCCAAGTCACCAGCAAAAGGTGATTTATCGGAGTGGCGTCATAAAACGTTATTCCTCGGATGATAGTGCGATAAGTAATTGCTCACCCCACGGCGACGTTTCGCGAAATAATAGTATTTCTTCAAAGGACTGGGAACCACTTTACCAAAGATTAAGTAGTTGCTTGAGTTCGAACGAATCGGGATACGACAGTGATGGCGGTCGTGGTCTGGTTGATGATGCATCAACGAAACGTAATAGTTTGGTGTCAGTTAATTCAATAAGGATCGGATTATCAACAAATGATAATGATTTAAGTGGACCAGTATCACTTGGCGGATATAACTATGATTATGAAACCGAAACGATACGTCGACGTTTTCGACAGATCAAGTTGGAAAGACATTGTGCAAGTGATTTTATCGGCTTGGTTCTATCTCCTAAAACTGTACTGACTAGATCAAATGAACAGCAGTTAAGGTACCTGGTTGTGGAAATTAACACCAACGGCATTGCACACAAGTAAGTTCTTTTTTTTTAGAAAGGAATATTTCTTGAAATTCTATTAAAAACTTATTTTTTCTTTGTTTAGAGATGGTCGTCTGCGATTAGGTGATGAAATTGTAAATGTTAACGGCAATCACCTACGTGGTATACAGTCATTTGATCAAGTACAAAGGCTGCTTTTTACATTCGTAGACAACTGCATGGATCTTGTCATAGCGCATGATGAAGTCACTACAGTGGCTGATTTCTGTACAAAAATTAAAATTAATTGCAACGATCCTTCGAAGCAACATTCCAATGAGCCTGAAGACTATTATAGCAATAGCCGAGCAAGAAAACGACTTTCATACAGCCATCGTACTCACAGCACAGAAAGTATCAACAGCTATGATCTAAGTAGCTTACAAGTAGCCCTTGAAGACGATGACAATGCAATGTCTGCGACAACGATGTTAAAAAACAAACAATCTGAAACACGATGTCCGACACCCCGTAGAGCAATTCCAAATGAATCGGAACAAACCGAACCCCTACCACGGCCTCGATCTGTGCGAAACTTGGAGCTAACACCACTTTACAGTACGTCAGAGTATATACCTGTCTATGCTAATCGAGTAACAACAATAACAAACACAATCAGCGACGACGAGAAGTGGAAAATTCTCAGTAGGAAACGTGCTGAAGCTCTTCAGCATTCGGAATATTCCGAATTGTTGAAAATTTCCAACCACGACAAAGACACTTTTAAACAAAATACTAACCAACCTAATCATAAAATTCCTAATACACCGGAGAATGTTCATCGGCTTCATATTAAAGCTATCAAGGAATCTAACGACCTTGATCTGACAAAATTTGATGATGATAGTTCTATGGTAACGCCAGACAGAAGTGCCGATGGTGATACCCATTTTACACCGAGGTCACACTACTCTCGAAATTCAATGAATTATTCGAATTCAAACTATCGATCACTCAGATTTTCACATTCACGCTTAAGCTCTAGCCGGTTGAGTTTATACGTTCAACCGGGTAAGAGTATCAGCGATAGTAGTGCAACTTCTACTGCCTCTCCCAAAGAATTTCTAATAGCATCCCAAACTAATTTAACAAATAACCACACCACACCAAATCAAGATGTTCTAACAACAACTATCAACGTTAAAAGTAACAGTAACAGACATTGTGATATCATAACTAACCATTGTATAAAACCACATCAACAACCAAATCATCACCAAGATACTCAGCATTCCAAGTCGGAATGTTCAATTCGAAAAGATTTTGAAACTTTAACGACGTCAGCTAATGTAACAACGCTAGCTGTTCAGGAAACGACGACGGATATCCGATCATCTACTGAGGGTAAGTAACAGTCTGTAATAAAAAGAATTGCTTAGATAATATCTAGTGCCTGGCTTGGCTACATGGTCGTTTTACTGAAAGCATTTTTTGTTTTACCAACATGATTAATATCGTGACTACACGATGAAGACAAAATCCTTTAAGCTTCATGTACCCTTTATCTCACACACTTAAAATCAAAAACAAATTATTTAACCGTTTTAGACTCAATAAACAAAGCTTGTGTATTTACTAAGTTACTAGACTTGGATCTTGTGTGCCTAAGAAAAGTTCTGACCCATAAAAAAAGTAATTTTGGGTTTGATTTTGAAAGTGTTCCATTGTACATTCCTATTATCAGCAAGCGGGCTTAAGGGCCAGTTTCGGAGTGAACACTTACCCGAATATTTTTCACTTAAGTTTTGCATATTGGTACTTTTTGGTAAAATTGGCAGCCTGAGTCAGTGACACTTAAGTGCCCAACACGGGAAACTTAGTTGCAACTTTTTTAGCTAAGATTGCTCTGGGAATTGCAGAATTTTGAATTCGATATCGCGCACTTAAGTGCCACTCCTAAAATTTTCAATTTTGAATGAAGGCTTTAATAATTAGCAATTAAGCATGTAAAACAGATTATTAACAACAAAAAATGCATGAGTTATATAAAAAAAATATAACAGTATTACTGCACAAACTAATCACTTACAAAATTGATTTAATATTTTATTTATATGCATGTTATGACATGTGATGATGTTTTTAAGAACCAAAACAATTTTCATGGTCAAGAAAAGGATTATATTTTTATGTTAAATTTTACAATTATCTTTGTATATAAAACCTATAGTAATATCATGAGCCGGTTTTTCGTTACGCAATGTGGGTACGTTTGGTGGCCCTACTGTTCTTTTCGATTTGACATACCAGCTAGCAAAACTAGCAGTAGAACAAGCACAACTTTCGATTTGGACCATGATAGTACTATAGATTATACAATAAACCAATTATACTTTTTTCTTTTCAATAAATTTGAGTAATTTCGTTCCATATATTTTCAAGGGCTTCATAAATCGTTAATTAAAACAATTACCTTCTACAAGGGACATGGTATGAAATCTCTAGGTTTTAGCATTGTTGGCGGACGCGACTCTCCCAAAGGCAATATGGGAATTTTTGTCAAGACTGTATTTTCTTCTGGCCAAGCAGCAGATGATGGTACATTGCATGCTGGTATGTTAACTTCAATTTTCTTTCTTTTCTTATTTTAAAATCATAACAATAATAAAATGTAAACTTAAACAAAAAAACCATAACTAATATTTTTCTAGTGAAAATATAAAATATAAATTAATTTTATTTATAGGAGACGAGATTGTGGAGATAAATGGATTGTCTGTCCAAGACATGAGTCATGTAGAAACAATAAGTCTTTTTAAAAATGTTCGTGAAGGTGCTATACATCTCAAGATTCTAAAGCGAAGGTATAGTACTCGTAATTTCTGTTTGTTTTATAATGTGCCTAATTAAAATAATTTCTTTTTCCGAAATGAAGATTCCTGAAAGCCAAAAATCCTGATACATAACTGAAAACATAATTGAAAATTTATTAAAATTACATTTGTTATATTTGTATAAAATATAAAATCTTTAAAAAAGTGCATGTACCTTGAACATCTTTATTGTGAATAATGAAATTATCAATATAATAAGATAGGTTACTTTTCATCCTTCACCCAAAATTTGTATATAATTATTTTTAATTTAAATTGTGTATTCAAAAACTATTAAATTAATCACATAAATCTGAAGAAAACATTAATACTTTGTGATACATAACTCTAATGGACAAAGTCATCCGCTGTTTTTTTTTTTTTCCTGAAATTGTCACTTCTTTGATAAGAATGTTAAAGATTGAATTTAATTTCGTATGCCTAGTTTTTCAGTGAGAGATTCGCAAATAAACTCGAAAAGTCTACTGAAACTTTTTTTTTAGTTAATTTAAATAACGGTTTAACCCGGGGGTAGCAATTATAATTTAAAAAATTAATTTAACTTTTAACCAACTCAGGGTTAAATTCGGTACTGAAAAAGTCGTTGTTAGTATAATAATTGTTGTTCAAAACTTTCGTTAAATATTTTTATAAAATTATTAGTTAATTTTTTTCCACGACATTCATGCTTTTTTTTTAGCACAACACCTACATTTGAAGACAAGTCTGTATTTTTTGATTTTGTATTAAATTCTTGTCAATGATATAATGGTAGCTTATACAAGAAATTTATGTGTAATAGCCACGACAAAAATCCGATCGACTGCCTAGAATTAGTATAGTAATATTAAAATGAAAAATTGTATTGTATGTATGTATATGTACGTCGTTTTAAGAAATATACCAATATTGATATTGTAATAATAGTTTTATTTTATTAAAACTTAGTTTTTATTTCACCATTTCGTGTTTTAAGTAAATATTCAGTCAACTATCCTTGACAACCAGACGCTGTTTTTTGACAAAATGGTGGACACGATTTTCAAGGCTCTCTGAAAAGAAATGAAAAAAAAAAATTAAGAAAAGCTTTTTGCAGTGTATAACAACTGATTTGAAATTGGGATGTCCAATGAATAAATAAAAAGTCAGAGATTTTGTTGTTTTAAAATACCACGATTTCATACGTATGCAGTTGGAAATAACAGAAGCAAATAAGCCGGTTTTAGTTTGTAAGCAATAGTGCTCCAGGCTGTCTTTAATTGCAGGTAACGTTATAATAATTAAGGCTGACACGGAGATCAAAATATAAAAGCAGTTCGTTTCTTATGATTTTTTGAGCTTTAATAACGAATTGAGGGGAGGGCTAAGCAGTATTCAGAGGTTGAGGGGAAAACCACTATTCATTGATTAATTTTTTATAGTCCTTACCAATGTGTGTCTATTTTCCTCGAGTATTTAAGTCGTTACTAAATTTTATTATTGGCAGAGCGCTATATGTAAAATTTTGTATAAACACGCTATTAAAAAAAAAAACAATAAAAATAACTAGAATATAAATTTGTGAAAACATAATTTCAAAAATTGTAAGAGCGGTTTTCTAAAACTTGTTTATACAAGTTTTTGAACATTTTAAAAAATGAAATTTTGTATGCCATGTTTTCGAACTTATTTAAATACAATTTTACACAAAATACAAAAAAAATCAATCTATTTAAATGAAGATGGGCCTCCAGCATTAAAAATATATTTGAAATCATTGAAATCATTAACGAGAAAATCAAAAAATCAGTTCTATGACATGTACCGTTAATAACGGTTACTGGTATTTTTTTATTGACTCGTAATTTCACTAACAAAATCGTTAGAGACGTTTTTATCAAAATCGTTAGAGCCGTACCGTCATTTCTTGAGCAAAAAAAATTAATTTCCCTTGTCCTGAGTTTGACTTTAAGTTTGAAGAAAAGCCACAGATAGAATTGGGGGACCCACTCGCGTTCTTTGTCATCGTAATTTTAGGGAAAATTGTTATCTCGAGTTCGATTTTTGTTTACGAGTCTAAAACTTGCCTTATAGTTCCTACATACATACATATGTATATCGCAAGTAAAAATAAAGGAAGATTGTAAATGCTTTTTTAAAAAATGTATACCTACTTATAATAAATGAAAAAAAAGAGGGAATATGTTATGGGAAACCTGCACCTCCAAAAATAAAACTCCAGTTGATAGTCTGCCTACTGAGAAGAAAATTTGAGACAAAGTTTTGTATAGGGATGAGACAGACTTATCTCAATAGATTATTATATGTGGTACAAGTTTAGAATTCATTAAAAAAATTGAATGCGTAATATTAATCGAACGTAACATTACGGTGATATGGTTCACTCCGCAGAGGCGAACTTGATTTTTCAGCTTAAAACATAATGGTACCTCCCATAAAACCGTTATGCAAACTGTTATTTATCTCACAAATGCCTTCAGAGGTTTTGATACAAGACAATAAGTGTGACTAGTATAAATGTACATTATATGTGTACTATAATCAAAAATTAAAATTCTCGCGCCGCCGCGCCGAGCACCCACCAAAAAAAAAAAATCAGTGCAAGTGCAAGTGTAAAGAAATACAAAAAAAAATATATAAGCTATCCAGTGTGATATATGTGCAAAAAAAAAAACACCGATCAACACAATACGATGATGAAATAAAACAACAACAATAAAATTTGCTGTGCACAAACGAATAGAATGGCAAAAACACAGTGCAATGAGTGGTAAATTCCTTCCTTCCCCACCACTTCCCACAGTTCAATTTTGTCACTAAGGCATAACACTAGTGGCATGTTGGTACTGAAAAGTTTAAATTGGGACCTAGAATAAATATTCAACTTAGTTAATTGTCTGACTTGGATTTTCGTTATTTTTGAATATTTTTAATGGTGGATAGATTTAGTGTCTATTTTAGCAACATTCGTGGGCTTAGAAAGAATTTCTATGCTACGTATGTTTATACTGCAAACAACAGGCCAGCTGTTTTGGCACTAAGTAAAACCCAGATAGGTGAAAATTCTGATCATTCGGAATTTAATTTATTTGGGTACAACTTAGTGCCATTATTCTTTCCCCGCCATGGTTTAGCCGTCTACATAAGAAATGATATTGCGTACCAACTTCTACCACAATATGGTTTGTGTTCTAACACAAATTTTAATTTCATGTGGTTAAAATATACGGTAAATAAGCACATCATACACACATGTTTCGTTTATTAAAGCCCCAATTTGGACAGAAATTCAACTTTTAACGAGTTTGATGCTCTGTCTGACTCCATTCAAAGAATTGTTGCCCATTACCCTCACGTTGAAATCGTCATTGCGGGCGATTTCAATGTACACAATTCTAGTTGGCTTCGCTTTTCGGGTCAGACAACACCCGAAGGAAGGTTTGTTGAGGTCTTTGCTGAGTTAAACCACCTGACTCAGCTTGTTGACGAGCCAACTCGAATCCCTGTCGTTGCAGGTCAATCCGCCAACACTCTTGACTTGTTTCTTACCTCTGACCCTGATAAATACACTATTAGTGTATTATCGCCACTAGGCTCATCAGACCATTGTGTCATATCTGCTAATTTCTCGTGCCAACAAAACTCAGTTAAAGAGAAAGCACCAAAGAGAACCGTTTTACAATACGAGAAAGCCAAGTGGGACGGTCTCAACGGTTTCTTCAGTAACTTTAACTGGTCACTAGGCTTCCTCGATAGTGACGTAGATGCCATTGCAGATATGATCACAAATTTAATTCTTTGTGGACTGAGAAATTTTATCCCGAATAGGGTTAAATCTATCAAACCCAAAGAAAACTCGTGGTTTGATTTGAGCTGTAAAGAGGTTATTAGGGTTAGAGAAGTAAGTTTCCGTAGTTACAGAGCCAACCCTACTGAGGAAAACCGGAAAAAGATTCAACAAGCCAGAAAGACCTGTAACGGTCATATTCAAAGAACCAAATTTTTGCATGACCAAAAATTAAGGCAAAAAATACTACAATGTCCCAATAGTATTTAGTAAAAATTTTTGGTCATTTGCAAAAAACGTTCGAAATACTACTTCGTCTGCGGTTCCAACGCTTATCTTCAACGACACACCTGCTGTCAGCTCGCAAGATAAAGCCAATTTGCTTGCACAGTTTGCTGTTAATTCGATGCTGCCAGTAAGTGATAAAACTCCGCCTGTAATTGAGAGCGTAAACGATTTTATGGGACAAATCTTCTTTCGCACTCGTGCAGTTGCTAGAGTTCTGAAAGATCTTGACATTCACAAATCCGCTGGCCCGGATAGTATCCCTCCCATTGTTCTGAAGAGGTGTTCTTCAACGCTGGCGAAACCACTGCGTAAGCTTTTCCATCTGTCCTATTCTACTGGTCTCATTCCGAGTGGATGGAAAACAGCATTGGATTAAAGCTCAGCACCACAAAAAAAGGAGACTGATGAGTGCAAAAGTGGCAAAGCACGAAATAGCTATATCTCCAGCCAAACAATTGGTGATAGCGCCTTTAAGTTGTTGTTGTTGTTCAAAAATTCAATACAAAGAAGTAAGCATTTAGGGATAACATACCGCCTTCAAAATCAAACATAACTTTTGCTTTAATTTTGCAATTCACTTGATATAAAAAATCAAATAAGCTGATTACTAAAAAAAAAATTATTATTGGTTTAGTTTGGTTTTGTATCTAAACAAAACAACCGTTATTTTTATTAAAATCGAACACATGTTTTTCTATTTTTGTCCAGGGGTGACCGCATTGTGCGACACCGTAGCTCACTTGAGTGAAGTTTATAATTTCGGTTTGATCGCATTAATAAAAAGCGCAAACGATGATTCATTTATTACATAAGTCTCAGCGTCCTGATCTTTTGTATCCAGTTGTAGTGCATTTCAATCGGTTTAAGTACCTAGTTTCATTCAAAACAGTTTAGCCATAAAACACCTGTTCCTAATTTTGTGTGTGCTTCGCTGATTTTGAAGTCGAAGCCTGGCCATTTTACGTTTGAATGGTCTTTCTAGGACAGTAAGATACCAAGATATAGCCAAAAACCGAAAATTACAGATTATGGTACTTTTTTTTTAAATGGTGGTCTTACCCCAACAGGAATTTTTTGGTAGCTTACACAAAATGATTGTTGGTACTGTTCTGAACATGTCCACAAATTTCAGCTTAATAATAAATATTTATGGGACATGGGTAATTTTTTCAAATTTGCACTTTAATTTAGTCTATTAAATTCATTTAATTTAAAACAGTAGCTATGTAAAACCTTTAACTAATTTGTATATACTTTCGTGATTTTGGGTATTTAAACCCGTCAATTTGTCACTTGAATGGACTTTCTAGTGCAACAAGTTCCATAGATATAGCCAAAAACAAAGAGTGCAAGATGGCTGCATTTTTTCAAGATTGTGGTCGTACGCTAAGCCGGATTGCTTGGGACTTTTAACAGTTGATTAAGGACACTGTTCTGAACACTTCCACTAAAAAATATACCTGTAAAAAATTTTGTCCGGGTTAGGGCTTTTTTTTGTCTAATTTGACTGGGCTATAAAGATTCTGACTTAAATTTAAACAATTATGTGTGATAAAAAGATTTTAGTGTTTTAGGTAAAATAACTCACCACATCGTTTTCGCGACATTAGTTTTTGATACTGCTTTCGCTTTACACATTCATGCAGTATATTTGCTTGAGCTTTGACATTGCACTCGCCAAAATGTTGTTTCATTAAATCCTCCAGATTGCCAAGAACACTTCTCATCATAAAGGATCTAAAACAAAATATGTAATGTAGTATACGAGTATAGTATTACGTTTCATTATTTGCTTATATGTCTTACCTAACACTTTGTTTTGTCCATTCACCTTGAATTGTTTCAATGAGCTTTGACAAGTTTTCTTCATTATACACCCAATTCGTTAAGTCACTAGCTGCCTCTGTTTCTTTCTGTTCATAGTCAAATGTTTGATCGTCGTTTTGGTCATTGAATTTGGTCTGTCCCGTAATCTTTCGGAACTCACAATTATAAAGATTAAGTGGAAATGCAGCGGCTGGAGTATATTGTGGTTTACTATAATATAAGTAATTTCATCATTTGTGCACATAAAGGATTATAATTAATATGTTGGGAATGTCATGAACTGATTAAAACAAAAAATCATAACCCTTTTGTATTTTTATTACATTGAATACAATTCAATTATAAAGTTGAGGTCACCTATTTGTTGAATTAGATATATAATATCCAGGGATTTTTTTTTTTACATCAATATCAGTACTTGCAGAAGTTCAAATCATAACTGTTATATAAAGACGAAAGAATTATTTTGTTGCTTCGCGCATAACTCATAAAATAATTAACTAAAACAAATTTTATAAGATTCTTTATGTCCATGAGATAGTACAGTAACTATATACATTCACGTAAGCGTCAAATCTGGTATTTCTGATTTTTTGGTGAGTTGTTCAGGATATTGGCCTAGTAAATAACCTAAGTTTTCGACCTGGAGCGGCGACCGCCGAAAATCTGCTTTTTTCAGTTATTGGCGATTTTAGTCCTAAGGAAGTAATTTTAAATAAAAACATTGTTCTACGATTCCAAAGTAACCTACTTTGCTCCAATTTGAGCCCAAAACCATCTCCGTAGACGGAATGGTTCCCAAAATACAGCATTTCAAAATTTAGCGATAAAAAAAATATAATAAGTAGTATTATAAAACAGTATAATGGAAAATACAGGATGGTTGACATAAAACGCATCAAATCACGGGAGCGTGTAGGCTGAGCCAAAATAAAAGGACAATCATACCGGAAGGAGGGTCTATATACCCCCGTTAAGATGGGAGGGGATAATGTAATTTTGAGGGTAAAAGACTGAAAGCCAAACATCGTGCCGTACTTGTCTGGCACATTAGGTAATACGGAATTTGGTTGAATTCCCGTAGTTTTGCACAATTTTGATATTTTTGAGAATATTTCAGCGTTGCTCTCCAAAATCTGACAGTTTGACTTATTTTTGTAGCAAAAAAGTGTGTGTGAATTTAGGTTATTGACGGTGTTCACATTGGACTGACTGCTCCGAATTAGCAAAAGAGAACGTCAAAAAAAATCCACAAATTTTAAATTTTTTTAAAAATGTACTACTCTTCTAACTATGAAGTGGGAGTGAGATAAATTTCAGAGAAGTCAAAAATAGTCGGAAGAGTCAGTTCAATGTGAACACCGTCATTAGTAAAGATGAATTTAGAAAAAAGAGTCACATTATGTGATCAAATTATTTGTGTATTAATTGTGTATCTCTTATCATCGACAATCGCCATGCATCACTTTTATATAAAAGAAAAGTTGTTTTCCGGGTGGAAAAAATGATTCGGTTCGAGTAAAAAGCGTATAACTTGACTTCTAATGTTCGGATCTTCAAGATTGAGATCTTAAAATGACGGGAAAAAAAGTTTACAGTTTACAGTAATAAAAGAAAGAGTTACAATTAATATAAAAGCAATTGAATGGTGTTTGGCGAATATTTTAAAAGGGAAAATGTTATGAATAAATTCAATCAACACCACAGTTGCAATGAATGGCATTGATTACGACAAAAAAATGAAAGAGTTATTGTCTGATCGTTCTGTGTACCGACCTACACGGGGAACCCCTCTTTCTTCCCTACAAAATAAAAACAATGAACTAGTGAAATGGCTTCACACAAACAAGTTAATTAACGATAGGCAAAAGTCAGTGATGACGACCTACACGGCACAAATACCTGCAATATATGGATTACCAAAAATTCACAAACAAAACATGCCGCTTAGACCGATTTCGTCATCAATGAGAATTCCTTGTTATGAACTCGCAAAAAACTTGGGCAGAATTTTACAGTGCGTGACAAGAAATTCGGTCAACTCGATTAAAAATTCTTAGGAATTTAAAGATAAGGTGAAAAATTTGTTTCTTGAACCAACTGATGTTTTAGTTTTATATGATGTTGTATCATTATTTACCAATGTTTCCGTACAACTTGCAGTAGCAATTATAAAGAAAAAATGGGAAACTATCAGTAAAATACCCAGTTAAGCCAAACCAAATTCATAGAGTTGTTGGATTTTTGTCTTAAAGAAAACAACTACCTTCAGTATAAAGATAACTTATACAGACAAATTCATTGAATGCCAAAGGGAAAACCGCTCTCTCCTACCATTGCCGATTTGGTTTTGAACAACCTATTGGACAGCAGATTTAAAGAAAACAACAAACCGAAAATAATCGTCAAATATGTAGATGATATATTTGCAGTTGTTCATAAGGGGGAGGTTGACAATGTTTTAAGATGCCTTAATGCTTACCATGAGAAAATTCAATTTACCGTTGAGAGGGCAGGGTTGCCAATAGTTAATTACATTTGTAATTTAATTACATTTTAATTACCGATTACCTTTGTAATAAGTAATTAAATAAAATCTAATTACCCATTACATTTGCAATATGTAATTAATAAATATCAAATTATCCATTACATCTTCAAAATGTAATGGAAAAAAATTTAATTACCCATTACATTTTCAAAATGTAATGAAAACAAAAAAAAAATGATATTTTTTAACTACATTTCAAAAATGTAATGGATAATTAAATTTTTTTCCATTACATTTTAAGAATGAAATGGATAATTAATTTTTTATCCATTACATTTTTAGAATGTAATGGAAATTTTTATTTTTTCATTAGATTTTGAAAATGTAATGGGTAATTAAATTTTTTTCCATTACATTTTGAATATGTAAGGGATTTTTTTCATTGATTTCATAAAGTCTTTGTGTTGAGTGACCGGGAATTCCACTCCGCAAATGAGAATAAGGTCACACAAATTCTCCTGGAAAATGGCTATCCAATAGAAATCATACGGAGCTTGATACTTTGTCAAAAACACAAAGCTCCTGTGGATAAACTACAGGAAGAAGAGAGACGTATTTATAAGAGTATAGTTTATGTCCCCAAACTGTGAGAGAACTTCAAAGAGACAGTAAAAAATAATACAAAAGACGTCAATTTAGCGTATAAATCCAACAAGACGCTGGCACCTCTTTTCACCAACATGAAAACGAAAACGGAAAAGGACAAGTGTACTGACGTAGTTTATAAAATCAACTGTCTTGGCAATGCAGAGGAAAATTGCAACCTTTCCTATATCGGTACTACGAAGCAACTTCTTCGTCAACGAATTTCAAACCACAAGTCCCACATTAATTTTTAAAGCCGCGGGGAAACAGCACTGGCCTTACACAGCGTCGAGCGTGGACATAAACCCCAGATTTTGACGGAGTGGAAATCCTGGAAATGGAGAAACATGTCTCCAAACGGTATACTTTGGAAACACTTCATATCATAAATAACAAAAACAATATGAATCGTAAACAAGACAGCCCAAATATTTCATCGGTTTACTGCTCATTAGTGACTGGGCAGAATTTCTGAATTTTTTCAAAGTAATTTTATTATTTGTTAAGAATTTTCTTTACAGTTTTCAATACATTGTCATGTATTTATTATTTCTACTTTTATTGTTGTTTTATCTATGTAAATTGTAAACATCTACCTTAGGTAAGTTTGCTAAAGTGTTACACCAAATGTTCTCATGTGTATAATATATTCAATTTATTTTTGTAAATAAAAGATCCCCTGAAGAATATGGCAACCACCGTCGAAACGTAGGGAAAGGAAATGAAATTGTTTTATTAAAAAATCATTACGACCAAAACAGCCGAAAGATATGCATTTTTAAATCTCAAGCAACTATAATAATTTAACAAATTGGTCAAGAACTCGACAACAAATATTTACAAAATGGTAACACTGCAAAAACATTGTGTATGTGTATCCAGAAGCTTAAAAAAATACATAATGTAGGTAGGAAGGTATTCAAATATTAACAAACTCCTTTAATATTATGAATGTGTGCAAACAAAATATTCACCCGTATTCTGAAACTCGTATTTATGACTCGTATTCGACTACAGTCGTATGTTGGTATTCCAAAAGTAGTATATTTTATCATTATTCCGAGTCTAGTACTAATTCGAATTAAAGTCGTATTTGTGTTGTTTATTCGTCGTGTGAAATCTTTTAAACGAGTTATATATTTTTTCAGATAAAAATGACAAAAACCTAGTGCATGCAATATGCATATAATGTAGATATTTTTTTCAATATTCCTGCTATTTGTTTTATCAACCTGCGAGGGTCACCACAGCTCTTAGACCATCGAAATGCACTTTTAAAATGCAAAGAAAAAATTAAAGATGAAAAAGATCTTTTCTCTGTGGCAGCTATATGCAGTCAACCTGGCAGTGATAGCGCGACTCTAGGACCACTAAAATGCAATACAAAACTGATAGATGCAAAATAGCTTTATACCGCTCCAAATTTCGTTTACTGAAACTTTTATGTATATCCGTGTAAACTACAGGAGCTTTGGAGCGGTATAAGGCTCTTTTACATCTAATCATTTTTTTTATTTTATTTTAGTGGTCTTAGAAAACGTTATCGCTCTCAGTTTAAAGGTATGTGTTATATCTCATTAATACCATACAAATAAAATAAATACATACAATACAATAAAAAACATCAATTTTCTTATTGCATTTTGACCGTGCATTCTAGTGGTCTTATACGACATGGTATTGCTTAAATTTGGAGCTCTATAAAACACTTATTTCTTTCCTCCTTTTCTTTGCATTTCGAAAATGCATTTTGGTGGTCTTAGGTCCGCGGTATCGCTGCCAGGTTTATGCAATCCTGTTTGCATTGATACAAATAGCATATCCACCAAATATGAAGTAGTATTAAACCCTTTTAGAAAATCGTTGAACGTTTTATGACATTTTAATGATTTTGACAAATACATGCAACGATATACGTTGTTTTTTTTTAGCTTCTCGTATACAACGTATACGACTTGAAGAATAACGATTTTCATACGACACGAGTTCAAGTTCGAATACGAGTACGAGACAAAATACGACTTGCGGAATATGGGTGATTATTTTTTAAAGTTTGCGATGCAACGCGAGCACGGGTCGGCTAGTTTATAATAAATGAATTATATTTTTCAAATAACCGTTCGATTTTATTTAACTTAAAGGCCAAATTGACTTAATTTTCATAGGCGGAAACCATTCTCCATTAGCAGGACTGAAGACAGGTGGGCCGATTTTAGTGAGAGGAAAGTGTTACTGAACTCCCCCGTACAGGATTAAAGCAAGTGTATCGCAAAGTCAAAAAATATCGAAACGTAAGATCAGTTCATTGCAAGGAATTAAAAAAGCGAGCTGCATTAATTTTCCTAAAAAATCCAATTTCGGTAGTGTAAAGCCAAGTGACCCACCACCTTCAATACCTCGCTTACGCACTTCAAACAAATTGTAGGAAATATTGACCTTACTTAAAGATTGTAAGGTACTTTTTTGTGTGCAACTTAGGACCAGTTTACCAGATTAACCAGATTAACTCAACAAATGCTTATGATATTTAATCAAAAGCATTTATCATAAGCATTTATTGTAAGGTACTTTTTTTTGTGCAACTTAGGACCAGTTTTTTTAGTGTAGGGTTAAAGTTAAAGATTAACTCAACAAATGCTTATGATATTTAATTATAAGCATTCATTTTAAGTCTTTCTGTATTCATCCTCTCACTAAGGAACTGTTTCTTGAAATAAATTTAGACAAATCTATTTCAATAGTTAACTAATTCTGGTGTAACTCACAACTCAAAAACTGGACCTTATTCAAGTAATCTTTATAATATTAAGGGATGTATGTATGTTAAACAACATTCACCGTTTTAAAAGTTTTATTAAAAAATCTTATATTTTTGAAGTTTGGCTTTTATTGAAGTCGCAATATCTTGCAGCTGATCTTTTATACATAAAACAGTTTCTATATATTTTTCCTTCAAATTCGTCATTAAGAGTAAAGAGTTAAAGCCGGTATTTTTGACTTTTGGCGGTTTTTTTTAAAATAATGATATTAATAATGTTTAAAATTTTGCGATAAAAATTGCCGTTTAAAAGATTTATGCAAAAATCCTGTATTTTCGATATTTGACGCTATTGAAGTAGCAATATCTTGTGACTTATGCCTTGTATGGGTAAATCATCATCATTTTTTGTAGAGAATATTATGGTCTACAAATTGAGCGTAATTTTTTCTTCGTCAACTTCATCATTTAAAATTAAAACGCAAGAAACCAGAAATTTAGATTTTGTCAAACCTTTAACATAAATATAGATATCTTAAAAACAACTTTTTTAGGCTCGTTTCACACACATTCGGTTTCATTCGGTTCACTCTCTATTCGGTTTGTATTCGGCTGTGCCTGATATGTGTGAAACGATAAACGGCAAAAATAAAAACCTAATAGAAACCGTATAGCACCGTACGATCCCTCGACACGAATCGGTTTCATTCCGTTTCAAAACGGCACGTACTCGGGTCTAATTCACACAAAGTAAATGTAGCGTTCACACATATTCGGTTCGTTTTCGGTTTTCTGATTTTTTTTTTTAATTCAATTTATTTAATTTTAATTAGTGAGTACAAACCGAATATGAACCGTCTGTGTGAAGGGGTCTAGACGGAAACCGAATACAGACCGAACCGAATGAAACCGAATAAAGGTGAAACGAGCCTTACAAATTAAACTAATAATTTTTCCTAAAGGAGTTCACATAATGTGCAACACCCATATATTCTATTATTGTAATGTCACTAATGACATATGACCATGTGATATATTTAACACTATTTTATAATTAAAAGATTATTACTTTTCTTGACCTTGAACATGGTGGCAGCGGTGAAGCAAAATTGATCCA
Source organism: Melangyna quadrimaculata (assembly GCA_949320155.1). NCBI lineage: Eukaryota > Metazoa > Arthropoda > Insecta > Diptera > Syrphidae > Melangyna > Melangyna quadrimaculata. The sequence goes on from OX439485.1 coordinate 126,807,586, forward strand.
TATAAAATCACAGAAAGGACAAAGAAAAAATTGGTTGGAGATACCAAACTAAAACAAAAATCTAAAGAAAAATAATTTTGAAGGAACAAATAAAAGGTAAATACCCTGAAAAAATAAAACATCAGCATAATAAAACAAAACCTCTTAAACAACCGCATGCAAAACGTTGTATAATTTCACATATTAAAAACTATGACCAACGAGGGCGACAAGGTTACAAAAGGAAAAGGAATCGTCCCACACAAAGACCAAACACCAGGAACATCGAGTACACCAAGCATGCAATTGGCTCTTGCTGCTCCAGAGGAATTCTCATTCGTTCCATCAGAATGGGAAAAGTAGATCCGACGATTTGAGCTATACCGAATGGGGAATCGATTGCACGAGTCAGACGAAAAAATCCAGGTAAACATTTTAATTTACTGTATGGGGGGAAAAGCAGAAGAAATGTTTGCATCGTTCACACCATTGCCTGATAATTTTGCGAATGTTTTATACCGAAAAGAAATATTATTTATGAACGCGCAAAATTCTTGAAAAGAAAGCAAGGTGACAAAACTGCCGAGAAATTTATCACTGATCTACACACACTCGCGAAGCACTGTGATTGGGGAAATTTGCAAGACGAGATGATTTTACTAACGTTGGTGGTGGGTATGAAAGATGAGAATTTAAGCGATAAGCTTCAGCTAGGTCCAGTTCTTACTTTAGAAAAAGCTATTATTTCACTAAGGCATGTAGAAGAGCTTTATCGCCAGAAAAAAGACCTTCATCCCAAATCCGAATCATCTAATTGCAAAGTTGATCGCTCTGTGGACCATAAACGGAAAACTACTGATAGACAGAAGAGGGGATTCGACAAATCAGAACAACGAGTAGAACAACGAAAAGATAAGTGCATGCGATGCGGGTTTGAAAGACACGAATACGACAAGTGTCCAGTGAAGACTAGTATTTGCAAGAAATGTAAAAAAAGCAGTCATTATGCTAGAGTTTGTAAATCAAAGGGGGTGTTGGAGGTAAGGGAGGATGACATTCCTAGAAGAGAGCAAGAAGAATACTTCTTTGGGGCAGTGATGGATAAATGGTCTGTAGATTTATGACTCCATATAAAGATGATAACATTCAAGGTCGATACAGGTGCTGACGTAACTCTAGTGCCTTGGTCAGCGGTGGAAGACATGGGGAAAATACACATTGAAAAATCGGAAATAAAACTGTACGGAGTAGGGCAACAAATAAATATTTTGGGAAAAGCTAAGGTTAGTTTGAAATATAGGGAACGAGAAGTAGAAGAGGAAGTGTTCATAACACAAGACACAAAAACACCATTGTTAGGGAAAAACGGAATTGAGAAACTGGGTTTGATAAAAAATTATTTAAACTTTCATCAAGGAACTGGTTGCATGAATTTAAGGATGTTTTCGAAGGCTTAGGGACATTCAAGGGAGAATACAAAATCGAATTAAAAGAAAAGGGAGTACCGTACGCTATATCTACACCAAGAATAATACCTGTGCATTTAAAGAAACAGGTGCAGGAGGAAATAAATAAGATGGAGAGGGAAGGTGTTATAGCTCCGGTTGAAAGTGCAACAGACTGGTGTTCACCTATGGTTATCGTACCGAAGAAAAGTGGTATACGCATATGCGTGGATTTAAGCGAGCTAAAGGGGCGAAGTTTTTTACAAAATTGGATGCCAACAGTGGGTTCTGGCAAATTTCCCTATCTAAAGAATCACAGGATCTTACGACTTTTTTAACACCATTCGGACGATATAAATTTCTACGGCTGCCTTTTGATATAACATCGGCACCAGAGTTCTTCCAAAAGAAAATGACACAACTCTTAGCTGGCGGAATTGCATAGTGCACATGAACGATATCCGGGTATGGGGTAGACATTCGAGAATCATGATCTATACGTAGAGGCAGTATTCAAAAAAATACGACAGGCGGGACTGACACTAAGCAAAACAAAATCTGAGTTCAGAAAACAAAAAATTTCGTATCTAGGGCATACTATCGTCGAGGGAGAAATAAGACTCGATGGGGAAAAAGTTAAGGCTATTTCCATGATGAAAGCTCCAACCTGCCCAACGGAAGTCCAAAGGTTCCTTGGAATGGTTAATTTTATAGGTAAATATATAAAAAATAAGTCGATGATACTTGAACCTATAACAAGCCTCTTATCAAAACAAAATGCTTTTCTTTGGGGACAAGCGCAAGAACAAGCATTTCAAAAAATAAAGAAACTCCTCATATCACCACCAAATCTTAAAATGTATGATCCCGAGAAGGAAACCATAGTGTCCTGCGATGCTTCCAAGCTTAGATTAGGGGTCGCACTAATGCAGAGGTATGACGGTGACTTATATCCAGTTTCATTTATTTCAAGAACCTTGACGGACTCGAAAAAAAACTATGCGAATAAAGAAAGAGAGGCTTTGGCGATAGCTTGGGCATGCGAAAAATTAAGAAGTTATCTTATAGGAAGACACTTTATTGTGGAAACTGACCATAAGCCACTACTTCGACTTCTTAAAACGAAAAGTCTGGATGACCTTTCGCCTCGGTTACAGCGAATACGTATGAGAATGATGAGGTATGATTTCTCAACCACGTACATACCAGGGAAAAATCTTGTTGTTGCTGATCATCTATCCAGAAAACCTATTAAAAACACTCCTGATTCACAGGAACTAGAAGAGGAAATAGATGCATACGTTCACGAGATATCCTTGCAAAGCATATATACCAATGATGAAAACATCTTACTTACTTTACTTTTGATGGCGCTCACAGCCCAGGATGGGCTTCGGCCTCAACTAACAAGCCCCTCCAGCCAGCTCTGTCCCTAGCTAGCCGCTTCCAGTTGCGCACACCGAGTGCTTTGATGTCGTCATTCACTTGATTGCGCCACCTGTTACGGGTTCTTCCTCTGCTGCGTACCCCATCGGGGTTGGATTCGAAGACTCGTCGGGCAGGTGCGTTGCTGTCCATACGCTCCACGTGCCCCAGCCATCTAAGCCGCTGTATTTTCAGCTTTTTGACCAGGTCAACGTCGCTGTATAGCCCGTATAGCTCGTCGTTGAATCTTCTCCTCCATACTCCTTCGATACACACCGGACCGAAAATCACACGAAGAATCTTCCTCTCAAAGCACCCTAGCAGATTTTTATCCGAATCTTTCAGTGTCCATGCTTCTGACCCATAAAGCAGGACCGGGATGATTAGGGTTTTGTATAAAGTCTCCTTGGTTCTCTGAGAGAGGGCCTTACTACTTAAATGCCTTCTTAGACCGAAGAAACAGCGGTTGGCAAGAGTAATTCTTCGCTTGATCTCTGCACTGATGTCATTCTGCGATGTAATAGTGGAGCCCAGGTAGACAAAGTCCTTGACAACTTCGAAGTTATATCTGTCCATCGTGATATTTTGCCCGAGTCGACGATGTTGAGATTCCTCTCTCGATGACAGCATATACTTCGTCTTGTCCTCATTAACCGCCAATCCCATTCTAGCCGCCTCCGATTCAATGCTCGCAAATGCCCCTGCCACAGCTCGCTTCGTTCTGCCGACAATGTCTATGTCATCCGCATATGCAAGCAATTGAACGGACTTTTGATAGATTGTACCGCTGGTGTTGACATGTGCGTTGCGTACAATGTTGTTCCGAAACAACAACAAGCCTCGGATATGGATGAAAACATCACAGATGTTATAAAGGCACAGACAGAAGATTCGGAATGTCAATGGCTGAGTTTTCTGAAAAACCAATGGCCGGATCGAAACCAAATTACTTTGGACATGAAGCCCTATCACTCAGTGAAGGATGAGATTTCAGCTGTCCATGGCTTACTTTTGCGAAGAAACAGGATGATAATACCGAAGAGTCTAAGAAGTATGGTGCTTGCCAAGTTACACGAAGGACATTTGGGGATAACCGAAACAAGAATGCGAGCTCAGATGACCATGTGGGGATCTCAAGGGAGATCGAGGAAAAAATTAAACATTGTCCAGGTTGTATTCAGCATTCAAAAAATAAACATGAACCGCTTCTAGCAGCTGACTTTCCAGATTATCCTTGGCAAAAGGTGGGAATGGATTTATTTAAATTCAAAGACAAATGGTATGTGCTTGTAATACACTGTTTTTCGCGTTATATTGAAGTAGAGATTTTGGAACGGCTGCGTATGATAGACATTATACAATTTTGTAAGAAAACTTTTAGTCGTCACGGTATTCCTCAATTTATTTACACGGACAGTGGTTCACAATTTCAGAACTTGAGCTCATCGGATTTTCGAAAGTTTACTAAAGAGTGGTCATTTAAAATTGTTACCAGTAGCCCACAATACCATCAGGCAAACTGTGCTGCAGAGGCTGCAGTAAAAATTGCAAAAAATTTACTGAAAAAAAACTTAGACTTCGAGCTGGCGCCAATTTCAAATGGCTTCAGTCTAGCAGAATTGTGTTTTGGGAGGAGAATACGGGACAACCTGCCTAATATCGATCTGCGGGTAAAACCAAATCGAAGAGTAGGGAAGCTGCATATAGGATTAGGTATAAAGAAAACTATGATAAGTCTCATGGCGTCAAAAATCTAGTGTGGATAACTGACCTTAGACGACATGGGAAGATTAAAAGAAAAACACAGTGCAGATCATATGAAATTGAAACTAGCAAACGTATTATTAGGAGAAATAGATTTCACCTTATTAAAGCTTCTTATTTAGATTCGTTACAGCCAAATTTGAATAACACAAATGAGATACTAGATGCTGATCGAAGTGGAACTTCAAGAGCAACTGAAGGATCCGACCGGAAACGCTGTACTGATAACCCAAACCGGAGACGACCCTCAGGTGAAGCTTTGATTACAAGATCCGGAAAACGAGTCTACGGGTTCATATGATTGAAAAAAAGACTTATTTTGAATTTATTTTTGTAAATTATTAACATGAAAGATTTTGAATTAAATTACGAATTTTGGATATGTATATGAATATGATTTTGAAAAAAAAACTTAATTGAAAATTTGTGAATAATTGATATGGAACATTTTAAATTAAATTATTGAATTACTAGATGTTCAAAAGGGTAGTTATGTGCATTCAAGAGGACACAAGCCAAACCAAACAAACCAAAGAAGCATTCTACGATCTCCTGGAGACAACGTATGATATGTGCCCGAAGTACGACGTGAAGATCATTCTTGGTGACTTCAACGCAAGATTCGGAAAGGAGGGCATTTTTGGTTCGATAGTCGGAGGACACAGCCTACACGACGAAACTTCCGGCAACGGACACAGGCTGGCAGACTTTGCGGCGGGGCGAAATGTCATCATCTCAAGCACCTACTTCCCACACCTCAATATACACAAGGGGACTTGGCGGTCGCGTGATCAAGTAACCGTCAACCAAATCGACCACGTTGCGATAGACGCGAGACATGCTTCCAGTATCTTGAACGTCCGAACGTTCCGAGGGGCCAACATTGACTCGGATCACTACCTGGTGGTAGCTAGACTACGTATGCGGATATCCATGACGCGACAACGCAGAGCAGATGTTGTGAAAAGATTCGATGTCGAGAAGCTTAAATCGCAAGAGACTGCCAGAACTTTTGCAGACCACGTAACTCTTAATCTCTCAGGAGGTCCGGCACCAGCATCAAGTGCAGAGGACCAGTGGGAACACTGTCAACAAGCCATCAGAAGTGCCGCCTCTGATGTGCTGGGTTTCACTAGGCGAATACAACGAAACCCCTGGTTCGATGAAGAGTGCCGGCTAGCGCATGCAGCTAAGGACGAGGCCTACCAGGCAATGCTGCAGACTCGAAGAAGAGCTGCTGAGAGAGTGGCCCGGGAGCTCTACGGGCTGAAACGAAAAGAGGAACGCCGACTTCTCAGGAGGAAGAAGAGAGAGAACGAGAAGCGGGCGGTAGAGTCTATTGAGGGTTGTAGCGGTAGGGGAGATGTTCGAAAATTTTATCAGAGTGTGAAGCGATCCACCCAAGGATTCAAGGCTAGAACGGAAGCCTGCCGAGTTGAGAGTGGGAATATGGTAGTAGTCACAAGGTCAGTGCTGAGGATCTGGAAAGAACACTTCTCTAGACTGCTTAATGGCGAAGACAGCCAAGATGCCGCTAACAGGCAGAACGCTCCATTCAACTTGGACGATGATAGTCAAGAGTTCCGTCCACCCGACCTATCCGAAGTGCGGCTGGCGATAACCAAACTTAAGTCGTACAAGGCTGCTGGTGCGGATGGCTTACAAGCCGAACTATTTAAATCAGTGGGAGATGAATTGGCTAGGAGCATACACCAGCTCATCTGCAAAATTTGGTCGGAGGAAAGTATGCCCGATGAATGGAACCTCGGTATAGTTTGCCCCATCCATAAAAAGGGAGATGTTCTGAAATGTACCAACTACAGAGGAATTAGTCTCCTAAACGTCGCTTATAAAATCTTGTCGGCCATCCTGTGTGACCGCTTAAAACCTTTTGTCAACGATCTGATCGGCCCATATCAGTGCGGTTTTAGGCCAGGCAAGTCAACCGTCGATCAAATATTCACACTCCGACGGATTTTAGAAAAATCCCGGGAATTCCAGATCGATACACACCACCTTTTTATCGATTTTAAAGTCGCGTATGATAGCGTTAAAAGGGACGAATTATACAGAGCCATGTCGAGTCTCGGCATCCCTGCCAAACTCGTCCGCCTGTGCAGAATGACGATGGAGAAATCTCGCTGCTCCATCAAAATTGGTAAGATCACCACCGATTCCTTTGATGTTGAGAAAGGATTAAGGCAAGGCGACGCGTTATCATGCAACCTATTCAACATCGTTCTTGAAGCCATTGTACGCAACGCACATGTCAACACCAGCGGTACAATCTATCAAAAGTCCGTTCAATTGCTTGCATATGCGGATGACATAGACATTGTCGGCAGAACGAAGCGAGCTGTGGCAGGGGCATTTGCGAGCATTGAATCGGAGGCGGCTTAAATGGGATTGGCGGTTAATGAGGACAAGACGAAGTATATGCTGTCATCGAGAGAGGAATCTCAACATCGTCGACTCGGGCAAAATATCACCATGGACAGATATAACTTCGAAGTTGTCAAGGACTTTGTCTACCTGGGCTCCACTATTACATCGCAGAATGACATCAGTGCAGAGATCAAGCGAAGAATTACTCTTGCCAACCGCTGTTTCTTCGGTCTAAGAAGGCATTTAAGTAGTAAGGCCCTCTCTCAGAGAACCAAGGAGACTTTATACAAAACCCTAATCATCCCGGTCCTGCTTTATGGGTCAGAAGCATGGACACTGAAAGATTCGGTGTGTATCGAAGGAGTATGGAGGAGAAGATTCAACGACGAGCTATACGGGCTATACAGCGACGTTGACCTGGTCAAAAAGCTGAAAATACAGCGGCTGAGATGGCTGGGGCACGTGGAGCGTATGGACAGCAACGCACCTGCCCGACGAGTCTTCGAATCCAACCCCGATGGGGTACGCAGCAGAGGAAGAACCCGTAACAGGTAGCGCAATCAAGTGAATGACGACATCAAAGCACTAGGTGTGCGCAACTGGAAGCGGCTAGCTAGGGACAGAGCTGGCTGAAGGAGCTTGTTAGTTGAGGCCGAAGCCCATCCTGGGCTGTCAAAAGTAAAGTAAGTAAGTATTGAATTACTATTATATTAATTTTGAACACAATTGTAAAGTAAATATTAAAGTTTAATTAAAGTTTAATATCTAGAAGGGGATGTTGTATTGGCAACACCCATATATTCTATTATTGTAGTGTCACTAATGACATATGACTATGTGATATATTTAACACTATTTTATAATAAAAAGATTATTACTTTTCTTAACCTTAAATACAAACTTAGCATTCAGATGTTTTGGAAAATATGAACCATTAGGTGTTATACGTGAAAAACGAATATTTTCAAAATTTCGATATTTTCTTAACTATCGTAACCATTTTTCTTGTAGATGGCAAGTTGTTACAAGTTTTGAATTTTTGCATTCACCGTTTCGGAGTTATACATATGCTATACATTCAACATTCGACATTCAACCTTTCATAAGTATTGAATCCGGCACGATCTGGTAATGGACTTTTACGACAGTATTGCTTAGCGTCTCCCTGAAGTGAAGACAAATTTAGGTCAATCAAGCTGGTACTGCCATAACTGATTCGAAAATCTAATGATGCCATAATTAAGTTCCATTTTTGGCCAAATTAAGTACACCAATCCTGATAGAGAACTTAAATACCCTGCACCTCAAACTTGTGGTTAACCCAGCTTGACGTCAAGCTACCACACCTTTAAACACAAAATTTCACAAAACTAATGATGCCATGATCGAGTTCCATTTTTGGGCTCGTGATTTGGCGGAATTCCAAATAAAGTATATTTTATTTTTTATTCACGCCAAACCCAAAACTGTAAGGGTTAAATTTTTTTTATGACATGGTTTGCAACGACAGTCACCATATAGGGGTTTAAAACAGCAGAGTAGTGAGTATTTAATTTCACCGCCGACAAAGGAAAATATTCAAGTTAGTACAAATAGAACTGGAAATTAAAATATTTACCAAGGATTACTACTGACATCTAGTAGGTCTTCGATAACCTTAGGTTCCTCATTTCCTTCTCCAATAAGCAGCAGCACCGACATTATACATCGAATCTGATGCCATAAAAATGAATTTGCTTCTATTTCCAGATAACACATTTTGAAGCCGTCTTCTTCAATTTGATTCGGACACTCGTTAATAGAAGCAAAGTAGATTTTTCGTTTGTAATTCATGACACCATTGTGGACATCCATTTTGCAGAGATTTCTAAAATCTGCACCCTCAGGTTTGCTTAACAGTGCGCATCCAGCTTGCATAGCTGAAAGATTCAAGTTACCGGTAGGGAAGAAATACCTATAAGTTCGCTTTTTGCAATCAAATCTGGCACTATACTCTTTAGAACGCAGTGGCATCCAGGCAATGCATTGTATGTTTTTTGGGAGAACCTTATTTAGCAGCCCGCAATAATCAATTTCATTTTGTAAAGCTTCTGGAGTGAGTTGTAGCTCTTCCGGAAATTTACTTCTCAAGTCAATTGATATTACCTGACAGAATGCGCTGACTTCCTTGTCTGTTCGACCACATCTATGGTAGTTTGAGGTATCACGCGATTGAATTAGACATGTTCTGGTAAGCGATTTAAATATGTGATACTCTAGGTAGAAGGTTTGTTAGCTAAATTATGCATTCATCAGTTTTATAATTACCAATTGTTGCATTGGAGTCTTCTTGACACGCTAGTCCATGATAGTCCCAGCCAAAATAGAGAAATTTGAGCAATACGTGGCGCTTCGATGATCTAAAAGGTAACCACGAGGATATCAATCAAATTAAATTGAATTCTTTATCAGTTTTACTTATCGAAATCGAATTTTCGCTGTAATCTCTTCGATTTCTCAACAGATTCTTCTCCCTGTGTCCTATCCGCCGACTCGTCGTCAAGCTTTTTTTGGAGAATATTTTTCAGTTGAATATTGTATGCTTGAAGTTGAATTATTTTATCAATAAGTTCTGACTTTTCCAGAGCTTCGAGGTCTTGGCGAGATAAGTTTTTTTGTCTTTTATTTACAGAAACTTCCATAATTAAAGTATTAGAACTAATTTAATAGTTGTTTTTAACAAAATATTCCAAACATTTAAAAGCGGACCAGTTCAGAAAAATGAGATGCACATGGTCGCGGTAAAAGAAAACAAATATTTTGACAGCTTAAAACTCTATTGACACCTGGTAAGTTGCTTTCCACGCCATCTGCATCTCAAGCGCTTAAGCTTCAAAAGGCGATAGAATTATTTTCGATTTGACGTTCAATGTATTTCCGATAAGAGAAAACGAAAAAAGCGCCAGATGAAAATTAGTTTTACCAAATTATTTTATATCAACGGGTATCCATATTATGATTGAAATAGAATCAAAAAATGTGTAAGCTTATAAATCAACCCGAACATATATTAAAATAGATAGCTAAAATGCTTTGCTTTTTAAATGAAATATGTAAACAAACCACCTTTACAACCAGAAACAACAACAAAAGTACTCGATTAGAAAAAGAGAAAGGCAGAGGCGTAGTCACGATTATTAAACAAATATATTTGTTCGTAAGATTAAGTTATTTGAATAAAAATCTTCTTGTGAAGCAACTGTTAAAAAAAAAATATTTTTCAATTGTCTATTTACATATTTGTTTCTTGGTTTTACAAAAGAGGCAAGGTATGAATGAAGGTCATGCTCGATCACTCTTAATTAGTTCTATTTTTAAGAAGAGTTTACTTTAAAAGAGTGCTAACCTTTTTCTTAAATGGAGGATAAAAGTTTTATTTTGCCCGAAATTACGTTAAAAAATAATTCTTAGAAAGATCCTGACGTGGTAGGATAAAACAAACGAACACAGGGAAATCAAATGATGGCCCTATAATTTATATTATCTTTATGTTAACCTGCGCGTACCTAATACAAAAAAATAAAATGAAGATTTATATCACTTAAGTGCATTATAGGTGACTCCTTTTGATAATTTGGAAAACTAATTTTCGTTGGCTTATTACATTAAATTAAGTGAGCACTTTTGACTGTTATAATTCTATTTTTACGAAAGCAAAAGTGAACGAAACTAATCGAAAAATAGAAAACCGCAATTATTGGTGCAACATATAATTTCCTGGTATTATCTTTTTTTCTTACGATCACTTAAATGGACATTTGACATTTCTACTTCTTTCTTTACTTATAATAAAAAGGAAAATTAATGTTTTATTTAAATCCATAAGAAACTCTAGCCCCCTAAACTTCTACCTGACTACGCACATGATATCGTTCTGACTGACGCCTTGCATCCATTTTGGAAAACAACAACAAAAAAGCACGTTTGTTTACTTATTTCATCTGCAAAATAAAGCAAGTTAGTAATAAGTTTCGATATATTTTACATTTGATTTGGAAACAAGCATGTTTAATTATTCTATTGCAATTATAAAACAAACAACCGTTCATATAAAATTAATTTGTTAAAATAATGTTTCTACGAGCTGTTTTTGTTTTTCTCTTATGGGAAATGCATTGAACGTCAAATGGAAAAGAAATCTATCTCGTTTGTTAGTTTCACGCGCTGGCTGCTAGGTGCCGTGACTCCATGTGCCAATATCCCTTCAAGCAAGCGAGCTCGTTTTCGGTCCGCAAACGTATCAAACAACGTATGGACGACTTCGCATGCGGATCCAAATACGGATCGAAAAACTGCGTTTTGTGACTCAAATTAGTATGGAAATTAGAATCACCACGGAGCCATTATGTGAATGTATTGTGAGAGAGAGAGTTTTTCAATTCACCATACTCGGAGAACCGAAACCAAATGGAATCTAAAACGGTCCAAAAAAAATGAATGAATTGAGGCATACCCAAAAACCCAACCCAAATGTACTAAAAAAAACTTCCCATCTAGTCCAGTTTCTCCATCGCCTACAAAAATAAAACAAACAGAATTTTTTCATTGCAAGAGTTTTTTTTATTTATCATTCATAAAAGGTTTTCTAAAGATTATTTCGCACTTATAAACATGACATATTTCCACAAATATAAATTTACAATTGATAAATAGAAACTTGCATTTCTGATTACAAATTTTTTCAAAGTTTTAACAAGAAAAAAGAGATACAAAAGCAACCGTCTTCGCCACGCTACCTACAAAACTGAACTAAAAAAAAGTGGTGGAAATTAAGGCAAAATGATTGTATACTTCGCCTATGCTCTCTCTATTTCTCGGTGCTTAAAAAAAAATACTCTCGATTCTCGTTCTTTTTACATGCTTACACAGAAAATTTGTTATTGTGTGTGAGACACTCATTTTTTTTGGAGTCCCAAGTGAACCGAGAAATTTGGGTCCGTGATTTTGCTTGAAGGGATCCCTTCAAGCAAGCGATCTCGTTTTCGGTCCGCAAACGTATCAAACAACGTATGGACGACTTCGCATTCGGATCCAAATACGGATCGAAAAACTGCGTTTTGCGGCTCAAATTAGTATGGAAATTAGAATCACCACGGAGCCAATATGTGAATGTATTGTGAGAGAGAGAGTTTTTCAATTCACCATACTCGGAGAACCGAAACCAAATGGAATCTAAAACGGTTCCAAAAAAAATTAATGAATTGAGGCATACCATCTATTCCAGTTCTCTATTGCCTACAAAAATAAAACGAACAGAATTTTTTCATTTCAAGAGTTTTTTTTTTATTTATCATTTATAAAAGGTTTTCTAAAGACATTTCTGATTGGAAATGTTTAAAAGTTTTAACAAGAAAAAAGAGATAAAAAAGCAACCGTCTCGTCTTCGCCACGCTACCTACAAAACTGAACTAAAAAAAAAAGTGGTGGAAATTAAGGCAAAATGATTGTATACATCGCCTATACTCTCTCTATTTCTCGATGCTTGAAAAAACTACTCTCGATTCTCGTTCTTTTTACATGCGTACACATAAAATTTGTTATTGTGTGTGAGACACTCATTTTTTTTGGAGTCCCAAGTGAACCGAGAAATTTGGGTCCGTGATTTTGCTTGAAGGGATCTCTTCAAGCAAAATCGCGGACCCAAATTTCTCGGTTCACTTGGGACTCCAAAAAAATGAGTGTCTCACACACAATAACAAATTTTCTGTGAACGAATGTAAAAAGAAAGAGAATCGAGAGTATTTTTTTAAGCAACGAGAAATAGAGAGAGTATAGGCGAAGTATACAATCATTTTGCCTTAATTTCCACCACTTTTTTTTTAGTTCAGTTTCGTTGGTAGCGTGGCGAAGACGGTTGCTATTTTATCTCTTTAACTTAAAATTTTCAATCAGAAATGCAAGTTTCTATTTATTAAATGTTAATTTATATTTGTGGAAATATGTCATGTTTATTAGTGCGAAATAGTCTTTAGAAAACCTTTTATGAATGATAAATAAAAAAAACTCTGGAAATAAAAAAAAAAATCTGTTTGTGTAGGCAATGGAGAAACTGGGCTAGATGGGAAGTTTTTTTTTAAATACATTTGGGTTGGGTATGCCTCAATTCATTCATTTTTTTTGGAACCGTTTTAGATTCCATTTGGTTTCGGTTCTCCGAGTATGGTGAATTGAAAAACTCTCTCTCTCACAATACATTCACATAATGGCTCCGTGGTGATTCTAATTTCCATACTAATTTGAGCCGCAAAACGCAGTTTTTCGATCCGTATTTGGATCCGAATGCGAAGCCGTCCATACGTTGTTTGATACATTTGCGGACTGAAAACGAGCTCGCTTGCTTGAAGGGATATGCCTTCAAGCAAAATCACGGACCCAAATTTCTCGGTTCACTTGGGACTCCAAAAAAATGAGTGTCTCACACACAATAACAAATTTTCTGTGTACGCATGTAAGAAGAACGAGAATCGAGAGTATTTTTTTTAAGCACCGAGAAATAGAGAGAGTATAGGAGGCGAAGTATACAATCATTTTGCCTTAATTTCCACCACTTTTTTTTAGTTCAGTTTTGTAGGTAGCGTTGCGAAGACCATTGATTTTTTCTCTTTTTTTCCTGTGAAAACTTTAAGAAATTTCCAATCAAAAATACAAGTTTACTGTTTATTATATGTATATGTTTAGTTGTGAAAATATATATTATACCTTTTATAATTGATAAATAAAAATAAAGTCTTGAAATGAACAAAATTCTGTTTGTTTATTTTTTTTTTTATGCAATGCAGAAACTCGACTAGATGGGGAAGTTTCTTTTTAATACAATACATTTGGGTATGCCTCGATTCATTCATTTTTGTTGGTCCGTTTTGGATTCCATTTAGGCTCCGTTTTCTCGGAGTATGGTGAATTGGAATACTCTCTCTCTCACAATACATTCACATAATGGCTCCGTGTTGATTCTTATTTCCATACTAATTTGATCCGATTTGGAATCGTTTTGGATCCTGTTTTGGCTCCGTTTATGAACTGGTTTCGGATCCAAAACGAACTCGCTTGCTTGAAAGGATGAGCCTGATTCTTATGTCGAATTCCTTACAACCATTTGAAGTCGATTTCATTAAAATTGTGAGTGTGTGAGTGCAATTTGACAGGAATTTTGTTGTCGCACAAAAACTAAGAAGTAGTGCGCTCTAAGCAAATATTAAAGTGTATTTTATTTTCGCGTTGTTTTGATAATTTAAAAGCAAATATATTTCGTCTGATAATTGAAAAACATCAAAAACAATTGTGCGCGTAATCAAGTAAAAAAATTACAATTCAAATTTAATCTACACACAGCAGCGAGGATCTATTCTGAATATTTCACTAGGGGACGAAGAAAAATAATTTTGCAACGTGTTTTCCTCGCGAATTGTATGTTATTTTAATGGGATTTTTTGTTTCTTGAAGATACGCACAATTATCGTTACATTTTTTCATCATTCACTGAAATATTAAACAATTAAGAACACTTAAATATTTGTTTTCTTTTTTAACTTCGTCACAAAATTGTAATGAGAACATTTAATTCCATCTTGATGCATGAGAAATTTCAAATTTTGATAGTTTGTTTGACAGCATTAAAATCGATTTTGTTAAGAAAAAATTCGATTATGTTCAGAAAAATTCGAATTTTTTTGGTTGTAAGGAATTCGACATTAGAAGAAGAAATAGAGGAAGAGGTATTTGTCACATATACAGTGTACGTGAGTGAAGCAATTTTTGAGAGCCAGAAGTGTCAAATAGTTAGCGTGTGATTTGAAAAAACAAGGAAAAAAAATTGATACAAGTTAAAACTCAGATTAATATAACAATTACTTTGAAAAAATAAATAATTTAAAGTGCATTAATTGGACGTTGTGGTGATTTTCTTATAAATTAAAAAAAAAACGAAGTGCATTGTTCAGGGGTGTGGAAATCAACAAAACAAGGTGGGTAAAAGCATTTCGTTTCACAGGTGAGTTTTATTATATTTTTCTCAAAAAAGTTCTGTAAAGTTTTTGTATTTAGATTGATGAACTATTAAACAACATATATAGAATGGGTTACACCTTAAATTAAGTCAAGAATATTTTTATTTAGTTGAAAATGTGCACATAATTTTTTTGTTAGAATTCAAGAACCAGAAATGTCAAACTGAAATTCAAGTTAACAGGGGCGCATGAAATTATATCGGAGTTTGAAAGGCGCAACTATCTGTTAAGCGCCCTTATGAGAAAATTTTTTTTTTTTATTAAATCGATTTTTTTTTCGTCAACTTATAAGTTTATTTTTCAATGTTAATTTGTCTTTTCAGTAAGGTGTCTATCAGTTCATGTTTGGTTATTCATGGATCATGGCTCATGTTTAAAGTTTAGTCCATTATAATTAATATGTTGTTTGATAGTTAATTAATCTACATAAATACAAACAGTTAACAGAACTTGCTTTAAGAAAAATATAATAAAACACACAACTATGGAAATGATCTTACCGCTTTTTTCGTCGTTTTTCACACGATTTACCAACGCACTTAATGTTTCTTTTTGTTTATTGATAGATAACCACAATGTCTATTTTATTCACTTAAAAAGTTTTTTTTTTTTTTTCAAAGTTCTTAGTTTTTTTTATATATATATGCGTCTTAATTTGTAACACTTTTTTATTGTTCTTTTTTAAAGTCACACTAGCGATTTGATATTTCAGATTGACAAAAATTGCTTCACGCACGTACTCTTTCTTTTTCTAAGACCATACCACTAAAACAACTTCGGAAAATATCATAAATGATTATTCTGATGGCGCCCTAGTGAGTTGCCGTCAAAGAGCACTCGGTCCCTTCTGTAATGCATTTTTGTTTGTGGGATCTCACACCATTTAAAAAACTGCTTCACTTTTTTCCAACAAGGGCAGTTCCTCTATTTCTTCTTCTAAGGCCTGATTATACGGTTCGTTTTCCCGTTCGTTTCATCTTTCGTGTTTTTGACAGGCAAGAACGTTCATGATTACATGAGGATTGTTCAGTGAGTTTTTTCCAGATTAGAACAGAACAGAACAGAGTAGAACAGAAACGTCAGACAAGATAGAACAGGCAGCTGTCTGACAGAAAAAAATTGGTATTTACTTTTCCAGTTTGGTGGATAAGCAAGAAATACTTTTTATTTAAAACAATTAGAAATAGTATTTATTTAACTACACAATTTAACTAAATTTAATTTGTATTGTTTTTTTTTTTAAATATTTATTTGTTTGTTTCCAAAGTAAAAGCACAAAGAGCCACGATGTTTGTTAAAAAATATCAACTTGCAATTGACAGCAGCTGATTTTGACAGTTGTCACAAATCTGTTCTAAGTTGTTCTACCTAAAAAGTAAGAACAGAAAATCCTGTTCTATTCTGTTCTAAACTGTTCGGAACAGCCTTACTGAACAGCAATTCAGAACAGTTTGGAACAGAAAATTCTCATTGAACAGCAAAAACTTGTACTTTTCTGTTCTAAACTGTTCCGAACTGTTCGGAACAACGTCACTGAACAAAGCTATGGTTCGCGAAAGTACGAACGTACTTCCATTCGTTATTTTGACGCTCATGGAATTGGGGGATGTTTTGTAAGAAAATAATCAGTAGTAATAAATACAAATATTTTTTTTATCACTTATTTCGCAAATACGAACGCATATTAGGTGTATTCAATTACGAAAAACTATTTTTCAATTCAATAATTTTTGTTCAAATCGTTTTTTGCTAACATCGAGAAGAATTGTGGTTGCCAAATCAGAAACGTCAAAGTTCAACCAGAAAAAGTCTTGAAATTTTCATTCGTGCTTTTGTTACTTCCATCCCTCTACATTTCTACTCCCCTCACTCAAGCTGTCAAAAAGACGAAACAACCGAAAAAACGAATCGTGGAATCGGGCACTATATCTAGACTTTCATTGGGCGCATTCAATGCAAAATTTGACAACTGCTGAAAATAAAGTACTTAATTTTTTGTCGTTGATCGTAACATAACATGAAATGTCAGTTTTGTATGGAGAGCCTTTTTTTGTATAGAAAAGCTGTCTGCTGAATTTTCAGTTGGGAAGTTCTTGCTGAAAATTCAGATGAAACGTAACTAAGTCCCCTTTCACACAGGGAAACCAGTTGCTGGAGATTTTATGACGTTCTCCTTTAATTGCCTATTAGCTTTCACACAAGGAAACTGAAATGCCGAAGATTTCTGTTTTTTCCATATAAAGGCTCTCCCAAACCAATGCGAAACATTCGTTGCGGCGAAGAAACATTCGCATGTCAAAATTTATTTACATGGTGATATATGAGAGTGCCCACCCCAACGCGGCGGAGAAACATATGAATTAATTTTGACTGACGAATGTTTCTTCGCCGCAACGAATGTTTCGCATTGGTTTGGGAGAGCCTTAAAGTCTATTGGCTGAACGCACATTACGGACAGTGTGAGAAGGAATGATAAAAATCTCCTCAATCGTTGACCGGGGTGATTTTTTTCATTCCCCTTACCTCTTGCCCTTCTCGCCTACAAGCTCCCAGTTTCCAGTAACTCAGTTTCCTTGTGTGAAAGCAGTCTAAACTTCACTAAACGTAACTGTATGTCAGCTAACTTTTTATGATAGCTGTCCAATCAGAAGCTCCATCTGAAAATAAAGTACTGAAAACTTTGATGCGTTGAATTCGGTCATTGTTATACCACGTCTTCCCTTAAGCCGTAACTACATAGACCTACTTTTGTACAAAAGTGCAAAAGTGAGAAATTAAAATGCTCGCTAAAGAAACGTGCTTGCACAAAAACATACGAAAATTGTTCTGACATGTAAATTATACCACCATGCACGATTTTACATTGTTTTTTTTGCAAGCAGGTGCCTTCAGAATAGATATTTATTTCTCACTTTTGTACTTTTGTACAAAAGTAGGCCTATGTAGTTAAGGCTTTAAGCTAAATGAGGTGATTTCGTTTGAAATCAGAGATTTATTACACCCCGACTCCACAGGCCATGAACGATGTCCATAATCAAATCTACAATCAAATCCACAATCTAAATGGGCGCATTCAATGCAAAATTTGACAACTGCTGAAAATAAAGTACTTAATTTTTTGTCGTTGAACGTAAAATTATATGAAATGTCAGTTTTGTATGGAGAGCCTTTTTTTTTGTATAGAAAAGCTGTCAGCTGAATTTTCAGTTGGGAATTTCTTGCTGAAAATTCAGATGAAACATAACTAAACTTCACTAAACGTAACTGAATGTCAGCTAACTTTTTATGACAGCTGGCCAATCAGAAGCTCCATCTGAAAATAAAGTACTGAAAATTTTGATGCGTTGAATCCGGCCAATTTTTATGGATACGTCACTTCTTGGACATGGATTTTTCCGACTCCATGGGATTTTTTTAGACATGTTCCATAGTCCGGCTATCGTTCATGGCCTGTGGAGTCGGGTGCTAAGGGCTCTCCCAAACTAATGCGGAACATTCGTTGCGGCGAAGAACAATTCGCATGTCAAAATTTATTTAAATTATTTACATGGTGATATAAGAGAGTGCCCACACCAACGCGGCGGAGAAACATATGAATTCATTTTGACTGACGAATGTTTCTTCGCCGCAACTGAATGTTTCGTACTAGGCGGAACTGCACAGCAGCGGAACTGCGATTCACAATAATTTGTATGAAATTTTATGAAGTTCAGTTGCCGCTTAGTGCGATATAGCTCATACAATTTAATACAAATAATGTTTTGCCGCGTCGTGAAGTGTAGTTCCGCTGCAGTTGTGTGCGGTCTAACCTTAAACCCCTTTATTAAACATGTTCTTGGCCTCTGGAGGCGGCCTGTAAATGCTCTCCCAAGCCAAGGTGAAAGCAGCACGGGACATTCGCCGACGGCAGTTTTTGGTTTATTTGGCATTGTTTATTTGTAAGTTTTGTTGGTTTTGGAGAGCTTTAATACACAGTGGGATGTGTAAGGGCTATAATAGGAATGTTCAGGAAAGGAAGCTATCGGAGGGCCTCAGTATACAGCAATCTAAGTTGCCTGAACAGGAATCCTCAACAAAAATCTCAGTTTGGCTGTCAAAATACTGAGGAAAAAATTGTTTGGGTTCGCTTGCTAAGCTTTTGACGGAGCAAAACTAAAGTGACATTCATATGAGCTGCGAACTGCGTCTGCGAATAATTCTTTTAAAGTTATTTCTCAAGCAAATATCAACTTACCCAACTAACAAAATTGCTTCCGATTTCAGACATTGAAGTGTGAGTGTACTTCGTTTCTTTAGTGACCCATAAATCCTTCTGACGGGAAGCCAAATCGGTATAGGAGTCAAAGGTGATATAACTGATCCATAGACTTTCAATTAGCAATTACATCAGCGTCACAATGCGATGAACTGTTGTTTCTTTAAAGGCTCTCCCAAACCAATGCGAAACATTCGGTGCAGCGAAAAAACATTCGTCAGTCAAAATTAATTTACATTGTGGAGAATGAGAGTGCTCACACCAACGTGGCGGAAAAACATTCGCCTTTCAAAATTTATTTACAGGATGTTAAATGAGAGTGCCCACACCAAATCCGAATGTTTCTTCGCCGCACCGAATGTTTCGCATTGGTTTGGGAGAGCCTTAATCATATCCAATAGTGATCCAAAGAAATATTTAATGCAATCCTAAAAGTTAGTATTTTGCTCGGGTTGCTATAATGTTTATATAAGCAAATATGGAAAGTCTTAAATTGCCACCATTTGCAATTCACGTAAAGCGTTTATGGTGGATTTACATGTATCTTCAACTGCAAAATGCAGAAAAGTAGAGCAGGACAGATGTATACAAAAAATCCAAGCGAGTGAAAGAGAACCATCAAGAAGATGAACATGTTCGTCTTCATTTCTGTATTATGGGACTTTCCTATAATGCAGAAATGAAGATCTTCTGCATTTTGATCTTTTCTCTCTATCTAACAAATATACATTTTGTATTTGGCATCCCTTTTTTTGTGCAGAAACCAAATGCAGATACATGTAAATCCACCATTAATGTGATTGTAATAATTAATTTGTAACAACACGAATGAGCGCACGTTTTTAGTTTTGCAAAAATGTGGGCATCTATATTATTTGCATAAATAATTATGTGCAATGAAAACATTAGGCTCTTATATTAATTCACTTGTGGCAGGGCGAAAACGCTTTCAATAAATTTTGGTTGGATAAATTATCAGCCGTATTCATTAGAATCCGCTGAACAGATGAATAGTTATGCACTGCATAAGGATTTATGTAGCCACTAGACAACGTTGCATAAATTGTTATGCATAAAATATTTTTCATCCCATTATAGTTATAATGAGCTTGTGTCAAAATTAGTACCATAAAAGAGAAATCTATGACGTTTTACTTTCAAAACTGACAAAGGAGACCATAGAGTAAGTATACTACGTAGAGGCCCGACTCGTAAACCTAATTCAATTTTTTTTTCAATTCAATTTATTTATTTAAGTTTCATTTAGTTCTTAAAAAAGCATGCATTATGTACAATATTATCAAGATATAAATGGAAATTTTACTTAACGAAACTAACTGGGAATAAAGTTTAAACATTTTTATAAATAACGCAAGTGTTTTCCATAGAAATTCAATAAAAATGAAAAGTAAATAAAATAAAAATAAGTACAATCTTTAGTTAAAAAAAAAATGTGACGAGAGTACCGAGTCAAAAAACAAAACTAATAAAACGCGTTTAAAAATATAGAGGTGTGGGGTGAAGGCAATAGAAGTAAATTAAATAAGTGTAATGGATTACAAATGGAAAAAAGAACATTTTTTTTTTCTGGGTTAGTAATCTTAAGATGTTGTTGATCTGTGGTGCGTTCCTTTATTAACCATAGTTAACTATGGTTGTTATGTCAAAAAAAATTGTTGAAGTGTCATTGTTAGATTTAGTTGGAAATTGTTACATTTCATTTAGGAACGATTTGTTGTTAGATATTGTTGATCTGTCAAGCGAACACTGGAAATTTTTTTTTATATTTTATTATCAAAATGAATAACCAAGCAGGCAGCTGGAGTGCTGACGTTGAGGCTGTTACTGCAGCTGGCAGCAAAATTCTCCGGAATATTTAAACTGCAACATACCTCCGGAGTTAAAACAACAAATATTTGTTCTGAAAAAAAAAAACAAATTAATCACTAATAAACATACACAATTTTGTTGGTAATATTACCATTTGAAGCAGTTACACACAGAATCATATTGTCTTTAAGAGTATACTCTCCTTTTTGGTTCACAATTGCAGTAAATTCCATTTTAATTTTTTAATTTTATTTTTTTTTTCAGTCTATTTCACTTCACAAAAAGGTTTGTTTTGATTCTTTAATTTTTTTTTTGTAAACAAACCTTCTGACATTAGGTGACTTGACAGATCAACACTTTCAACTCATATCATGGAGATGAGTTGGAAATAGTTACGAATTGTAACTATTTGACACTAATAAACTGAATTTAGGAACGATGTGATGACGTCATATAGTTACAAATCGTAACTATTTTGTAATAAAGGAACGACCATTGTTAACTATAGTTAACCATAGTTAACTATGGTTAATAAAGGAACGCACCACTGATAAAATCAAAGGCAAACAACCATTTCTTAACCTCACGAGTAAAGGAACAGTAATTTAGGATATTACGAATATGTATGGGAAGTTTATAAAAAAGCCTAGGTGCTAGTGCTGTAAAAAAAATTTAGGAACCTGCGCGTTTTGTGTTTTGGTATGATAGCAAGCCTTCTTTCATAACTTCGAAGACCATAAACTGTTGAGCCCTGATTAAGAAGATTGCCGCTCCTAAAGAAAAAAAAATTTCAGAACCTTTAAAAGTAAAGATGCTTTAAAGGAAGTATATTGGAAGCAACAAAGAGTGGAAAGCTATGGTCTTGTCTTCTCTTTTTCCAAATTATTCTCATAATGTGTTTTTGAGATATTAACAAAGGCTGCATGTTACTATTAAAAGTACCACCCCAGCAAACAAGTCCATACTGAAGCTTAGATTGAACAAGGCCATAATAAAATGTATCTAATAGATTTTTTGAACAATACTTCTTTAAATGGTAGAACATATAAGTAGCTTTTAAAAGATAATTTTTTATCAGATAAGTATGAGAATTCCAGTTCAAATTATTATCAATTAACAAACCAAGATATTTGAATTCACGGACTAACTGAATATCAATACATTAAGTTGAACATAATAAATCATTATTAAAAGTAGTACCGCAAGCACTAGAGATACAAGTACTTGCGCAAATTTGCATTTTACGGCAATCATAACTATGAAAGGTAAGCTTGGGAAAATTATAGTCATACAGGGGTTGGTTAAAGAACATTATTTTCGTTTTGTCACTTAAGGTTAGACCGCCCAGAACTGCAGCGGAACTACACTTCACGACACGGCAAAATATTATTTGTATGAAATTGTATGAGCTATATCGCAGTTCCGCTGCAGTGCAGTTCCGCTTAGTGCGGTGTAACCTTTAGAACAAGCTTATGAGTTTTGAACCAGATCCTTAGTATTTCTAGGTCATTATTTATATCCGCAACCAAATCTAGACTGGAAGAATTAGAATAAACGCAAGCGGTGTCATCTGCGAACCCAATAGTTTTACTTTTCAAAGGTTCATAAAAAAGGGAATTAACATAAATTAAAAATAGTAGGGGACCAAGTACAGAGCATTGTGGCACTCCAGTATTAATGTGTAGACACTCACTAAAAATACCTTCTATCCTAACTCTTTGTGTTCTACCAACACGATAAGAAGCAAACCAACTGAGCATAAAACCTCTGAAACCGGTTTTTTTAACTTCAGCAAAAGAATGCTATGGACAATGGTATCAAATGCTTTAGTTATGTCAACAAAAATGGAAGCAGTCATTTTGTTACGGTTGAGACTATCATGTACTTCAGTACAAAAGTTTAAGAGAGCATCACCAGTAGATTTTTTCGCTCTAAAACCATATTGTCTTGGGCTTAAGAAAGAATGTTTTTCAAGGAAACAGATAATCCTGCCTTTTAATAACTTTTCAAAAATTTTAGAAAAAACTGAAAGCAGAGAAATGGGCCTATAGTTATTAATTTTTAAGGATTCTGGAAAAACTCCATTGCAAATACATTTATTAAAAATGTGAGCTAAGACAAAAGAACGATTTTTAAAAAACAATTCGAAAAGGTATTATTGGTATTGGAATTATTAAGTGACATGATTTGCTTTTGAAGCTCAAAACAGGAAATTGGTTTGTAAAAAAAGGTACTTTCTATCTCATTTTCGTAACTGACCGAAAATTCAGTACAACTATTGGTTACAAGGCCGGCATCATTAAGATGTTTAGCAGCAACGCTTGTGAAAAATTCATTGAATGTGTTAGCAATATTTTCAGGACCTACTATAGGGTTAGAATTAATATTTAAAGATGATGGAGATTTCGAAGACATATTTCTATTGAGCAGTTTACCCACAATTGCCCATTCTTTTTTTAAATCACCTTTAGCTCCATTAAATTTATTAATATAAAAATTATCTTTGCATGTTTTGACTTCAAAATCTATTTCCTTATACAAATGTAAATAGGTGTTACGAATGTGACTGTTTAAAGGTTGTTTTTTGGATTCTCGGCCTAATTTATTCTTTCGTTGAATTTTTGAAACAAGATTAAAAGTTATCCAAGGTTTGAGCTTCTTCAACTTAGATTTTCTATTGGTTGAAATTGTTTTTACCTCTGTACACAATTCAACATAATGATTTAATATATTTAAAAACTTTTTAAAAGAATCAGAAGCGTTACTCTCATTAAAAACTTCTATCCAACTTTCAAAACAGAGTAACTGATTCAATCTATCAAAGTTGACACAATTGTTGGTTTTAATTGGAACGTGATTTAGATGAGGTGTATCTGTTTTTAAATTGAAAAAAAGACAAGTCATGAAATGATCCGTGATTTTCAAATACTCTATTGAGCTCATTAAAGCCAAATCAATGTTCCGATCTAATCTAACAAAGATATGATCGATACAAGAGTTAGATGAGCCAAATATTCTTGTTGGTTCATTTATGCAAGATTCAAGACCATTAGCGGACATAGTGGATCTATACGTCACTGTATCATAACAATCAGATAGCAAATCTATATTCATGTCACCAACAATAAACAAATTACTACAATTCTCAGCAAGAAGAAGCGCTGATAACTCCTGAGTTAAGGCATCCTTACTCTTAAAATGGAATCTGTAGAAGCACCAAAAAACTTAATTTTTGGAATTAACAATACAAGAAACTTTTAAAAAATCAGAGGTCTCAAGTGAACAACAACAAAACTCACAAGTTAAATCTTCACTTACAAAAACAGCAGTACCACCAGCAGCATACGAATTGTTACAATTTGCATACAATTTGTAACCAAGTATATAGAAAAAGTCTGTTTCGTGATCAAATATCCAAATTCCTGTAGGAAATACTAAATCAGGTTTGTTCGAAAATGATTATAAATTAACTACTAATAAATCGAAATTGGATCGCAAGCTTTGAATGTTTTGATGTACAATGGAAACATTATTTTTAAGTTTATCATTATGAAAAGCACTTTTACAAAAATCTTTTTCAAAACTACAAAAAGAAGAAATTATTTTCCTGTGGTCTCCAAAAACACAACGAAATGCTTACGAAAACACAGCGGAAAAATATTCATGGAGAGTTTCACAAATTCCAAATAAATAAAACAAAATTTAACGAAAAAATCAAACAACAGCCATGATATAATGAAAGTAACAACAAATAAATACACGAACAAACCCAAATGTCATTTTTCCGCACACAACTAATGGTCCGCGCAATTAATTCATTGCGAAAAGAGAGTGGATACATGTCAAAACAGTCTGTATAATCATCAATTTCGCTGGTCGAACAGCGTACCAAAGAACGAAAAGCACAACGAATTTTTTCGTTTATGATTTCGTCATGTCATTTTTGTATGGGATTTTTCGTTTCGCATCAGCAGCGTACTAGGCTTAAATAGGTAATACGGCACTCTGTTAATTTAAATAACGAGATCTATCTTGCGGTGTTAAATTCATATTTCAAAATGCTAATTCCGTTTGTTGTTTCAAGACTAGAAACAGTTTTAATATAATTTAATACATCATCAATGGTAGTCGAACAATCTTATCGCGATAGAAACAGTACTTTAGGTGGCGGTATTGCTTTAAGTAAAAGGGATTGGCTAGTAGATCTTATTTGGGAATCGATTGGAATTGATTTAGAGCACATTGGGATATCTGGATTAAGTTTTGCTATATCAGTGGCACTTTCTAGCTGCTCTATATTCATAGTCTCCGGAACATCTTTACTCTTTTTTCCAATAGATGTCAGATTTCCTTCAGCTTCTAAGTTCACCGAATCCCCAGTTTGTGGAATTGAATTTCCCTTAGGTGTAGTCTTCGTTGAGAGATGCAACTTTTTTTCGCAGACTCGTATGTATTCTCAGCTTTTCTTTTGCTGCTTCTCGTCAAAGGGGGCTCCTTGACTAGACCGGCAACCAGAGCTTAAATCTCATTTAAAGATATTTGAATTTCAGTTAATTTGAGACTGTTTTCATCAGCTTTAGTACGAAGGAAAATATCATCTTGAAAATTCATTTTGGTGTGTCACCTGAAAATGTAGGAAGCTCGATCACTGTAAGGCGTAAAGGATCAAACCTGATGGTGGAACAAGTGCATCGATGGGAATTTGGAACTACTCAATTGAGGTTATGGAGACGTCAGGTTGCACGTTGTGCTCGAATTCAGCAGTCGTGCGTTCTTTTATTAACCATAGTTAACTATGGTTAACTATAGTTGGCAATGGTCGTTCCTTTATTACACAATAGTAACGATTTGTAACTGTATGACGTCATCACATCGTTCTTAAATTCAGTTTATTAGTGTCAAATAGTTACAATTCGTAACTATTGGCCGTATTCAGAAACCTATGCAGAGCTATCCAGATAGGTTCGTGTTGTTGTAATCCCGTGTAAAATAACAGTGGATTACAAAACAGCTTTTGCTGTTGGATAGCTATCCAACCTATCCAAAAAATTTTGGTATACGTTTGTATCCCCATGCGAAATGTCAAAAACAACCAACATGTTCAGAAACCTATATGGTTACGAACCTATCTTAGATAGGCTATCGCATAGGTTTCTGAATAAGGCCATTTCCAACTCATCTCCATAATATAAGTTGAAAGTGTTGATCTGTCAAAGCACGTGAGGTTTGTTTACAAAAAAAAAAAATTGAAGAATCAAAACAAAACTTTTGGTAAAGTGAAATGAATTAAAATTGAGTTTTCTACAATTTTTAATGAAAAAGGAGAGTATAGTGTAGAAAAAAGCATGATTTTATGGTTTTATGTTCGTTTGACAGATCAACAATATCTAACAATAAATCGTTCCTAAATGAAATGTAACAATTTCCAAATAAATCTAACAATGACACTTCAACAATTTTTTTTGACATAAAAACCATAGTTAACTATTGTTAATAAAAGAACGCACCACAGATCTTTCAATTTGGGATATCCATACCGTTCGACGTAAATGTGATTTCGATAAATGGTATTATAAAAAGAAATCACGTCGGGGTCACCAATGTTTTTACTCAAGCTTTTTTGAGCAATATGAAGGGCACGGCCTCATAATGATTAGGCGTGTACCACAAACTGAGCGCTCATTGAGCGCTCAATGTCAGATAAACGGAGGCAGAATCATTTGGTGGGACAACATTCTCCGCTCTCTTTAAAAAAAAAAACATGTGTTATTATTCTCATACAAGTTTGAAAATAAGATTTCAACTTTTCTTTAAATATTTAATTGTTAAAACAAAAAATTTATTGAAATTAATGAAAATGATTATAGCTTATTCAATTAGTTTAAGTTTTCACCAACATTCTGTCTTTATTTTGTATTTATTTACCATTTTCTTATTTGAACACCCTCAAAAAGTTATAACTTGGTTGTCAAACAAACAGCTGTTTCAACTGAGAAAAAAAAATTGAATAATAAATCCAAGAATTTTTTGGATCAGAAATCTCCGCAAAAAATCTCAGTGCGGAGTCTCACTTAAAAAATCCTTGAGCGCTCGGAGCGCTCAGTTGATGGTACACGCCTATTAAAACAATAGTTTGAGATATAAAACTAATGCCGTTTTCCATTGGTTTCACTCATTCTGAAATCCAATGGAACAGTCCAAGATGCTTCTACTCAATTCTGAGTTTTGGTATCTGTATAGGTGAATCGTCAAATAAAAATTATTTGTTAACACACAAAAAGTGAAATGTAAAACACGAGTGTATCAACTCAGAATACCCAAATAATATTTTTTATTTGATTTTTTCTTAATTTGTTTATTAAAATTTAACAAAAAATTTTATTTTGGATGCAAATTAAATTAAAATGGAAAGCTAAAAAAAACATGAAGTTCATTACAGTTTGTTGTGACGTTCGAGTTTGAGTGCTTCTTGAGTGGATTCTGATTTAAAATCCTGGATCGAATTCCTCTTCTCAGAATCATCAGAAGCGTATTTTTTGTGCGAATGGAATGGTTTGAGAAGGCTTCCGGACGCTTCAGAACGTCCAATGAAAAACGGCATAACAAGTTCACTTCGTTGAAAATTCAGTTTTAATTTATTAAAAGTTCAATGATTGAAATTATAACTTTGGATTTAATTTAGAGAAAATGATCTTCACAACTAGGCTATAAGATTGAAAAAGGAAACTGATTGTATCAAAATCTTTTCTGTGAAGGTAAGTAATACCAGTTTTAAGAAGTTATACAAATTTGTAAGAACAAGTTATATTTTTGTAAAAGAATAAATTTTGTAAATTACATCAGGGTTGCAAAGCAAGTAGCAGATTAGTCAATGCAAAAACGTCCAAACAACTTTGTTTCCCCAAAGTTATTAATTAAATCATCCATTTCTGACGATGATTTTAATTTTTCAAGCTTTTCAACTTCTATGGACATGATCGCTAATTCCGCCAACCGTTCTTGTCCTATAGAAGTTCTAACCCGGAGTTTAGACAAGCGAGTAGAACTAGTGTACCCCCATATTAATAAACGAAGCTATCTTGAACTCGTGGAGTAAGATTCCTGCCACTTACGAGCTAGGTAAACCACCAAGGAAGGTATATTTATTTGTCCTAGTTAATCCTTCGCTAAACTACCTTCCTTTGTGGTTTAGCTAGCTCGTAAGTGGCAGAAATCTTACTCCTAATCCACGAGTTAAAGATAAATCGCCACTAGCTTCGTTTATTAATATAGTCGGTAGAGTTTATGTGTGTTAGTAAATTTGAACACGAGAGAGCCGACTAGTAGCTCAAATAGTTTAATATTTTTGCCTGCCAGTTATCATTTTTTGTTTTGTTTCCATATTTTGTGTAGGTTTGTTTCTATATGAAATATTTTTAAAATATCCTACTAGTTGAAAAAATGCGCAGAGAGCTACTGGTCGCACATACATTTATAAAACAAACACTATGATACAAATGCTACTAGTTCTACTCTCTTGTCTAAGCCACGGGTTAAATATTTTTTTTATTATTTTTAGCTTAGAGAATGTTCTCTCAGTGGTTGCTGTCGTTACCGGAAGCGTAAAAAATACAAGGTATGCCATTATTTCCAACAAACCCCTTGAGTCTATTGGATAGAATTCAAAAACGAGCTTTTTTGATTTTTGGTGACAAACGAGGCCACACTCGTTGTAAAATAGAGGATAAAACTCGCAATAGCTTTTAAAAATCCGGGCGAACAAAACATTTTCGGTGAAATGTTTTTCCGGGTGAAACTTACAATAGGGCTGAATAGAATTTTTTTTCGTAGCTCATATAGAACGGGTAGGAGCCATAATAGATCAAGAAAGCGCCGCTTAGTTATACAAATTATTTACCTTGGTAAGCATATATTGAAGCTATTAATTTGTTGATGCAAATATTGTAATGAGAAATTCTAAATCTGGAATGTTTTTTTTTTAAATAATTTTAAATGTTAAATTTTGTATTATATATTTAACAAATTAAATTAGAATTACCTGAACAGAGGCTGCTATATATTATCTGCGCTGTATTTGTATGTATTTGGCTTGTAAAATCAAATTCATTTTTAATAAACAAATAACGACGACTTTAAAAAATTAGTTTGTTTAAATCTAGATTAAGTAGAAGCAGCTG
This sequence comes from Melangyna quadrimaculata, assembly GCA_949320155.1. Taxonomy (NCBI): domain Eukaryota; kingdom Metazoa; phylum Arthropoda; class Insecta; order Diptera; family Syrphidae; genus Melangyna; species Melangyna quadrimaculata. Next base: position 126,836,891 of record OX439485.1, read on the forward strand.
GCGCGTTTTCTTTCACGAAGACTGACTATGATTTGCGTTTGTTTAAAGGATTTCTAGGATCACAGGCATCGTACCAGTTATCAGATTATTTTGAGGCATCCTTGATCTAAGTTGGAGCAGTTCGTTCAAATCGAAGTTGGAAGGGATGATGCCGCGTTCAATGCGCTCGACTTCTCTACTTAGTTTCGGATTATCAACCACATCATGCAGAGATTTAGCTTTTCCAGAATTTTTCTGTGCGAATGTGCTACTTTCTTCCTCATCTTCTTCTGCTTCTTCACCGAAAGACAACAAACCAAAATTTCTAAAATGTTATCAATTTTAAAAAGAATCTTGATTATGTAGCAAATAACTTACTTTACTCCTTTTTCCTTTTTCTTTTGTTTATCTTTTTTTGAATCAGTCTTTGTAGATCGTGGAACAATATCTTCAAATGGATTATGAAGGATTTCTGTTTTGATTATTTTATGTCCAGTGGTCATTCGGTGTGATCCACTAGTCCTTCTTCTAAATTCAACACATTTAAAACTGTATCACCAGTAACTTTGCCAAAAAGTGTATTCTTATTCTGAAGTTCGGGCGTTGGAGCCATTGTAAAGAAAACGACGGACGTAGCGCAAACGGGAATGAAATTCATCTTTGAAAGGTGCACCGTAGATGGATTCTCCACCAGTTCCATTGCCCTTGGGATCTACACCTATAAATTAATCGAGGGATTATCTTAAAACCAAATTCAAAGCGTTTAAAGCAACACCTACCTTGAACTATGCATCCTTTTACAACACGGTGATTGTGATTGTGCCATTGTAATAGCCTTCCATGCATAGTTGGATAAAATTTCGGTAAGCTTTTGGACATTCTCGAGCGCATAGTTCTAAATCGACATCACCGACAGAAGTTTTTAACAAAACCTTTGAATTAAGTGATTATAAATGAGATGTTAAGGATTTTATATTTGTGAATATAAACTCATTTGTTGATTTATTTTATGATTTTATTGAAAATGGTTTATGGTATTTTTCCACAACTTGGACCGTCAAGCCCTTGACCGTTAAGACGCTGGTGTCCGCTGTCTGGCGGCAGTTTTTGTTTTTATTTAGCATTGTTAATTTGTCATTTTTGTTATCATTGTGAATGATTCGCCCCGAAGAGCGATTGTTCCGAGTTGGTTTGGGATAGACTTAACCTATCAGCATCCAAATCTGTGTCAGTATCGTCTTCATCTCTACTCAGGTTCTTTCCTTGTCGGTCAGACGAATCCAGTAGAATTTTTTCTACACTTGCGTCCAGCTACCGTGGCACCCAGACTGGCAGGCTGCTTGAAGGTGATACATTGCTGAGTCGCTCGGAAATAGAAGGCAAATGGTTGCAAACAAATGGTTTTCCAATGACTTCAGAGACTTTGTACGATTCAAGAAATTTGATGAGGCCCCTCTGCCTGTTAGAGTTGTTAGCCTCTGTTCCTTGGAACAAATATGGAAGCCAATCGACCGACCAAATGTCCAAGGCTTCCCAAGAAAGCGCACGGAGTGAATTGAAAATTTCAAGTTAGGGATTTATATGTTTATGGCTTACCGTATGGAACGTGGAAGGCTCTGAAATATATATATATGAATTCATCATCCTCGCTGTAAAGAAAATTACTATCGGTGTATGTTTCTGGGTGATTGCAAGCGATTTGTGCGAGATCGATGAATGAACACTCGATAAGCGAGAGATTCTGTTTCTTTGGTGGCTCTTTGCTGCATTGATTAAAGCGACCCAGTCGACCGGCCTTGGCAATATTCTCAAAGTAGTTCTTTCCATGAACATATCCGATCACGGATTTCATTGAAACTACTAGGACTAGGGACAGGATATTCAAATATGGGTGTTGTATTAACTGGTTTTGTGACATCTTCAATTTCGGGAAGAAAAGTTTTTATCGTCTTGTGTAATTTCAATGAGGATCAGCTCTGGGCAGCTATAATCATGATTCTGTTGTGTTTTATCACACTGAACTTAAATTTGCGCTTCCTCTCCAGCCTCTTGACAACATCCTGGAACACTTATACAAGCCAATCGACCAACCAATTAGCCAAGTCTCTGTTATTTAATCCAGTACAGTTTAAGAATGCGCGTGAAAAAATTGTCGATTCCAAAGTTGGGGATTCAATAAATAACCAAAAATATGCGTCCTTGGACATTTTTTTACAAAATATTCTCCTAGCGATAATTTCGCGAAAATAATTTTTTGAATTAATAAGTGACAAAGATTTTCGGTCTATAGTTTATTTGAAAAGAAATAAAAGTAGCTACCGACCGAAACTTTAAAATTCATAAAATTGTATTCTTGTTGAAGAAATCGCAACAACAACAAATGTCAAAAAAATCCACCACTCGGTTCTCAGTTTTGCTCTGCAGGTCAGTGGTGAAATTGGAAGTTAAAGTTACGTACGCATAAAATTTCAAGGGTTCGCTTCTACTTTTTGAATACATTTTCTTTGTTTTCCTCACAATTAAAGGCCTTCCACACTAGCCCACTGTGAATTAATACATGTCAAAAAAGTGGGAACAAATCATGTAGAATAGTGTGGAAACAAAATATTAAAACCCAGTCTACACAACCCGATATTCTATCATGTTAATACATGAATAATTTTAGGAATGGTTCTAATTCTATCCCACATTCTATCACACTTTCTTTTAGGTTAAGGTGATGTATTAATACAAGCAAGTGTGGAGGCAAAATATGAAAAGTCATTTCTTTTCCACAAATTTGGCAGTCCCGTAGAAGGGCTATTAGTAATAAATATTACTGGATTTATATGCCAGAAGCAATAAAAGGCTATATCAACTAAAGTTTTTGTTCATAAACGTTTAGAAACATCCATTTTATTGACAAAATATTTTATTTTTCGATTTTTGAATTTAACGGATTCCCTCTTTTAAATATCTGAGCGCACTTATTCACCAAATTGCGCACTGAGCAAAAATCCGTTTGCATACATACCATAGAGAAACTCGTTTTTCCCATTTAAAATGCACGGCAACTGCACACATGCTTGCTGAAACGGAGATAATCCTCTCAATTCAGCTTGTAGGGTGAAAGAGCATGGACCCCTTAAGTTCTTCTTTTTAACTCTATGGAGTACTAAAGAGAGATTAAATGAGTGCAATAAACGATTATGTTCATGACTTAAAGAAACAAGGTTCCACAACAAAACGAACAACCCAGCGAAGTACAACTTTCCTGCTCACGGAGAATAAGGTTGTCTCACTCTTTTATCTAACAACGATTCTTTTGATTTGAAATTCATTCTGTTTTTGGCACTCTTTGGCTTTGGTCGTGCATTTTGTAAAATATAGTTTTTCTTTATCAATTAAATAAAAGACATTTTTGTATTTAACTTTTTAATAATCAAGTTGTTTTTCTCGAAGCAGACTATTCTGAGTGTGTGGCGAAACTTTTTGGTAATTTCCCATACATTTTTGATGCCTCCTGTGAGGAACGGAGACATTTGGTTTTGGCGTCATAACGGCACAATTGTCTGGAACATTCTTGGAGTTCTATTTTTGCTATTAGGATGGCTGAGCTGAAAAAGCGTTCCGCTGCATCTACTGCGGTCAAGCAGATTTCTACAAAACTCGAGGCAGATGATTTTTCTGGCGACGAATTCAGCCTTCGCCAGGAAGTGATTCATTACAGTTGCATTTCGATCGATTTATGGCTGCTCATGACGCACTAATGGGTGAAGCCAAATCTACTGAGGTTGATGCCCATACCAGGATTTGGGAAAACACTGAAGAGGTGTATAATGCAGCAAATGCTAAACTTCGACGTTTAATTTCGCTCCGGCCAACAGTACCGAAGCTAGGTAATGAGGGTATGGCGACACAACCCTCATCTAAAGATTTGAAGTTGGATCCTTTGCCAGTTCCAACCTTTGATGGCACATTGCAGAACTGGTTGGCATTCAAAGATGCCTTTGAAACACTAGTACATTTGCAAGAATTCCCAGAGGCATTCAAACTTGGAAAGCTCCGTGCAGCGTTAAAAGGTGATGCGGTGGAATTGGCTGGCGGGATGTACACATGTGGCTACGTTTGGAAGACATTAAACGCTCGCTACGACAACAAGCAACAGTTCGCAGACATTCATGTCTCTCGATTTATTGGCTTGAAACGAGAACAAACTGAGACGACATCAGCATTACTCTCTGTGGTAGATACGGTGAGGGAGGCATTTCGTAAATTACCAGTGATGAACTTGCCTGTGGACAAATGGGATGCATTGGTAGTATCTATTATCACATCGAAGCTTCCTACAGCGACACAACAGGCATGGGGTATGAGCAGAACGTCGAAAGACATACCCAAACTGGAAGAATTGCTAGGCTTTGACGAGAAGAGAGCTCATAGTTTGGCATCTGAGGTGCTGCAATGGAGCGCGGTGGAATGCAGCGACAGGCATGGTGAAAGGACAAATGTAGGCATTCCTAGGCACGCGCATCGACTGGGGAAAACAATCTTAGCTTCTACTACAGCTGGAAATTGTGAATTTTTCAATGAAAGATCTCACCGGATCACCCGATGTCCTAAGCTGTTGGCGCTATCAGTGGCCGAACGCTTCCAGAGGCTGAAAGGTTCTAACCTGTGTTTCAATTGTTTAAAACCAGGTCATGCAACAAGTGTGGCTCAAGAAATTGTTTTCAATGTAATGGTAGGCATCACACATTGCTTTGTCGTAATCCATCACAATTGGCGCCGACAAAACCGGCAATAGATACTTCTGCTACAGCTACACCACCAGCGGCTTCAACGACGACATGTCAAGCTCCTCGCAATTATATTTGACTGGATGGCTCCATTAAAACATTTGCAGTTTTTAATGATCGACTCATTCTTTTGGCAACAGCTTATGCTAAAATTACCGATGGCTTTGGCGAGAACCACCAGTGCCGTTTACTATGCGATCCTGGCTCTCAGGTTAGTTTTATGACTTTACGCTTTTTTAACAATTTGGCTCTTCGCAGGCATAAATGTGAAATACAAGTAGAAGGTATAGGCAACTCTTTTTCAACATATACACGTGGCCGAGCAAATGTATAATTGTCTTCCAAATTTAATTATGGCTTTGGTATAACAATTGACGTCTACCTAATTGAGGCTATCACTTCGCACACACCTGCATCTAGAATTTCGGAGGATTGCTGGCAACATTTACGTGATATACAAGTGGCAGACCCTTCATTTGGCACTACTGGACGAATCGATGAATTACTTGGCGCAGACGTTTGGGGTCAACTTATCACAGATGACATTGTTCGTGGAAGCAATGGTGAACCATTCGTACAATCAACTCATCTTGGCTGGGTGGTATTTGGGCCAGCAACAGTTGAATCTCATGCAGTGCCTACAGTATGATCTTTGGCAGCCACCTCAAAACATGATCAAGAGATCGGTGATTTGTTATGCACATTCTTCAAGGCAGTAACGATTCCAAGGTTGGAACTATGTGCTGCCCAACTTCTTACTTCAACAGTGGCAACTCTCAGGCAAGCTTCGGATCTTAACACAGTTCCATACACAATGGGGAGCGACTCTAGCATCGTTCTCAATTGGCTTCGCAAACCATAAACACAAATGAAACCATATGTGGCAAACCGAAGTAGCTATATACAGGAGAATTCGGATATTGGAAAATGGTATCACATTCGTACGCGCTTTAATCCAGCAATAACAGCTTATATATGGCGTTTGAGAAAAATACATTGGAAATATAGAACACAAACCTTCATCACGGTCGAGGAATTGGAAAAGGCTCTATGCTGGCACATAAAGGCGGTACAATATACATACTTTGCGGCAGAGATCAGGCAGCTTCAAAAAGGCAACAGCGTGGTTGGATCAAGCAAACTGGCTGCACTAAATCCATATCTGGATAACACAATGCAAAACGTCATACGTTCATCGGGCAGATTGGAGAATGCAAGGCTGAGCGACTACCGTCGTCGCCCAATCATCCTTCCTAAGGAAAGCACGTTATCCAGGCTTATTGTGGAAAAGATACACTGTGAAACTCTACATGGTGTCATACAACTCATGTTGCAGACAATTCGAGAGAAATATTGGATTCTCCATGTACGTATACTTGTAAAACATGTAATTCATTATTGTCCTATTTGCAGAAGGCATTGACATATAATGACTAAACAACGAATGGCATCGTTATCCTCTTCTCGAGTGATTGCTTCCCCACCATTTTCAAATGCTGGTGTGGATTACTTTGGCCCATACAATATTCGCATAGGCTCAAAAACCGTCCGTACAGCGAAGAAAACTTACGCTGTACATGATCATATCTACTATGATCAGTTATATACACTACTTGTGCATATCGAGGCCTGTTTAAACTCTCGTCCCTTAGTGGCTTTGCACGATGACATCGACGATCGATTGGCTCTCACACCAGCTGACTTTCTCATTGACAGATCTCTAATTGCAGTACCAGACAAGCCTGTTTCAAAGATACCTATACAGCGACTTAGCTACTGGCGACAACTAAGGCAGATGCAACAACACTTAGAGGCGATGGCACGATGAATACTTACAATCTATACAACAACATCCTAAATGGCATGAGGCAACTGAAGACATCAACGTCGGTGACGTCGTCATCATCAAAAACGAAAATCTACCAGCTACAAATTAGCCACTTGGTCGGATTCTGAAGCTTCACCCAGGCAAGGATGGCCTTACCAGAGTCGTCACAATCAAGCATCAGAAAGGTGAATGTTTCAGACCGACACAGAAACTGTGCAAGATATTGGATGATCCTGAACGTACCCGTCCAGCCGGGGAGTATGTTCATGAATTACAGAAACAAGGTTCCACAACAAAACGAACAGACCCAGCGAAGGACAACTTTCCTGCTCACGGAGAATAAGGTTGTCTCACTCTTTTATCTAACAACGATTCTTTTGATTTGAAATTCTTTCATTCTGTTTTTGGCACTCTTTGGCTTTGGTCGTGCATTTTGTAAAATATAGTTTTTCTTAAGCAATTAAATAAAAGAAATTTTTGTATTTAACTTTTTAATAATCAAGTTTTTTTTTCTCGAAGCAGACTATTCTGAGTGTGTGGCGAAACTTTTTGGTAATTTCCCATACAGATTATAAATAGCTTAGTTGGGTATTCTTATTTAAGTTGTTTAATAAATGGAATAAATGATCATTTTTAATTACTTAATGTTAGACCGCACACAACTGCGGCGGAACTGCACTTCACGACGCGGCAAAAGATTATTTGTACGAAATTGTATGAGCTATATTGCACTAAGCGGCAACTGAACTTCATAAAATTTCATACAAATTATTGTGAATCGCAGTTCTGCCTAGTGCGGTCTTACCTTTAAAGTTACAAAAAAAACACAATTTAATATTTCCTACGCGACCAACAACTGCGAACTGCGAACTGTCAAATGAAATTTCACAGTCCACAAATACAAGACGCATTCCACAAAGCTGCGAACAAACAATTCGCTCGAATCTAACCTTAAAAATAAAATGTCTGGTGTTACTCGTGTTGCTCAATAAAATGAGTGACTCCGTAGAAAAAAGGGTAAAATTATTTTCAAATAAGTAAATATCTTTGTTTATTGCTTTCTAAAAACAGACAATAAATTTTTCTTATTATCTGAAACTTCCTTTTTTTTGTGACAGTTCGCAGCTAACTGCGAACCCTCAATGAATGAAATGTCAAATTCTGCGACCGTTCGCAATTCGCAGACGCAGTTCGCAGCTTCATATGAATGGCACTTAAAGTTCGTGAATGGCGAACAGTTCAATTCTGCTTATCCCACAAACGTCAGTGGCAACCTGAGCTAAAAAAAAACACAATAGACAAAAAAAAAGCTCTAAATCCAGGGAAACAAACAGCGTTACCACAATGTTATAATAATGTAACAAAAGTGTTACGCTATTTTTTAATTTGATTTCGTTGTTACAATAGGGGTATTCATGCAAAACGCGGAAAACCCATTGAAAGCTTTTAAACCATAGACTTTTATACTGTCAAAATTTGTATGAAAAAAATAATCTGCAAAACATAGAATTTTATCTCACAAATTTGAAGCGAGAAGCGTAGATATTAAAGGTTAGACCGCACACAACTGCAGCGGAACTACACTTCACGACGCGGCAAAACATTATTTGTATGAAATTGTATGAGCTATATCGCACTAAGCGGCAGCTGAACTTCATACAAATTATTTTGAATCGCAGTTCCGCTGCAGTGCAGTTCCGCCTAGTGCGGTCTTACCTTAAAACGAGTCGAAATCTTGTAACCCATATCTTAAGCTCCAACTTGATCGCTCAATTATAATAAACACTGCAAGAAATGTGTTCGTCAGTTAAAAAAGTATGATGGTAGCGCTGATCCCTTGATTTAGATTTTTTTCTTTCATTTTTTGTTGTAATGAACTGTCATATTAGGCGTGTTTTTTAGTGCCCTCTATGTTGGCTTAAAAAAAAATTTCTATCTAAAATACAACAACAAATATTTGCTTAGTTCGCGGTTTTAAACATCTCTGCTTAAAGCCTCAACTACATAGACCTACTTTTATACAAAAGTGAGAAATAAATATCTACTTCGAAGACCCCTGGTTGCAAAAAAACAACTGAGAACTATGCATGGTGGTTTAATTTATATGTCAGAACAATTTTCGTATGTTTTTTTGCAAGCATGTTTCTTTAGCGTACATTTTAATTTCTCACTTTTGTACAAAAGTAGGTCTATGTAGCTGAGGCTTAAGCTAAAATGAAAACAGTGTTTCCATACACTATTTTCTACATTCATCCGAGGAATTCTCAACAAATGTCAAAAATTCATCCAAAAATTCATTAATTTGGCAGATGGCTCTTGAAGCACGGGTCGACTGCTTAGAAGAAGAAATAGAGGAACTGCCCTTGTTGGAAAAAAGTGAAGCAGTTTTTTAATGGTGTGAGATCCCACAAACACAAATGCATTACAGCAGGGACGGAGTGCTCTTTGATGGCAACTCACTAGGGTGGCATCAGAATAATCATTTTTGTTATTTTCCGAAGTTGTTTTAGTGGTATGGTCTTAGAAAAAGAAAGAGTACGTGCGTGAAGCAATTTTTGTCAATCTGAAATATCAAATCGCTAGTGTGACTTTAAAAAAGAATAATAAAAAAGTGTTACAAATTAAGGCGCATATATATATAAAAAAAAACTAAGAACTTTGAAAAAAAAAACTTTTTAAGTGAATAAAATAGACATTGTGGTTATCTATCAATAAACAAAAAGAAACATTAAGTGCGTTGGTAAATCGTGTGAAAAACGACGAAAAAAAGCGGTAAGATCATTTCCTCAGATGTGTGTTTTATTATATTTTTCTGAAAGCAAGTTCTGTTAACTGTTTGCATTTATGTAGATTAATTAACTATCGAACAACATATTAATTATAATGGACAAAACTTTAAACATGAGCCATGATCCATGAATAACCAAACATGAACTGATAGACACCTTACTGAAAAGACAAATTAACATTGAAAAATAAACTAATAAGTTGACGAAAAAAAATCGATTTAATAAAAAAAAAATTTTCTCATAAGGGCGCTTTACAGATAGTTGCGCCTTTCAAACTCCGATATAATTTCATGCGCCCCTGTTAACTTGATATTCAGTTTGACATTTCTGGTTCTTGAATTCTAACAAAAAAAATTATGTGCACATTTCCAACTTAATAATAATATTCTTGACTTAATTTAAAGTGTAACCCATTCTAAATATGTTGTTTAATAGTTCATCAATCTAAGTACAAAAACTTTACAGCACTTTTTTTGAGAAAAATATAATAAAACTCACCTGTTAAAGGAAATGCTTTTACCCACCTTGTTTTGTTGATTTTCACACCCCTGAACAATGCACTTCATGTTTTTTTTTTATTTATAAGAAAATCACCACAATGTACAATTAATGCACTTTAAATTATTTGTTTTTTCAAAGTAATTGTTATATTAATTTGGGTTTAAACTTGTATCAATTTTTTTTTATTGTTTTTTCTAATCACACGCTAACGATTTGACACTTCTGGTTCTCAAAAATTGCTTCACTCACGTACACTGTATATGTGACAAATACCTCTTCCTCTTCTTCTTTTTCTAAGGTCGACTGATTGTAAAAAAGATGACAGAAAAAAAGTTAAAAGCCAAACATCTTTTTATTTGTTAAAATATAATTTATTAACTTGAAATAAATGTAACTTTCTATTCCAATAAATAAAAAAAAGACCTGTTCCAGGGATGAGACGTTTCTTTTAATTTATCAAATCTGTAACGATATTTTGTTTGAATTTTTGTTGTTGACAAACTAGATCAATAATCGATGCGATAAGATAGTTTCGAATCTATACTTATTATTATATTATTTTAATTATATTTCTGAAAAATATCAAAAATACAACTCGACTACGGCAAACAAATCTCAATTTTTTGAAGTCGGCGGTTTAGGACATTTTCGGATAGCATGGATAGCTATCACATGGGATTGTAACAACACGAACCTATCCAGATAGCTCTGCATAGGTTTTCGATCGCGGCCAACGTCATTGTTATATCAGTGCTGCCAAATTATTTTATGAAGCAACTATAAGCGTTTTTTGGAGCCATTATTTCTAAGTTAACATAAAGCGCACAAAAAACACGCCTTATGTCATGTTATATCTGTGCTGTCAAATTCTTTTATGAAACAACGATGATCGTGTTTTTGCGCCATTATTTCTTAACTCCCACAGGCCATGAACGATGATCCACAATCTGATTTGTATGACCCTTTTCCCACACAGAAACTTAGTTGCCGGCGATTTATAGTTTGTTGGCGAGAAGGGCGTAAAAGGTAGACAAAAAATCTCCCCTCTCTCCCTTCTCGCCAACAAACTAGCTAGTTTCTGGCAACTCAGTTTCCTTGTGGATTTTTGCGACTCCATGGGATTTTTTTTAGTCATTTTCCATAGTCTGGACAGCGTTCATGGCCTGTGGAGTCGGGGTGTAAGCTAACACCCCGACTCCACAGGCCATGAATGATGTCCATAATCCAATCTACAATCCAATCCACAATCTGATTTGTATGGATATGTCACTGCTTGGACATGGATTTTTGCGACTCCATTGGATTTTTTTTAGACATGTTCCATAGTCCAGCCATCTTTCATGATGGCCTGTGGAGTCCAGGTGTAACAGAGAGGGCACAAAAAAACACACCTATTAGAAAGAGAAAAGACTGCTTTCACACAAGGAAACTGAGTTGCTGGAAACTGGGAGTTTGTAGGCGAGAAGACGCAAGGGGAATGAAAAAAATCTCCCCGGTCAAAGTTTGAGGACATTTTTATCACATTCCTTCTCACACTGTCCGTAATGTGCGTTCAGCCAATAGACTTTATATGGAAACAAACGAAAATCTCCGGCAATTTTTGTTTCCTTGTGTGAAAGCTACAAGGAAATTAAAAGAAAACGTCAAAAAAATCTCCAGCAACTGGTTTCCCTGTGTGAAAGGGGAGAAAGTCCCATTTTACACAGGGAAACCGGTTGCTGGAGATTTGTTTGACGTTTTCCTTTAATTTCCTCTTACCTTTCACACAAGGAAACAAAAATTGCCGGAGATCTTCGTTTGTTTCCATATAAAGTCTATTGGCTGAACGCACATTACGGACAGTGTGAGAAGGAATGTGATAAAAATCTCCTCTAACGTTGACCGCGGAGATTTTTTTCATTCCCCTTGCTTCTTGCTCTTCTCGCCTAAAAATTCCCAGTTTCCAGCAACTCAATTTCCTTGTGTGAAAGCAGTCAAAAAGACAGATATGTCCCGATCTATATTGCTGGATTTTTCCACGAAGATTTTTCCAGAAATCGTGTGAAATGTACACACAGAACGATTTTTTCAATAAGATTTTTTCCTTGTCTTCTTCATTTTTGTATTGCTGTGCTCTTCTTTTTTCATTGAGATTCACTCAAACAATCAAACGACCGGCACACCGACACCGAACACACACAAAAAACTGGAAAGAAAGGAAAAAGAACATAAACAGACTGGAAAAATCGTTCGAGTTTTGTGGTACAAACGATTTGATCCCTATGTCCCGGTCTACATTGAACGATTTTTCCAGTGCCGATCTTTTGTTCGTTGGTGAAAGGAGTGAAAAGTGAGGGGTAGGGATCAAATCGTTTGTACCACAAAACTCGAACGATTTTTCCAGTCTGTTTATGTTCTCTTTCGCCCTCTTTCCATTTTTTTTGTGTGTGTTCGGTGTCAGTGTGCCATTGGGTTGATGGTGTGAGTGAATATCAATGTAAAATGAAGAGCACAGAAATAAAAAATGAAGAAGACAAGGAAAAAATCTCATGGAAAAAATCGTTCTGTGTGTACATTTCACACGATTTCTGGAAAAATCTTCGTGGAAATATCGGGCAATGTAGATCGGGACTATCCATCACTTTTCACTCCCTTCGCAAACGAACAAAAGATCGGCACTGGAAAAATCGTTCAATGTAGACCGGGACTATCAATCCGCGAAAGACTGAATTCCAACTATTTTGGCAGCACTCTTGCATACAAAACGAATTCCACAATCCACACTTCATCCATCTTGTATATCTTATCTATCTCTTTCATTTATTTTTCGTTTGTCGTTTCGGATTTTAAAGCGTCCATGTTGAATTTTTTTCCGTAGAAAGGTAGAACGAAAATTCCTTCAAAAATTGTGTCCTCAATTTTAACTTAAAAAGTGCATCCTAATTAGAAATAATTTATAATCATATTAATCGCAAGTATTCGTTTATTATTTTGCGACATAAATCAATCCATTCGCCTCGTCGCAAGTGTGTTTAAATTCAGTTTGAAAAAATCTTGCCATTGTCAGCGCATTACAGAGCCAGACCAGCAGAAAATATTAGAAAAAAAAATATATATATAGAAGTGCGTGTACACTGTTGGCATTTTTTTCTCCTTTTTTTTTTTTCTTTAATTCTTCCCAAAATTCTTTTCGCTTTTATTTACTTATTTATCATTAAATTTAACCCTAATGAAAGCTGTTGTATTGTATTCTCTTTATCCTGTAGACTTGACCAATTTATGAAATAAAATTGAAAAGTAAAAAAAGTAGTTGGTGGTGTTGTTTTTGCGCAAAATGAGTGTCGTCGCCGCATCAGCCACCGCTGCTATGACTCTTGATGAACAGAAGACAATTTTAAAAACTTGTGGTTCCGCTGCTGCTGCAGCTGGCGCCGATCATAGTCATAGCATATCGGACAATAATGATGAAAATCGTATTATACATAAACTTAAGGCAGCCTCATCGTCATCCTCAACGACATCAGCAACAACTACTGGTCCCAACGAAGCATGTAGTGTTGTCTTACATCCTCCAGCTTCACCACAAATCACCATCAACAATACCAACAATTCTTCTTCAACATCGACACTTCTAGCCTCGGCCTCCGCTGCCACAGAAACAATTTACACAGCCCAGCATCGACGTTTGTTGGAAGGTATCTAAACAAAACTAAAGTCTTACAAACCAAAAACTAAAAAAAATCAATTAAAAAAGAAAATAACTGGTAATTTTGTAAAAAAAAACACAAAAACAACCATTCTCAATTTTTTGTCTTTTTGTTTCTCTGAAGACGTAGAAAAAAACAAGAATGTGCGGTTACAATCTTTTCTATTTCCTTGTTTTTTTTTTTCAAACATCAAAATTAAATTTGTTTTTATTTGTAAAAGAAATTCACTCAAAATGTTCTAATAGTCTATCGTATCGTTGATTGCTCGAGATCTCGAGACTCTAGGTTTAAGCCACAAAAAAAAACTAGTGTTTACTGTTTATCACGTTCGTCTCGCCGCATTATTTGTCAGGAATCAATATTTTCGGTATTTTGTTTCAACCTTGAGTGCGAAGCCAAACAAAAAGAAAATTGTGAAAAATAGTAAAAATGAAAGCAATCCTTTTGTGTTAAAAAAATGTTATTTTTGTCTCTATCTTTTGATTCGTTTCCTTGTAAATAAGAAAAAATATTGTTTTCATTCAAAGGATATGCTTATAAATGAACGGGGCCGGTTTAGTGAGTAATTATGTAAATGAACGCGCGATCGTTGCTGATTGTGGTGTTTTTTAAATGTTAAATCAATCGATAAAAACGAACGTTCTTAACAAGTGCCCTTTTTGTGTGTCCATATAGAATCTAATTTTTTTTTTTATCAAAATTTTATTAATAGAAACATTTCTGTGTTGCAATGGAGATACATTTACTAGCATGGTTTGTTTTAAATTTAAAAAAAATTATAAATAATGTTAAATTAATTTAAACAACAAAATTAAGTTTAAAAAGTGGTTCATTTATTAAATGTTCCACTCCCAGTTCATGGCGAGTCTTTAGGTTAGGGCCTAAATAGCTTGGTTTATAGAAATTTTATTTTCTTCGTGTATTTTATATCATTAAAAAAATGTCTTAACTTAAGCCGAATACTTATAGGTAACTACAAGTGTAAACATATAGTATAATATGATAATGAAGCGTCCAGGGGAAAATGTCCACGTTGTTTGAAAAATTAAACTAATGATATTTTAAGTTTTCTCGAAGTGCTATTTAATGGAATATTTAACTTTCTATAATAGAGTTTCAGCAACCATCTCAGCTTAAACTAAGAGTACCTATCTATGCCCTGCATAGACCTTTCAAATTATACCGAAATAAATACAAATATGTATTTTATAATTTAACTATTTTTCAAATAACAAATAAGTTCATATTTAAAAACATTGATAGCTCAGACTTCAACTCAGTTGGTAGGCTATTGAAAAAATTAAATCCCGAATGCATAACAGAATTCTGGGTCCACGTTGTTTCGCAAGCTATAAGGCTGTACTTCACCGACATTAACTATAAAAGATTGCAGATAGTCCAGAACCAAATTGTTTTTCATTTTAAAAATTTACATCATTGAGTGTATTTTAGTCTGTGGTCCACATTTATCCAATTTGAGGCGTTTCACATCACTCTTATCGGTGTATAAATATTCACTTTTAATATGACTCTCATTGCTTTGTTCTGAAGAACCTGGACCCGATTTTTTATTTCCCGTTGACAAGCATACAATAACGTCGAACAATAATTAAAATGAGGTAGCACAATGGCATTATAAAGTAGTAACGAACTTTCAAATGTTAAATCCCGCCTGATTCTTCTTAAAAAGCAAATCTCTAGCGATTTTTGCACGCACATTCCTTATGTTCTTTAAAATTCAAGTTTGTATCCAAAGTTACACTAAGGTATTTAAACTGTTAACACACTCAATAATATCTCCATCCATATGTATAGTTATTGGTTCAAACACTCGGAACTTCACTTTGTCTCTTTCACGTTTAATTTCATTTTATCCATTTAAAGCCATTTATTTATACCACTTATGTCTGCATTCACACAATCAAGCAACATTTTTGAATTCTTACCACTTATATAAATCAAGGCATCATCCGCAAACAGCATTATCTTACAATATATCAACACACTTTTCACATCGTTTATATATAAAAGAAAAAGCAACACTCCCAAAACAGAAACATGGGGGACACTTAGGTATTCGCTTAGTCAGTGGAACAGAAACTGAACTGCCAACTTTTGTTCTCTGCGTCCGTTCTGTTAAATATGAACTGAACCAATCTAATTCATTGGGCTCTATTGCGGTTGTCGATCGTCAATCGATAATCGCTAACGAGCGATCAACGATCGACAAATTGAGAAATCGGTATTGTGGTCGTCGATTGCGTTCGACAATTATCGAAAATCCGATCGCTTGTTGTCGACCTCATTTTTTTGATCAACGGGGTCTATTCAACAAGATAAAAATTGTGTAGGGATCAAAATCTGAGTGTTTTCATTTAAAAAATGTTTTTTTTTTATAAGTAAAATATATTTAATTATTATTCTTAATGCAGTGCGAAACAAGTTTCAATAAAAAAACAGATAAATCCCATCGTTGCACTCAATAACTCCTGCGCATAAATTTTTGTTTGGCGTATTTTACTTTCGTTTATTTTGGACATACAAATGGCGCAGGGAAATAAGCCCCAGGGAAATAATGCCCAATTTAAATTTTTGGGGACTATGCACCGCTTTAGTGGGACATAAAGACCCACCCAAGTGAGACCCAGGGCTCAAATATTTTTTGTTGAAAATGGGACATAGAGCCCAAATTTCTAAAAGGTAAAAACCGTAAAAAGTTTCCGCATTTCAATACAGAACAAAAAATTTGTTTGATATTTTATCTAGGCGCCCACGGAAGTGCAGTGTAATAACGCCCACGAAATTATCCCTCGCGAGTATTAATTCTCAAGAATAAAAGGAAATAACATCTGTGTGGGATAATTCCTTTTTAAAGTGGTAATAAGTTCCACTACAAAAAAGAAATAACACACGTGGGTGTTAATGCCTTTTGGAATTGGCACTTAGACCCACTAGTGTTATTCTCAATGGTCAAAATTAGAAATGTAAAATTTGAAAATTCGCGCGACCATTGAGTATTTATTTTTAAATTCGCTTGAATTTTCAAATTTTACATTTCTAATTTTCTATTGCATGGTGTCCGCTAAAGTGGAAAGTCAGGGAAACTCAGGGAAAGTCAGGGAACAAAATTTGGTCAGGGAATTCGGGAAGCGGTCAGGGAATTTTTTCCATATCAATTTTTAAAAATTCACTGAACTCCTTTTTCACTTTCTCTCATAAGAAACTTTTTTCTGATCGAACATTTGGTTTTGATTACATCTCTGTTTAAAATTTTTCATTTCTTATCTTTTGCCAATCCTATGAAAATGTCCAACAAAAAAAAAATGAGTGAAACGAAACTAACTGCACTTTGTTTTATTTCGTACAGTAATGGCCGCGATCGGAAGCCTATGTAGAGCTATACTGATAGGTTCGTGTTGGTGGAATCCCAGGTGAAAAACAGCTGGAAAACTAACTGTAAAGGCTCTCCCAAACCAATGTGAAACATTCGGTGTGGCGAAGAAACATTCGCAGTTGGTATGGCGTGTGGGCACTCTTACTTATCACCCTGTAAATAAATTATTAAACCTTAAAGGCGAATGTTTCTCCGCCGCGTTGGTGTGGGCAATCTCTGTTTCTTCGCTGCACCGAATGTTTTGCATTGGTTTGGGAGAGCCTTTAAAGGACAATGGGCAAAGATGTATGGAGCTTGGGCCCAGCACCAATAAGAACGGCCTTCATATCGTATATAGGTACATGTTTATGCATTCATTATCCGTTAAACGTTTCTTCAAATTCGCTGTGTGTTATTTAATTTTGAATAAAATGAGTTTTAGGGTCACAATTATTTTTTTCCATAGTTTTTTTTTTTAATAGTTTGTGTATTTTTCGCTCGATTTAAGCCATTTTTTGGAATTAAGTTCTTTGAACCCATGACACACTACCTGAAATTTTTCAGATTTTAAAATTATGTTTACGGCAAGCATCAATTTTATGCAAAAAGCATTTTTTGGAGTATTTAATTTGTAAAAAATACAAATATTGTCTTTTAAATAATAGTTTTTATGTCAAAATCATCAGGAAAACAGCAAACAAACATCAATTTGTATCTTATTTAACGTAATAAAAATAGGTATTATGTTCAAGGTTTTAAATTCCAATTCGTAAAAATTGGACAAAACAACCCACAAACCACCCTTATATATACTATTAGGGGTACAATTTTGTTTAACTTATTCCTTGTTTAGTAACGAAGAAAATGGTTGTACATTTTTTACAACATGATTCCTAAATAGATCAAAAAAAAAACATTAACAAAAAATAGAATATTTCTTTTCCTTTTTAGGTAGGAAGATTAAGTGCAATCATGGTTTTTTTGTTTACTCGTTCAAAAACGACGACCTGGTTTTGATTTTGGACTATTAAGTGATTTTTTTTGGAAAACAAGGACCTGGATTTGTGATTTTTGTATATGATAAAAAAGAAACTAACTTAAAAGTAACTTAAAATAGGTAAGAAACTGACTGGTGAGTTAAAAATCTTTTAGTAGGTACCAAACGAATTTTTTTTTTTTTTTTTTTTTTTTTTTTTTAGTAATAGTAGCTGAATGGGCTGCAGGTCAATTGAAACAAATCAATTATTTCACTACCAAACCAAACGAACAAAATATTAAATTTTTTGTTTATGATATTTTTTTAATGTTTTGTTCCCGTCAGCCCGTTATAAATGTAATACCAATTTTGTCGTTACTAAATAATGAATAAGCTAAAAATATTTCAACCCCTTATAATAATATATATATAATTGTGGTTTCGAGTGTCGTTTTGTAAGTTGTTTTGTCTTACTTTTACGAATTACAAAAGATTGAAAACAATACCTATTTTTATTCTGATAAATGAGGTAAAAATTGAGTTTTTCCAGAGATGGTTTTGACACCAAAAATATCATTTAAAAACTAATTTTTGATTTTTGTTTACAAATTAAATGCTCCAAAAACTGCTTTTTGCATAAAATTGATGCTTGCGACCCCTAAACATAACTTTAAAAATTCAGGTATTCTATCATGGCTTCAAAGAACTTAATTCCAAAAAAGGCTTAAATCGAGCGAAAAATAGACAAAATATTAAAGAAAAACTAAGGAAAAAAGGATTTTTCATTTAAATCAAAATTAAATAACTTTTGCCACACAGCGAATTTGGATAAACGTTTAACGGATAAGGAATGCATAAACAAATACCTATATATGATATGAATGCCGTTCTTATTGGTGCTGGGCCCAATTTGCCCATTGTCCTTTGACTGTGAGATTCAACCAACGCGTTCAAGTTTATATTTCAAGTACGATTATTTCTTTTTACTTATTTCTTCATACTGTTTCTGCATACCTGAATTAATACATTTTGATTTATTTAAAAAAAATAGATTATTAAATTTTAACATCGCAAAGATACTAACTACATTGCATAGGTATAGTCGTCCCCTTTGTTAAGCAAAACAATTTTTTTTTAAATTCATGCAGTTATTATTTTAGACTTTAAATGCAATCCGTTATGTATATTATAGATCTTTGAAAAATTCAAGGTGAGTTCTTTTTGCCTAAGGTTTAATTAACGCCATTCAAATACGTACATTTTCTACCACTTTGTGAGATATTTGCGCAATATTAAACGTATCTACTCATGAAAAAAATTTTTTTGGTCAGGGAAAATTTTGAAATTTTTGAGTATTTATTTTAAAATTTATATTTAATGGTCAAAAGTATAACAATAGAAAAATAGCAACGTAAAATTTGAAAATTCGCGCGAATTTTTAAATTTTACATTTCTATTTTTCTATTGTTATACTTTTGACCATTGAGTATTTATTTCGTTCGTGAAATTTTAAAACATTAGTAAATTAGAAATGTAAAATTTGAAAACTGAGTTTGTTCATTTTTTACACTTGTTGATATTTGTTGTTCAATGTGTTTTATTTGCATTTAAAATTGGAATTAAAGCCCTTCAGAAAAAGGAATTAACCCCCGCGGGCTTGAGTTCCAATTTAAAAAGGAAATAACCTCCGCACACTTTGAAAGCAGACCAACTGACAACATAGGCGCCTGCCTGGCGACTGACCATACCCTAAGCGGAGCGATGGAGTCGCGTGAGCGGGACAGAGGACCCAAAAAGGGAGTTAAAATCCTTGAACCCGCGAAGCGGGCCACCCAAAGAACTGTTTAGTACACGAACTTTGAAACCAGACCGACTGTAAACATAGGACTTATTACAACACCCGCGCGGGTTAGTTCCTTTTTTTTCGGACTAACACCCGCGGGGGATACTTCCGTGGTCTTAAATGCACTGCATCCTAAATAATAAGAAAGGAACAGTTAAATATTTTTGTTGGCTTTGAACTGTTCCAAGTGTTATCATTTGATGATTCTTATTTATTGGGACATAACCCCCAAAGTTTTTATTTGGGCCTTGGATCTCACTTGTGTGGGACTTATTCCCCAAATTTTATTTGGGCCTTATGTCCCACTAAAGTGGGGCATAATCCCCAAAAATTAAAATTGGGCGTTATGTCCCTGGGGCTTATGTCCCTGCGCCCATACATATATGTGTGTTTCTTTTACACTTAACACAGAAAGTAAATCCATAAAGGCTGGCTACTGGCTTGGATAATCAAAAATAGTTAACAAAGCTACAAAAGACAAATAAATAAAAAGAAAAAAAACTACAGAATCAAGTAACTCCGTACAATTTATCATCTAACTTAAAGGGTTTATATGAATCTCTTATATTGCGCCGTTTTCTGATGGCCTCTTAAGAAAAAAAAAAAAAAAAATCAGAAGGGGTTACGAAATTTCTTACATCGCCGAAGAAAACCTAAACACTTAGCAGTATTGTTGGCGACATTAAATGCCTATGTGATCGTTCCACAGAAGGTGGTTAGTAATAATTGCACTATTTAATGTTTCCGCTCTTTCTCTAGGTAACTACATACGGCTAATCTGAAGTGAAACACTTATATAGATAATACTTTCTACTTATTGTCTATTCAGTAATACAATAGTACAGTAACTATATACTTTCACGTATGTGTCAAATCTGGTATTTCTGATTTTTTGCTGAGTTGTTTAGGATATTGGCCTAGGAAATAACCTAAGTTTTCGATCTCGAGCGGTGACCGCTTCATGGTCAAAAATCAGAAAAACCGCGATTTTTTCGCGCTTTTTTTTAGTTATTGGTAATTTTAGTCCCAAATAATTAATTTTAAATAAAAGCATAGTTCTACGAATTCAAAGGAACTTAATTTGCTTCAACTTGAGTCCATGGAGCGGTCACCGCTCGTGGTCGAAAACTTATGTTATTTACTAGGCCAATATCCTGAACAACTTAGCAAAAAATCAGAAATACCAGATTTGACGCTGCCGAATCCGAACGGCTATACGAGAAGCACCGTTTCGTGACAAGTTATACTCTTGTAGGATTTGTCAATTCCTCGCAAGAGGCAGTAGCCCTGAAAAAAAACTTTTTAATTTTTAGGTGGACGAGGCTGGGAAGCGAACCCGGACCTCCAGCGTGAAAGTCGAACGCACTAACCATTACGCTACGGGCTACTACACTTATTAATTATCAGCTTAAGAAATGTTTTTTTTTTTGTCATTTATTTGTCAATATTTTGCCATTTGAAATTCTTTAATTAAATTTTACATTGGGTCGATCGTCGATCGATAATCGCTAACGAGCCATCAACGATCGACAAATTGAGAAATCGGTATTGTGGTTGTCGATTGCGTTCGTCAATTATCAATAATCCCATCGCTCGTTGTCGACCGCATTTTTGTGATCGACGGAGTCTATTGAACAAGTAAAAATTGTGTAGGGATCAAAACGTGAGTGTTTTTATTTAAAAAAATGTTTTTTTTCTATAAGTAAAATATATTAAATTATTATTCTTAATGCAGTGCGAAACAAGTTTCAATGAAAAAATAGATAAAAGCCATCAATGCACCCAATAACTCCTGGGAATACGTTTTTGTTTGGCGTATTTTACTTTCGTTTATTTTGGACATACATGGCGTGTTTCTTTTATAGTTAGCATTTCATTTAAGATAAAGAATACAGAAGATTGAGCCAATCGAATAAAACAATCATTTTCCACACTTAAATGACATGATGCTTGGGCACAGAGTCGTAACGCGGTAAACAACTTAAGGATGTTGGGAATCGATGATTTTTTCATTCCCGGCTTATGTTTTCCATCAATTTCAGAAAGGATAATCAAAAAAAAAATAACATAAAGCTACAAAAGACAAATAAATGAAAAGAAAAAAAAACTAAAGAATCAAGTTAATCCGTACAATAATTTATCATCTAACTTCAAGGGGTTAGATAAATCTCTTATATTTTCTTACTTTTGTTAGTATAACTAATAATTTATTTATTTATGTATTTTTTTTTTACTGAATTTATTTTTGATGATTTTTTTTCTAAATAAAGTTTAAGTAAAAAATTGTCCACACACTTATTTTTGAAGACAAAAAAATGTCTGATTCAAAATATTCCCTTTTTTGGCTGCAGACCTTTCTCTATATCCTTTAATAAAAAAGATTCTTACCAGTGTTGCCGGAGAAAAATCCTTGTTTGCAATTATTTTGCTTTATCTTGTCATACCGACTTTTGAATGGCAATTCAGAGTGAAAACGTCAAACTAAACTTTTTTTTTCTCTGGTGAAAACACTTCAAGATTAATTTTTAATCTACTCTTTTAAATCCGAATTATTCTTACAAAGAATAACAATATTTCAAGCATTAATTTAGCAAACCTTTTCATTTTATTGAACTACACATACAAATTCACGAAGTTCAAACAAAAAAAAAAAAAACAGAACCACCGAACTACAATCTCAAGTAACAATAAAATAAATAACGAACTTCTGGCAGATAAAAATTGCATGAAGCCAACGAAAAACGAAATAGTTTCGAAACTGTCAAATTTACATTAAAGTTAAAGTGAATTAAAATTATTGAGGTTGGCATTACACTTTGCTGCAAGTGTAAGATATTTAAGGTCTTTAAAAAATAGGAGTACGAATGTGAAAGGAGGAGTACGGGAGTACAAAGGTGTTGAAAGTAGTACAATACTCCTACTTTCGGCCCACCGAAGAACGTACATGAATTGTTGTTGTAATGCCCTGAAAAATATCGTACACCACCATGACCGTCCGAGCATGCCCAAAGCATACTGATCATCCATAATAATCGTTTCTACTCTGGCTGTGTGAGCTAAAAATCGCGTCGTTGTTGTTTTTTTCGGTTTTTCTTTGTGCTTGCTTACCACTATCACTGCACTGACGTCTATTGGAAGGTTGGAATATTGAATTCACTGCACAAACGAAAAGTGATGGTGGTGGGGTGAGTTTGCAAGCGCGGTCTGGGGGTGTAGAAGCGAAAAACTATATAAACAATAATTTAACTGCCTTAACGGCAAAATATAAACAAAATAATATGTTTGCCGTAGAGTGACTGCCCATATCTTTGAAAAAAAGCAAAAAAGGTGCGGGTAGAAATTACCTTTACGTATTAATATAATGATGATACTAGTCGATCAAGTTACGCAATACCGATTGAGAAATCATTCGATGGTGATGATCGTTGAAAGTGCGTTCGCTGATCGACAACCGCAATAGGGCCCATTAATTCTATATTAAACTAGCCATCCCGTGCTCGCGTTGCTTTGCATGGTTTAAAGAATGATAGTCTTATGCCTTTAGGTATACAAAACTGTGCTCAATAAGGCTAACCACAATTTCTACTATATTATTAACAAAAAGTTTACATATGCCTTCCAAATAAAGTATTTCATGTTCTTAAAAAAAGACTTTTTTTTATGTTTTCTTAATTCAAATTGTTTTAATTTGTAAGTTTCCGGGTACTAATTCACTAATTAAGTGCCTTTTTTTCATTCACTCAAAATACGCATGAATTTAATTTGCGGAAAAAACTGCTTGCCATATAGCTGGCGGAAAGAAAAGTATTTTCTTAGTCATCACTAAAAGAGGACGTAAATCAATAACGGTAATAAAGTGTTTTTAAAAATAATGCTATCTTCCACGTTCTATCTACCAAAGGTGGTAATTTTTCCGGAATATTTTTTTAAGTATTGAAAATGTTTAATTTTATATTTTTTTCTCAAAGAACACATTTCACATACATATGTATATGTACTTTTTGAATGATTTATTTAAAAACACAAAAGAAATATTGGGCCCTATTGCGGTTGTCGATCAGCGATCGCACTTTCAACGATCACCATCGACTGATTTCTCAATCGGTATTGCGTAACTTGATCAACTAGTATTTGAGTTATTGTGAATGAAAAAGTATAAATTGTGAAATATTCATACTTCGACGTTTGACAGATTGATTTTTTTTTAGACTGGATTGCTTTTTATTTATCTCGTTTCGTGAAGTTTGCAATTAAATTATTTATTTTTATAAAAATATAACCTAAAATAAGAAATGGAAACATCGAAGCGTTGTTAAATGAACAAGATTCAAAAGAAGATACAGTAAATAGAATTTTAGAGGCCATCAGAAAACGACGCAATATAAGAAATTCATTCAACCCCTTGGAGTTAGATGATAAATTGTACGGATTATCTTGATTCTGTAGTTTTTTTTCTTTTAATTTATTTGTCTTTTGTAGCTTTATTAACTATTTTTGATAATCCAAGTCAGACTTTCTGAAATTGATAAAAAACTTAATCTGGCAATAAGAAAATCATCGATTCCCATCATCTTTAAATTGTGTACTGCGTTACGATTCTGTGCCCAAGCATCATATCAACCAAGTGTGGGAAACTATTTGTTCGTTGGGTTGGCTCAATATGTACATGTCCAAAATAAACAAAAGTGAAATACGCCAAACAAAAATGTACTTCTTTGAAAAATTCGGATTAATAATTAAATATACTTACCTATTTTACTTATAAACAAACATTTTTTAAAATAAAAACATACATTTTGTTCTCTACATAATTTATTACTTGTTGAATATACCCCGTCGATCACAAAAATGCGGTCGACAACGAGCGATCGGATTTTCGATAATTGTCGAACGCAATCGACAACCACAATACCGATTTCTCAATTTGTCGATTGTTGATCGCTCGTTAGCGATTTTCGATCGACGATCGACAACCGCAATAGGGCCCATTTTTTGTACTAATGTCAAAGAAATAGTTCTTCAAGAATTTGATTTATATGTATGTATATTGGGCATAATTTTTTATTAAAACAGTAAAGCAACAAAGGCTTATTTTTGTTTTAAACATTTAAAACAGTGCAACAAAAACCAATTAAAATGCAAAAAAAAGGAATTTAAATGACAATGGTTAAGCGATACGCGATAGTTTAGAGTAGACTATGAGCCGTTTTCCATTGGTTTGACTCAAGGCTTCTCTGATTCTGAGATCCAATGGAACAGTGAAAGTTGCTACTACTCAATTCTTAAGGCCCAACTATAATAGGCATAAGCAAACATAAGCTAATGTCAAAAAGCTAACGAAAATTAGCTTATGTTTGCAAAATTACCCCGTATAGCCATAATGTACTTATGCGCGCATAAGCAAAAATTAAAAAAATACCTCTCCGCTTACGCCCCACATTCGATTTTAAGCTTTGTGTTTTGTTCCGCATTTTTAAATACAAATGAAAATGCGGCAACGATACAACAAAAACTTCACACATACTCGTGCACAACTTGTGAATTGATTCACAAAACAGCTGTGGCTTTGTGTTTTTTGTTGCATTTGTAAAATTTACTTATGCGCTGAGCGACTGGGATCGCTCTTGCTTATGCACGCTTAAGTGAACGAAACTGAGAAAAATTGAACGAAACGCAGCTAGACTCCATTATGTTCACTCGCATAGAGATTCTTTGTATTCGCACGTTTACTTATGCGCGCATATGCTAGCTTATGCCTATTATAGTTGGGCCTTTAAGTTGTGTATTTGTATAGGTAAATCATTAAACTCCGAACTGCCAAATAAAAATTGTATCTTAATTTTTTTTGATTTGCTTATTAAAATTTATCAAATACTTTCATTATGAATGCAAAATTATTTAAAATAAAAAGCAAAATAAAGTTACACTGCAGTTTGTTTAGACGTTTGAGTTTGAATGCATTTGTGCTTCTTGAGTGGACTGGAAATCGAGGAGAGAAATTCTCTTCTCAGAATCGAATTTTTTGTGCCAATGGAATGGCTTCATCAGACTTCTTCTGGACGCTTCCGAACATCCAATGGAAAACGGCTTTAGTTAATGGAAATTCTTTATGTAGAATAGTTCATTATGTATAATTTGTAGGGGTCGGAAACATTTTGTTTTCATAATTCATTCTGGACTTTCTTAAACTGTTTTTCTTACACAACAGTACCTTCGGTGGCCTACATTCGGTAGGCCGCCGACCAAAGGTTCAAAAAAATGTTGACATTGGTAGCTGCCTGACGATTAAACATACCCTAAGCAGAGCAACGGCCCAAAATTGTTGAAAAAGTATCAAGTCAAGCATCTCCATTAACTGGTATCCATCTCATTTTCTAAACTTTTTTTTCAATACTAAATAAATATATATGTATCTTTGTCTTTATGATTTTTGTTTATTAAAACTCCTTCAAAATTGCCTTTATGTAATAGCTGTAAAGGCGGGTAACCTCTTCTTCGCAGTTCAGCATCGCTAGCACTTCCGTTTCTGTTTTCATGTCGATGCCGAGAAAATTTCCTCGTACTTCTTTAAGGGAAGGACATATTCCAATAAAATAAATTATATCTTCTCTTACCGCCAGGTTACACGGACTGCAAATAACTGGCAAGTCTTCGCGATGTGGTATGAAGTCAAGTCTTATCAATTCTCCTCTCATTTTGAATATTGCTGATATTAGTTTTTGTTTTTTGACTGTTTTTAGCCGGAAAGTAATTTTTTTCGCACAGGTTATGGTTCAGTATGCTATAAGTCGATCTATGAACAGAAGACGTCGCCATGTTGATACAGTCAACCCTATATTTTTCATCAACTTTAGATACTTAGTCATAGAGGGCATCTTCTACAACTTCTTTGTCATTTTTCTGATGGCTTAAATTCAGGTTAACATCACAATAGTCTGCAAGCTCCTTGAGTTTCTCATACTAAAGTCCCTTCTTCTAGATCGTATACAATGCTATTACTTTTGGCAATCTTCCGCTTGGCATATTAAGCACTTTCGTTTTGATAAACAGGGGTGATAATCCAGTTTCGATTTTTATCATGTAGTTTGGTGTGTTGCTCGGTAGCTGCAAACACCTTTTTACATAAAATCTCAACAACTTCTCAACCGTTTCGTATTTTTCAAAACCTCAAGTTTGCACCGCATACATCATCACGGATACCGCAACTGCGATGAAAACCTTGTTCCACTGTGGGAAATTCAGTTGTTTTCGAAGCATTTCTTCCATGTTAAGCTAATAGCACTTTTAGCTTTTATAAGTTTATTTTTTAAATGATTTCCATGTTTAGTTTGCTGGTTATAATAACACCAAGATATTTGTAGGATCTCACAACTTCGATCGGTTCACTCTTTAAGTACCACTGCTCATTCCTGGACATTCTGCCAGACCCCTTTTTAAAGACATCACTTTGGATTTGCTTAAATTGACCGTCAATTTGCACAACCTGCAGTATACACCAAGCCGACTGATCATTAATTGCAATGTTGCAGGTGAATATGCAGAAAGCAGAACATCATCAGCACCATACCAGGTAAACTGTCAATAAGATCGTCGATAAAAAGAGCACAAAGATTTGGACTTAGGGGGCATCCTTGCTTCCCGTTGAGGTTTCGAACCATTCCTACATTTCATCACCGTTCCATAACTGTAGCATGATTTCCGTCATAAAAGTTTTCCAAGACTCTGCCAAACTTTGATGTCATTCGGGCATTATAGAGTTTGTAAAACAACGCTCTTCTATCAATTGTGTCGAAGGCTGCTTTAAAGTCAACGAAGAATACGTATATCTTCTTGTTTTGCTCTAGAAAAGTTCCCGCAATGCTTCTTATCACGATGTTATCACGAGTGGAATAACCGCTTCGAAAACCTGACTGGAATTCCTTAAAGCTTCGCGTTACGATTCATCCAATAACATAGTCGATTATTCAAAACTGAGATAAAAACTTATGCGGCATTGAGAAAGGATACTTACTTACTTAGGTCCTCGGACCTATTACGTCCGTGATGTTTCCCTGACGGGACATAGGGCCTCCACTACACCTACGCGCCATCGTGTACGATTTCTTGAAATATATTTCAGCTCTCTCCAACTTTTCCCTAGTCGTACCGATTCCTGTTCGACCGTTCTTCG
Source organism: Melangyna quadrimaculata (assembly GCA_949320155.1). Lineage (NCBI taxonomy): Eukaryota > Metazoa > Arthropoda > Insecta > Diptera > Syrphidae > Melangyna > Melangyna quadrimaculata. The sequence goes on from OX439485.1 coordinate 126,864,814, forward strand.
CCATGTACTTCTAGGCCGGCCCACTTGTCTTCCCTCCTGTGTGAGCGGGTTCCACTGCATTGCTTGAGATGCAATGCACCGATCGCCTTTTCGAAGCGTATGGCCAATCCACTGCCACTTTCTTCTTCGTATAATGGAGTCTATGGGCTCCTGACCCGTTCTCGCATGAAGTTCGGCATTGTAAATACGGTTGGGCCAGAAAATCCTCAAGATGTTTCGTAGACATCTATTAACGAAGTTTTGCAGCATTCTAGTGACAGTGTCAGTGACTTTCCAAGTGCTGTAGCCGTAAAGCAGAACGGATTCAACATTGGAGCGGAACAGTCGTAACTTGGTCTTTAAGCTAAAAGAGTTGTTTCTCCATATTTTGGACAGCATTCCGAACGCAGCCTTTGCTTTTCTGATTCGGCTGTTTACGTCCAGTTCAGTTCCGCCACCCGTAGAGACAATACTCCCAAGATATTGGAAATCCTCTTCCATCTCTACCGGTTGTCCAGAAATATTTAGTGATCCTTTTAGTTTTTGCCGAGTTGATCTTAAGCCCTACGATTTCTGCTTCTCTCTCCACCCTTGTTGCCATTTGATGGAGATCCATGATCCTATGAGAGAGTAAGCATACGTCGTCCGCGTAGTCCAGATGTTTGAGGTGAGATTGCAGAGTCCACTGAATTCCTCCATTTCCACTTGACAAAGCTGCGTGCAGTACGTCACTTATCACCAACAGGAACAGTATTGGTGACAGTATACAGCCTTGCCTAACTCCACTTTGGATTTCAAACTCCTCTGACAGCCTACCTTTGTGCAAAACGTGACACTTGGATCCATCATATGTAGCCTTGATAATAGCAATCAATTTATCTGGGATGCCCCTCCTGCGCAAAGCAAGCCAAATAAATTCTCTATTGACAGTGTCGAACGCCTTTTCAAAATCGATGAACAGCAGGTGAAGTGGTGATCGATATTCAACGCACTGTTCGATGATGATCCGCAAGGTGTTGATGTGATCCACACAGGAAGATCCAGTGCGGAAACCTGCTTGTTCGGCGTCGAGTGTGTCTTCGAGGTGGTCTTTAATTCGGTCCAAAACTATCCTTGTTAATATCTTGGCTACTGCAGGCAGAACGCATATTCCTCTCCAGTTTTCGCACTGTGTGGGATCTCCTTTCTTTGGGAGCTTGACAATCATTCCTTTTTTCCACTCTTCAGGAAAGCTCTCTGTTTCCCAAGCTCTCTTAATAAGTGGGTGCAGTAGCTCGCTCAATGTCGTTGGGGATGCTCCTAAGAGCTCTGCAGGAATACCGTCAAGTCCAACCGCTTTGTTGTTTTTCAGTGCTTTGATGGCGGTGATAATTTCTTCTTTACTGGGGGGTACGGTGCGTATTCGGGAAATTGTTACTTCGGGTAGCTCAGTGGGAATAGGGTTCACTTCACTGGCGAAAACGCGGTTTAAAACCGCAGAAAAGTGTTCCCTCCACCTTATGAGCTGGTCCTCATCCGAAATTAGCAGGGATCCGTTTGTGTCTTTAACCAGGTGTTGTTTAGATCTCTGGACACCAGTGAGCTCTTTGGTAATTCTGTAGACGGTCCAACTGTCACACCTACAAGCGGCTTCTTCTGCTTCTGTAGCCAATGCGTTGATGTAGTTACGCTTATCACGTCGCACACTACGGTGAACTTCCCTCATCTGCATGCGGTATGTAGACTCAAGCTCGTTTCTCCCTGCTGCTGGGGTAGCTGCGATGCGAGCTTTAAGGTGTTTCCTTCCTTCGATCCTTGCCCAAGTTTCGTCGGAAAGCCAAGCACTATTTCTCCCTTGCGCCCGGCCGACTATACTTTCAGCACCGGATATGAACACATTTTTCACAGCACACCAATGATTTTCGATGGATGTGGTTTCCGTGCTGCTGATTGCGTTCAATCCTTGTTAAAGGTGGTCCCCTAGTTGTTGGCGCACTGCGGGATCCTTTAGTCTATCTGTATTAAACTTGGGCATTCGAGTGTTTCCTTGGGATCTCCGAACTGCAGCTGTACGCAATCTAACGGTAGCAACCATCAGATGGTGGTCCCGGGCCATTCCCATGTCAGCACCTCTTCTGTTACGGACGTCCTGGAGACTGCTTCTAAAACGCCGGCTGATCGCGAAGTGGTCAATTTGGTTGGAAGTTGCTTGTCTGTCAGTCGACACCCAACTGAGTTTGTGGCACGTCTTATGCTCGAACATGGTCCCTCCAATAACAAGGCCGTTGGCGTTGCAGAAATCGACAAATCGTTCGCCATTGTCGTTTCGGTTACCAACACCATGTTTTCCCATGACATGCCTCAGCCCAGTGTTGTCATTGCCAACCTTGGCATTTAAGTCTCCCATCACCATAATTATATCACCTCGTGGAACGCTATCATAAGCAGCACTCAGTCGATAATAAAAGGCCTCCTTCTCCTCGTCAGAAGAGAGCAAAGTTGGGGCGTAACACTGTACGATGGTGACGCGACGTACTCTAGTCCGGAACCTGGCTTTCAGGATCCTGTCACCTAAAGGCTCCAAGGAAATTAAGCTTTTGAGAGCTGTTTTGGAAAGCAGCAATCCAACGCCAGATTCCCCAGCGCTTCCAGGTGTTTTTCCGGAATAGAATAGTACAGTGTTACGGGTTGGTGACTTAAACTTCCCCGAGCCCAGCCATCTAACTTCACTTATCCCTTAGATGTCCATCCTATACCGCATGAATTCCTTCTCTAGTTGCAGGAATCTGGCATTCTGAGGACCTTCTTTTCCATTGTCAAGAAGCGTCTTCACATTCCAGAAACCAATCTTTGTCCGGGTACAATAGCCAAAAGTCGTCAACGAGTTATCATTAATTATCCGAGGCGTAGTGTTGGTTTCGGTAGCGGGTTGATTTCAGTTACGGAGAATGCTAACCTCCGTAACCTATCCTAGAAAGATAGGCCTTTTCGCACTTGTAATTTTGGTTTATTTATGTATATTGGGATACACAAATAATTGCCCGGGGACCACCACGAGGAGGTAAAACAAGCACTTCATCGTGACTGATTGTTGCGCTACTGGCCCAGACCACGTTCTGAGCAATCAATAGTTTCCCGATCAGGCACGATGCAGGTCGCCCCTGAGAAAGGATAATCCACTGTAATTTATGGATCTGACGTCTCATTTTTAATGAATAGGGAACAAAATTGACACCTTAAACTGCTGTGGTATATTTCCAGCAGACGTGTATAATTTTAGCTTAAATACAAGTACAAGTACAATTCCTTGGTACTTAAATTTTTTTAAGTACAAGTACAATTCCTCGGTACTTATAATTAAAAATTTTAAGTACCAGTACAGAGGAATTGTACTTTTACTTAAATTCCACAAAGGAATTTGAAAAATTTGTATGCACTACTTTAGTAATTAAATACTGTACTTAAATACTGTTTCAAATATTTTTAATTCCTTAAGTACTTTTAATTCCTTTTGATTCCTTTTAATTCCTTTTGTTTTTCTTATATTTTTTTTACAAGGGAATTTAAAAGGAATTATAAGTATGTACTAAAGGAATTAAAAGTATTTGAAAAGGTATTTAAGTACAGTATTTAATTACTGAAGAAATGAATACAATTTTTTTTAAATTCCTTAGTGTAATTTATGTACAAGTACGATTCCGCGGTACTGGTACTTAAAATTTTCCAGTACAAGTACCGATGAATTGTACTTGTACTTAAAAATTGTAAGTACCAAGGAATTGTACTTAAGTCACAATATATTTAATTACTTTACAGCTCTGGTTTCCAGATTCTAAAATTTCATTGAAGGCCTCTGTAAGTTTTTTGCTAAGGTCGTGGTTTCATAGTACTTTATTTTTTTTTTTTCTTTATAGATTTTCTTGTAGAAATTGTTTGCTTCGATGCAATGCGACCCAAATGATTTCTTTCTAGCCTTTTCACACTCCGTATCATACCCCTCCTTCTTCGTTTTCCCTCTTGGAGTATGTAATTGTCTACAAACTGGATATGAAGTTTTAATTTACTGTTCGATATCCCCTACACCAAGCTCCGCTCGCTCATGAAGATTTTCATTTAAGTACTGCCGATACTATGATCAGTGTCGCCGTTTTGACCTGTTTCATGTCAAATTTGACAAGATTTCATCGCTGTTGACATGAAATGAAATACAAATCTTGTCAAAAGTGTTTTGACTTGTTTTTTGACTTTATTCAATAATTCAATAAGCAACTTAACTTTTTGTTAAAATATTTTAAACGACATTTCAACTTCAGTGTAGGCCGAGTGTAATGTGTTATACTTTGTAAGGAAATAAATTACGCTTATATGTTTCTTAAACCATTACAATATCTTCAAAGAGTAAACAAAATATTCGAAAGTGAGAAAATTGATTTTGTAAAAGTGTTGGAGGATTTGGAGTTTCTTATATTAATTTTTATAAAAAAAACTTATTGAACCTAATTCAGATAAAAATTTTGATGCTGACTAATCCTTATTTGGGAGCAGAGTGCGAGGAAAAACTTAACGAATTGAAAATCAAATCGGAAGTGACTGAGCAAAGAAGAAATTCATATTTTTTAGAAAAAACTGCAAAAGTTTTACTAATAAAAAAAGTTTTACTAATAAAAGAATTACAGCAGAGAGTGCTAAAAAATCTAAAAATTCTCAAACAGATCAGCATGCTTTCTGTCGACAACTGTCTTTCCCAAAACAAAAGCTCATTGCTTCCAGTTCTGGAAGAGATGAAGGTTGAGCCTGATTCAAAAGAAAAGATTTAAAGCCAGTGGAGCAATCTTTGTTTCATAAAATGGAAAAACATAAAAGAGACAGGACTTTCTGGTGCGAAGTTTATTCGAAAATCCATTTGGCGAAGTTTTCTATATCAATATTGGTTTTGCCAACTTCCAATGCAGAACTAGAAAGAATTTTTAGTCAATTAAATTTGATCAAAACTAAACATAGAAACAGAATGCAGCTGTTGTTAACTAAATGACTGTAAAATTAAATGACGATAAGATATCATTTGCGCAATAAAAACTGTTTGCAATATCTTTGGAATTCCTGCAGAGGTAAGAACAAAGTTGGAAGATATGCTATATACAAAAATATAGATATAACCAATGAAATTCAATGTGAAAGCTCAGATTTTGAAGATCTTTAACTTTATGTATGAAATATTATTTATTTTAATTAACTCGTTAAATTGAAGTTGAAATACTTTGTTTTGTTTATAATTAATAAAATGTATTTACATTTGTTATCATTAATATTTGGTATTTTAATATTTGACTATTTTTTGACTAGAAACAAAATTTTCAAATATTTGACTTTTTTTTTTACTTGATTTGGAAGAGACAAATAAAGTCAACAAGTCAGATTTGACTTTATTTGGAATTTCGACTTGGCAACACTGACTATGATGCCCTATTTTAAAAAAAATTTTTAAAATGTTTTTATTTCTCTTTGTTTTCCCGTGTTAAACAAAACCTTCTCATGGTAAATTAAAGTACTATACAAAGATTTTGAATTTTTTGTTTCATAGATCTTAGTTTACCGGTGTTCTTGGGAGATACGAGTATGTGTACAAACAAAATGATTTTAAGGTATTTTAAGGTGATAGTGCCAACAAACCTTAAATTTAATATTGGTTGTACATATGTATTTGTCGTAATTATTTTGAAAAAAGATAATATTGTGGTTGATTTTTTATTATTTCCCACAATAAAAAGAAACCAAGCACCAACCAGAGCCGAACCACAAGTATGCGTAATTTGTTGCACTGACACAAAACCGTTTTTCAAGCCTACATTTGATTAAGATTTGAAAACTTCACCAATTTTGTTTTTATCAAAAAAGTTAAATATTTTACTGCAGTACGAGATTGAATCACGTGAAATATAGGAGGTAATATGAGTAGTACCAATAAAAAGAATATTGATAAATAAAATAAACTAGTGTCGCCCACTGGCCAAAATTCGTCCACCCAAAACTCACATTCACAGACTCTAGAGTCAATCTATTTGTTTGAAAATTAAATCAGAAAATATTTGTTTTAGTTTTAATTTTTTTTAATGCGCACAGTGATCGGCAATGCAAAACCAAAAATGGCCCCCAGTGTGTTAATGCGTTTCTCGGGTATATTCTGCACATCTCCGCACCTATGGCTTTCCAACCGTAGACAAATTATGGAAATCGGTTCGATACTTTTTGAGCAAATGGTACCACAAACTTTTTTTAAGGCTAGATATTGAATTTTCTAAATCAATGGTACCGGCACGACCATTACATCAGCTTTTAACCTTATCGGTTTTTCTTGTAGATTTATAAAACACAACAAATTTCGATATTACAAAATATGCACCTATAAACCCTCATACTCAGATTTTGGATATATATACATCAACTCTCAAAATTTGCTGCCGGCTATTGTACTATATGAGAGCGAAAGCGTTTTCTGAAAATGTTTTGTTTATAAAATACAATAGATCCGAAAATCTTTTTTGCCAGTCCAACCAGTTTTGAATGCAATTAATAAACGACATTTCCAAATGAAATAAACAAGATGCAGAATACTGTCAATGCGTTGACGGCTGCGTTGACAGACTTCTTTCGCCTCAATATGGGTTGACCTCCATCTAAATCAAAAATATCAGTATTTTGTTTAAATTCCTGATCGGTTGGGCCCCGAATTTTTGTTAGTTGATGAGAATTAACAAGAACGAACAAAAATTCATCAAATGTATAGTAATTGCAGTAAAAGTCTGTAGGTAGCTTAACCGCAAAGCACATTGATTTTGAAAAATTTGTTTTTCTTATCGTGCAAAACATTGTCGAAAATCGCGTAAATGATTTCTAAAAATCGCAGGCAAACGTTACCCTGAGTTGCGGGAAAACGTAACGATCCCACAAAATGCAGCTGAAAGTTGACCAATTCGAGTGAAAAACATACGTTCGTTTTCTGAAAGTGATTAAGGCTGAATTTATTCACTATTGCTCAACTTGCTGAAAACTCAAAATTTGCCCAACTTCCAAGTTGATTTCAAATCCGTAGTTGAACTGAAAGTTGAAAAATGCTTTTGTTCACTACTTCGAATCTGAACTTCAGAGTTGAAATTCAAAAGTTGGCCAACCGGCAGTTTCTAAAATATCCTTAGGCCTAATTAATTCAGTCAAAGTTGAACATAACTTTGAGATTTTTACATTCAACCAGAAGTAGCTTTTATTCACTCAAAGTTGACGTTTTCAACTTTTGGTTAACTCAACTCTAGAGTTAATTAACTTTCGATTTCCTCAACTCCTCGAAATATTAGAAGTTAGCGTGAAAACTTGGGATTTTTCTTCATTTCTGTTTATTTATTCATGCAATCCACCATAAAAATATCGGTTCTCGTCAGATCACTGAAATCAAGCATCGATGGGTACCGTTAGTTCTTAGGTGGAAAACCGCATTGGAACACCGCATGTTGCTGGCATTTGTTTCATATTTCATGTTTCATATTTTAATTTTTTTTTTCTAATTGAATTTTGTTTTCTAATTGATTTTTTTTTATAAAAATGGTCCCAACAAGAACAGGTGCCCAATTTCAATAAATAGATCACTTCAGCATTGTGTTCCATGTTATACCTATACGGGACGATTTGCTTGTCTTGTGATGTTGTAGTGGGTAGAGATTTCCCCGGACAAGTGAAAAAAAATACTCATGAACATGGATCCATTCATGATTTCATTCCACAGTAACAGTTCTTACGTTTCATGGAGTTGTTGTTCTTTGTTGCTCCTTATCACCTTTGTTTTTTTTTTTTTTTTTTCTTGGTACAAGCTCGGGGTTTGCCTTTTCCTGTTTGACCCTGCATTATTCTTCTTTGTGGAAAATTTGCATTTCTTTCTTCATAATTGCATTTAAGGAAAACAAAATAGTAGAAACAAATTACCTATAGACTTATTAATTAGAGTGTGAAAAGGAAAACTCACCTCTTATTGTTAGATGTGATGTATACATATTTATTTTAAAAATAAAAATTGTAATCTTTTGATTCCGCGCTTCACATGGAATAAAAACTGTATTCCAATTATTCGGCATGAATAAACAATCAACAATAATGGTTTAACCAAAGCACAAAATTCTTGTTCCAAATATTTTGAATAACCAAAATGAAAATAAGAAACTTATTCACACTCAAAATCAAAATTATTGTATTGCAAACCGAAAGTTTAAACTGACGTTCTGTATGTCATGTGTCACAAATATCCCAAGGATATTTGGGAAACTGCAGGTTGGTCAACTTATGAATTTCAACTGTGGAGTTCAGATTCAAAGTAGTGAATAAAAGCATTTTTCAACTTTCAGTTCAACTACGGATTATGAAGGAAGAAACAAATTTTCACAGAGAAGAATAATGCAGGTTCAAATAGGAAAAGCCAAACAAAGATCAACAACTCCATGAACCGTAAGAACTGTTATTGTGAAATGGAATCATGAATGTATCCGCTTTCATGAGTATGTTTTTACACTTGTCCGGCGAAATCGTCACCCACTACTTAAACATCACAAGACCAGCAAATCATTCCGTATATAACATGGAACACAGTGCTGAAGTGATCTGTTTAATGAAATTGTACACTTGTTCTATAGACCGAGAGCTGACAGCAAATTGTTGGTTTGGAGGTGTAACCAAATTTTGCGAACATGTATGTTGAGGTACTAGGGCCACGATTTCGAATTCAACAGTCTGACAGGATTATTTTGTCGCTGGGGCTGGAGGCGGGAGATTGAAAACCGCGATTTTTCAGATTTTGGTTTAGAGTATAAAACCACTTAAATATATATATCAACTTAAACTAAAGATAACTTCGCTCTCATCAAGAATTTCGGGGTCTCAGACAATTTGAGTGTCGCGAGACCCAGACAGACGCCCTCCAAGGCCCATAGGGGGGAAAACAAACTTTCTATTCTGAAGGTATAACCATCTAAATTATATATCGAAAAATCGCCTCATTTCAAATATATAGGTCCAAGACGGTTAAAATGTCGCCATACCTAGCCAGACGTCCTCCAAAGGCCACTCCCACCCAGATGCTCTGACATTTATAAAATTAAAGCCCACTCTAGAGATCTTTGAAAAATCTTTGGAGTGGGCTTTAATTTTATAAATTTCGGAGCATCTGGGTGGGAGTGGCAAAACTTAAAACGTCTTGCACTTACATATTTGTAACGGAGATTTATTGACGTAATAATATCATTTATATGGTTATACCTCGAAATACAAAGTTTGTTTTCTCCCCCTAAGGGCGTTAAATGGTTATGTACTCCAAACCAAAATTTGTTTTTGTTGCCTCTTTTGGGGGGCGCATAGTGGGGCAAACATGGACAAAATTCAATTCTTCGAAAGTCTCAATTTTTATGATTCACTATTCGTTTCTTATAGTCAATTAGTTGTAAGATCAAAAAATGATAACGGTTTTTTAAATAAAATATATGTAAGCCTGGATTTTAACGCCAAAGTTGAAATTTTAAAAAATTTATAAAAATTAGGTGGTTTTTAAGCGATCGTTCACACTCGAATCTGAATATTTTTTAATGTTTCTTTTTTTTGTGGGATTAAGATATTCCTATTTAGTAATATAAATGTATTAACTGAGCGAAAAAAATAAGATATTGAATATTTTGAGCAAAAAAACTCAATATTAGCGATTATGTTTAGTCTCATAAGGTTTTAAGTATTGGCGGCACTTGGCGGCACTTGGCGACCCGGGTCTGGTGCTTTTGGCGGAATATGTAGTGTGTAAGCAACAATTTCCAGTAAATAACGCATCCGGATACGTCCGGATTCGACTTCAAATACATTTTGAAGTGGGCTTAAAAATATTTTTTTTAGATAGAAATTTTTTTGAACTGGAATGCCAATTTTAATTATTTATTAGAATATAGTTTTAAACAAAATTTTAAGAAAATTCATAAACCCGTTTTCAAGATACAGGATTTCAAAAAAAAAAAAATAGTTTTTTTAATCCAATACTTTTTTTCGAAAATTTCTACACGCAAAATTGTTAAGATACTGAAGAAACTCCTGTATAAAATTTGTTGGCAAAATCGGTGCAGGCAAACAGACAGAACTGCGGCACCCTCCCTTCTTGTGTAAAACTTTTATCTCAAGAGTAGGTACGCTAGTCCGAATATTTTTTTTTTTCAAAAACTTGCCCTAGTATCCATGTATGTATGTATTGGTTTATCAAGCTGTCAAATATATTTTCTACAAGTTTCATCAAAATCGGTTCAGTACTTTATATATTAGATGGTTTTTTCCACTTTCCCATACAAGGTGCCCCACTGTGGGGCGTCTGTCTGGGTCGGGCGACACTCAAATCGTCTGGGACCCCGAAATTCTTGATGAGAGCGTAGTTCTCTTTAGTTTACATATATATTTAAGTGGTTATATACTCTAAACCAAAATCTTAAAAATCGCGGTTTTCAACCTCCCGACTCCAGCCCCGGCGACAAAATAATCCTGCCAGGCGATTGAATTTGAAATCGTGGCCCTCAACATATAGTTCGCAAATTTTGGTTATACCTCCAAACCAAAAATTTGCTGTCAGCTCTTAGACTACTTGTTTTTGGTGGAGGAAAGGCACCATTTTTATAAACAAATTTCAATTATAAAAAAAAAAAAATATGAAACCAAAAAAAACTCATGCGGTCCACCATCTTTTTACTAACTCACCCTACAATGCTTGATTTCGGTGATCGGTCGAGAACTGAATAGCATGAACGAATAGACAGAAATGAAAAAAAAATCCCAAGTTTGCTCGCTAACTTCTAATATTTCGGGGAGTTGAGAAAACCCAAAGTTGACCAACTATAGAGTAGAAAATCAAAAGTTGAAAACGTCAACTTAGAGTGAATAAAAACTTTTTCTCAAGTTCACTGTAAAAATCCCAAAGTTATATTCAACTTTGAGTGAATAAATTAGGTTTTTTTTTCAAATTTCTCAAAAACTAGCAGCTTTTTTTAAGAAAATTTTTGCGAAAAATGCAAGCTTATAAAACTCCTCTCTTTTGGTCGATTTCCCCTCGTTTTCCCATAACAAAAAACTAAAAACACTTAGCTATAGTTGTTTCATTTCAAAAACAAACTACAGAAACAGAAAAGTATTACACCACACAATAGAAATGTCCCAATAGTTTCGTTTTGTATTATGGCAGATTTCGTAGTGGTCAATGCTCCACGAAAACCTGGACATAAGCTTTTTTAAAAGCTCATTTTCAGGTAGAAAACAAATCAACATACCTGTATTTCATTTCACTTACTACTTACATAAGCTATCTTTCCTGCACCGTTCATTTATTTTCGACACCCTAATAGTTAATAAAAGAGCCGATAAACAATTTTTAGAGTGAATTTATTACCAAAATATGAGTATGAGGATGCATATTTTGTGATATCTCAAAAAATTTCTCAGCACTTAGTGGGGGTTTGAAAATTTCGATTTTAAAAAAATATTTTGACAGAGGTAAGGCTCTGCCAAAGCAACGCGGAACATTCGCTCCGCATGGTTCACAATGAAATCAAAAAAGACGAATAAACAATGCTAAATAACAACAAAAATTGGAGGTATTCGTCGGAACGGAAAATTCTCCTATTTCTTGTCGGAAGCAAAAATCCTTCCTCCTCCGTACCGAGGGATACGACGCGACGCTAGGGCCTGTAGTCACTTCAATAAATTAAAACAAATATATCACTACGCTCTGTCATTTTGCAGTGCAGTAGGTATCTCATTTTTCAGCTAAACGCGACCACCATGCGACACAAGTGATACTTAGCTGGCACAAAACCACCATTGTATAGGTTAAACAGTTGAGAAAGAAAATTGAGTAATTTGTTGGATGCTCGTCATTTTGACGAAAGTAAGCTTTCTAGGATAAAAAAAATCTTATATCTTGAGTAATATTTATCCGGATTACCAAGAGTAAGATGTCTAATCTTAGAAAAAATGACAGAGCATCATGTTGTATTTTTTTTTTTTTTTATTTATTGAGGGTTGATACCAATGAAACAAAATTGGAAAATCGCTATTTCAAACTATCCGTCGTAGGCGCCACAAGGGCAATCTACCAAGGGTTTTCTCTGATCGCAGGTGGGTAGTGTATGTTGACCTATGTAGCGATTGCATTTGATATACTACCTGATACGGTCGTATCAGCTTATGCATTGTTTTAATCTTTTATTTTTGGTAATCTTCAATTTGTTTATAAACGGGTTCCATGCACCAGTAAAAATGAAACTTTGATCTTGATTGATTCTTTTTTTGATTGAATCCAATTGATTATAACTTTCAAAATAAGAGAAAAAAGAAATATCATTACATTACGGTGGCCGTTATTTTCCAAACTCATTTTTTTTGATAGCACACCCCGTCAATCGAAATTTTATGCCGAAAGAAACAATTATTGACCAAAAAATTATTTTTCCGAAGTAGTTAACCCGTGCCTCTAAGATCATACTTTTCCCACACAAACTTTTATGGGAATTTTACACTTTTCACATTTAATTTTTTTTTCTCTGGAACTAAAACAGTAATTCTAATTTTTTTTGGGGAATTCTGATTCGTTTATTGGTCCTCAGAAAAACTGCATTTAAAAATGTATTAAAAAAATGTAAATTATAATTTATTTCGATTTTTATATAATTTTTTTTATAAATACTTTAATATTATATATTTTTCTCTCTCGATCTTCAAATAAAGTTTTTTTTAAATAATTTTTGAGTGTGGTTTTTAAACAAGATATTGGTCAAAAAAATCCATTTAAAAAACTTTGTTTGATAAGAAAAAAAATAAATAAATACAAAATTAAATACAAAAAAATGAGTTTGGGAAATAACGGACATCCTAATATACATATATAATATCTGCGTTAACATTGAGCCTTATCGTAATCAAAATGTTCCTGAGAAGTTTTCCTCCTTTCAAAATTGGGAGTGTTAATAATGTTGGCCCCTAGGATTTTATTGGCATCTTCAATACATTTCTTCGAGTAATTTCTTTGTCATACATTCTATAGTATTTTCGAGGGAATTTTATTCTGGAAGAGATTCACGACAGCGGGAAATTAATTACTCCGGGGGAAACAATAATTTTCACGATAGGACTGAACATGTCCCTAGCAACATCAAAAAATACCATTCATCTACAATTATTTATTTATGGAAACAATTTTAAGAATGCTTAGCAAGTAATATTCATAATATAAAATATGTACGTTACGTGAATATTTTTTTCAAGTTAAAACCTTTATAACAAACCAATTTAGTGGTTCGTGTTTGTCACAGTTATAAGGCTAGCCAATACAAGGACTGTTTTTGAAGTTTTTCCATGAGATGCAGTTTTAATTTGTAAATCAAACCATTAAGCTATTTTAATGTTTATCAACTCCATTATGCAAGAAAAGTTTATTTTCAATATTTATAAATAAAGTGTTAATTATTGAAGTAGGTCAAAAAGAATAACTGTGAATTTTAAAGATACAACTAGTGCCAAGTGTTGTGATAAAAAAAATCAAGTTGGTCAAAAAAATCTTTCTATAAGTAAAGAAAATCTTTCCTTAAAAAAGCAAAAAAATATATTGCATTTATATTCAATAAAATATATATAATTGAAGTGTAATGGTTTTGCGTCCCTAGTCCATATTAGAGTCTCGGAAATTCTTGTCTCGGTAATCTACCTAAATTAAACAACCTCGTCCTTTAATAAGTTGTGCACCTTGCATCCAAAGACGAAGAACGACAAGAAAAATTACCAAAAACGTGGATGGACGATTTGAGTCTCTCTCGCACACAATTTCAAAGAAATTTAACTCGTTTCTTTTATTGGTATGATTTGGAATAAGTTTATGGTTAAAGATGTATTATTAAATTTCTTCTAAATAAAATAATTTTCAAAAGCTTACAATTCATTAAATAAATTTGAATTACTAACTTCCCATTTATCCATTTTTCAGAAGAAATACATAATCTTAAAATTGAACAAAGTCGGGTTCAACAGCAATTTACCGATGCTCAACGTAGAGAAAAAATACTTATGCGTAGACTTGCCAACAAAGAACAAGAATTTCAAGACTATGTCGTAAGTGTTGTGAACAAAAAATACATTTCTTATCATTCATTTTGTACGATAAAACTTATAGAGTCAAATCGCGGAATACAAAGCTGCGCAGGCTCCCGGACCTGCGGCACTCCGATCCGCCCTCCTTGACCCAGCTGTCAACTTACTTTTTGAAAAACTTAAAAAAGAATTACAGGCAACTAAAGCGAAACTTGAAGATACTCAGCAAGAATTATCAGCATGGAAATTCACACCGGATTCAAATACAGGAAAACGGTTAATGGCAAAGTGTCGGTTATTATATCAGGTAAGAAAGTGTTGCTTTTTTAGCAGACGAAGATGAGATAACTTGTTTTTTTTTCAGGAAAATGAAGAACTTGGAAAAATGACTTCAAATGGGCGTTTAGCAAAGCTTGAGACTGAACTGGCCATGCAAAAAAGCTTTGCAGAAGAAGTGAAAAAATCTCAATCAGGTATGTATTTTTTTAATCTGCTTTATATGCAGTATTTGCTATTCATGTCTTCTTTTCGTAAAAAAAAAAAAACAAAAAATGGTTTGTTAGGCAAGGAATATCTGTGTACTTTTTGTATGACTTTAAAATTAACAGAGAGAAAAATAGTTCCTTAGTTTAAGCTCTATCGGATTGTAAGTTTTTAATTATTGGGTTTTCGTATGATTTATTTTGCGATTTTGATGTTCAGCTTCATCTATCGAAAAGTTTGAATTGAATTACGTGCACTTCTTACTTAACATACATTTAATGAAGATGAATAAATTTAAATATTGAAATTACTTTTGTATAAGGTGGAGTAAATGAATATAGTTTAACTAAAAAGTACGAGTGACCTCAACTCCAGAAATGAATGTGTTTCGCCCAGATATGACAGTTCTTCAGTTAGACTGTCATATCCTTCTAAGACACAAATTTTGCTCAATGTTTGCCGATGACGAATAGAACTTTTGGGAATTTTAGGGAAATTTGAAAATAAATACCCGTGGTCAGGTATGGAGATCTTCGTTATATACAAAAAAACCTTCATTTTCACAAGTATGTTTTGTATATGCCATAATCTTTATCTTATTTTTAGTCTCCCAGTGGGAAAAATTGAAAAATTAATTGAGGAAAAATCAGCCTTTTCCTTTTCAGCTGATTCCTTTGATGAAATTAACATGGGCGTGTCCTAGACGGGAAGCACATGCTGAAAATCCGATGAAAATTCACCAACGAAATCACTACTTCGTTGGAAGTTGTTTATTCACCGACCTAGGTGATGAAAAACATGGTGGTTGCATAATCTGTGAATTCACTACATAAATGTATGTGGCTTATTCATCAGTTCAATATTTTCGATGAAAATGGTAATGAAAATTCAATTGTGAAATCACAAGATTAGTGGTAGTTGTTTATTCAGCAATTAATATGAAAAATCTGAAGAAAATTAAATAAATAATGGAATTCATTACTTAGTCTAGGCAAATTAGGAAACAATTGAAGCATAAGTGGATGAACCATATGGCATCCTAGATTTGTATGGGATTCGATCAGAAATAATATAAACAACGAGAATATGAGGTCGCTCCCGCTCAAAAAGTTGTGCTGTTTGCAGGAAAAATTAAAAAGTGCAAGAAAGTGCACTATCTACTCCCTGATTTTTGTTATTTTCTTATATAACTTTGGAAATGTGCATCTTAGGAAAAAAACATCAAGACAAAACTTATTTGTTATAAAATTTTCCACAAGATAACATTTATATAAAACTAATGGTTTTTATATTTTTGTTGCTATACAGCGTTGAAGTAAAAACAAATCTGGAAAAAAACAGTAGTTTTGAAGAGCTAAACCCGATTCAAATCGGTCTGATAGGTTCAACATGATAGACAATGGGCCCTATTGCGGTTGTCGATCAGCGATCGCACTTTCAACGATCATCATCATCGAATGATTTCTCAATCGGTATTACGTAACTTGATCGACTAGTATATGAGTTATTGTGAATGAAAAAGTATACATTGTGAATGAAAAAGTATAAATTGTGAATTCATACCTTGGCGTTTGACAGATTGATTTTTTCAGACTGGATTGTTTATTTATTTATTTATTTCGTTTCGTGAAGTTTGCAATAAAATAGTTTATTTTTTTTTTAAATAAAACTTAAAATAAAAAATGAATACAATCTAAGCATGGTTAAGTGAAAAAGATTCAGAAGAAGATACAAGAAATGGAACTTAAGAGGCCATCAGAAAATGGATTTACTTGATTCTTTAGTTTTTTTTTTCTTTTCATTAATTTGTCTTTTGTACCTTTGTTAACTATTTTTGATAGCCAGCCTTTATGGATTTACTTTCTGAAATTGATGGACAAAAAAAGTGTGGAAAATGATTTTTTTATTCGATTGGCTCAATCTACTGTATCTTTAATCTTAAAAGAAGTGCTATGTGTATAAGAAACACACTATGTATGTCCAAAATAAACGAAATTAAAATTACTTTATTAAAAAAGCATTTTTCATACGCAATATGAGATGGACATTAGTTAATGAAGATGCTTTGTGTAGATTATATATGGACATATGAATGGTTTTAAAACCATATCTCCCGATATTATCAGCTAAATGTATTTTTAGATGTATGTATGTGTATGTAAATATGTACATATAAGTTTTAAGTTTTCTGTGGAAAGATCAATCATATTGTATAGGATGGTTTGTTTTTAAATATAGTTTTTCTCGAATTGCAGTTGAAAAGTAAACGAGGAATGGTGAGGACATCTCTGCTGTTTAAGGATTATTTGAATTATATAAGATTATGAAAGTCGTTTAGTGTCAGCCGAGAGAAAGAGATTTAGTATTTTTATGAAAAGAACGACATTATGTTTTGACAATTACAATGTCTTATAAAATAAATATACACCAAAAACTAGTTTTCTCATGAGTCCAGTGTATATTTTTACTTCTTATAGGATTCCCTAGAGGGGAAATTGAAATGTTTGTTAGCTCAAAAAATAACGGTACCTGCCATAGAACCAATATACAAAAATGAATGAATATACAAAAATTGATTTATTTCAAAAATGACTAACGATTAAAAAAAAAAATACGAGCTACTATAATACTAAAATTAATAATTTGGTAGAAAACATTTTTTTTTATAACTATTATTAACGGTACCTGTCATAGAACCGATTTTTTGGATTTCTCATTAACGGCTATACCGATTTCAACCAAATTTTTTATATAAGAGGTCCTTTATAATTTTAACAATTTTGCATATACAATTTTTATAATTATATTTTTATATTGCTTTTTTTTTTTTTTGAAAAATTCAAAATCTTGAAAACGGGTCAATAAATATTTTTTTAATTCAGTGTAAAATTGTATTTTATTTAATTATAAAAGGTGGCGTACCAAATTTTATTTTTAAAAAATGTTCAAGAATTTTATATATATATAGAATTAATTATTAAGAAAACCGCTCTAACGATTTTTGATTTTTTTTTTCATTAATTCATATTTATCAAACAAATCAGATGGCATTCTTATTTTTAGCTCTATCTGTGTGAGCTATTAAAATAACAATTTTTTTTAATGAAGCACGCAATAAAGGGGTTTTTACTACCCTTAAAATGTTTAAACACAGTGCGAGCGTTAGGAAAATAGGAAAGGATTTAAGAGGAGATACCGATGCACATTGGTTTTTAACCTCTTAATATCGAAATGGCAGGGAAAAATAGTGTCAGGTAGAGCATTCCACTTTCTTGTAGTGCGACTAAAGAAAGAATCTCTATACTTAACAGTACGTCCGAAGTTGTGCTCAAGGGTTAACTGATGGGCATTCCTAGAAGCACAAGTATTACGGTTGAATTGTTTATGGGGAGGAATGCAACTGGCTTTTTCACTTAAGCACTGTTTGTGAAAATAACGGTAAAATAACGAGAGACATGAAACATTGCGCCGGTGTTCTAGAGGTGCAATTGCTTCCGTTATATTTCTATCACCTATCATTTTTATAGCTCTTCTTTGAATTCTATCCAATAGACTCAAGTAGGTTATTGGAGCACCTGCCCAAACATGAGAATTGTACTCGAGTTTTGGACGAATAAAGGCTTTTTAGATAACAGCCAGATCAGAAGGGGTGACAAATTGCTTGCATCGCCGAAGAAAACCTAAACACTTAGCTGCATTTTTGGCTACATCAAATATGTGATCGTTCCAAATAAGGTGATCTGTGATACACATACCGAGGACAGAAAGCTTTTCGATTTCCTCAGTGCAAGTGCCACTCATGGATAGTGGCATGGGGGGTGGGTTTCGTTTTAACGACAGTAGACAGCATTGAGTTTTTGAAGCATTAAATTCTACGCGATTTTTGATTCCCCATTGGACAATGCTGTCGAGATCAGAATTTAATACGCTGCCGTTCAAGTTCCACATCCGAAGGACATGGATGTGAATCTAAAAACGAATATGAAAAGCTGAGGGTACTGTCATCAGCAAAACAGTTTAATGGATTAGAAGTTTCAGTCAGCATATCATTAATAAATATGAGGAAGAGGGTCGGCGACAAAACAGACTTGAAACCGTCCAATACAACTTGTATTGAGCGGTCCGAAAGGTAATTTCTAATCCAACGAAGAAGAGATTCATCGATACCAAATGCGAGCATTTTCGATAAGAGAGCTTGATGCCAAACTCTATCAAACGCTTTGGAAATATCAAGCGCAATAATCTTACATTCTCCAAAACAATGTAAAGATTTGTTCCACTGTTCGGTGATATATACCATCAGATCACCAGTAGACCTATTGCTACGAAAGCCGGTCATTAAGAAGCTTTCGTTCTTCGAGATATTTCTTGAGCTGAAAATTTATCAGCGTTTCCATGACCTTGGAAAGAAGGGAAGTAAGTGCAATTAGAAGATAGTTTGAGGGTGAAGAAGATACGCCTCTTTTAGGGACAGGCTGGACAAATGCTGTTTTCCATCCACTCGGAATGAGACCAGTAGAATAGGACAGATGGAAAAGCTTACGCAGTGGTTTTGCCAGCGTTGAAGAACACCTCTTCAGAACAATGGGAGGGATACTATCCGGGCCAGCGGATTTGTGAATGCCGAGATCTTTGAGAACTCTAGCAACTGCACGAGGGCGAAAGAATATTTGTCCCATAGAATCATTTACGCGTCGAATTAACAGCAAACTGTGCTGCAAGCAAATTGGCTTTATCTATCGAGCTGACAAAAGGTGTATCGTTGAAGACGAGCGTTGGAACCGACGACGAAATAGCATTTCGTATATTCTTTGCAAATGACTAAAAAATTTTACTACTACTGGGACATTGTAGTATTTTTTGCCTTAATTTTTGGTCATGCAAAAACTTGGTTCTACGAATATGACCGTTACAGGTCTTCCTGGCTTGTTGAAACTTCTTCCGGTTTTCCTCAGTAGGGTTGGCTTTATAACTACGGAAACTTACTTCTCTAATTCTAATAACCTCTTTACAGCTCAAATCAAACCACGAGTTTTCTTTGGGTTTGATAGATTTAACCCTATTCGGGATAAAACTTCTCAGTCCACAAAGAATTAAATTTGTGATCATATCTGCAATGGCATCTAACCGTTACAAGCTGAATTTCTGTCCAGATTAGGACTTCGATAAAGAAAACAGGTGTGAATGATGTGCTTATTTACCGTAAATTTTACCCACATGAAATTAAAGTTTGTGTTAGAACACAAACCATATTGTGGTTGAAGTTGGTACGCAACATCATTTCTTATGTAGACGACTAAACCATGGTGGGGAAAGAATAATGGCACTAAGTTTTACCCAAATAAATTAATTTCCGAATGATCAGAATTTTCACCTATCTGAGTTTCACTTAGTGCCAAAACAGCTGGCCTGTTGTTAAATAGAAAAAACAATCAGCTGACAAGAAGTTAACTTAAACGATTCAATGCTCTGTGTGGGGAGCTCCACACACAGTGCATTGCATATAACGATGAAGCAAACTCAACTGTGAGAAGTGACGGGAAAGGAAAAGAGGGATTTACCACTCGTCGCACTTTGTTGTTTTTTTTTTTTTTGTTTTTTCATTTCTATTTATTTTGTTGTTTTATTTTTTTTTGGCTGCGGTAATTTAGTGAAATTTAATGATATTGATACTGAATAGGATTTTTATTGTTGTTGCACTGAATAGAATTATTGAACTCGACGCAAGTGGGCATTATGTATTTTATTTTGTTTTTATTGACAATAAGGGACAAGTAATTAATTTTTTTTAATGAATTTGCAATTTAAGGGCTTTATTTTTTTATTTATTTATTTTTTTTTTTTTGTGAGAAAACAAAAACAACGGGACGAAAACTTTTTTCCTTACACACGCACAAACTGACTTTCACAAAACACAAGTGCACTCGATGGGAGACAGATCGGACATCATAGTAATTTTTAGTACTAATTTATGATTTAAATTGTTTCTAAAACTTCTTTAAATGATATCATAATGTTATGGAACGAATTCATATAAACACATTCTCAATTTCAAGCTACGTTAAAGTTGTTAGCTACGAGAGCAAGTTTTGTGCGATCTAGTCATTTTTAATACATTTTTTGTGACATTTTCACATTAATGTGGGTATTGTACACGCGCTCAATCGTTTCGGAGTTTTCAATAAAATGTTTGAACTACTCTAGTTTCTTTTTCAATGAATTTAAAATGAGAAAAAATGTAGTATCATACTACAGTACACACAATCTAAGGCTGCGTGTACAGTAGTGCGACAAAGCGATGCGATGCAAGAAGCGATGCGAGAAGGTATTCGAGATTCGAGAAAAAGTGGTCGAAAGAGTTTGTTAACGTGATGCTTGCGATAAGTATGTGATACAATCGCAACACTTCTCGCATCGCATCGCTTTGTCGCACTACTACACGGCCAGGTATTATCAGGCGCAGCTTGTCAAATTTCAAGATGGCTGCCCTTTGTGTAAGTACACAGCAAACAAAAACAAATATGTGGTGATTGTTTGAAATTCGATTTTTTTTACTATTGATTTTGACAATATGCGCAGAACTGAACAGAAATGAACATGCTAGTGATATTACCTGTAATATATGTATCTTGGTATCATACAGGCTTTAACGGTCGAGTTTCTTTCAACTCTGGCCAAACATTCGCATATAGTTTTTGTATGATTGAAATATAATTTTACCTACAAAATAAGGAAATTCTTTTTTTCACCACCAATATGGCAAACATTTTTTTCCTCGACAACTTGGTAAATATTGACAATACCGTGTTTTTTATAATTTGGCTTAAAAAGATGAAAGATAGCATTTTTAGAAACACCATATTTTGAACATATGTACATATTATGTACTACATATATACACATATAATCAACCCACTTCTAAATAAAAATTCCCGTGGAAATGTTTCCCTTTTCCCTACTCTCCTATTTTAAACTATTAATTCCCAGGATTTTTTTTCCGTTTTCCTTAATTTAAGCAAATTTCGAATATGAGAAATAATACTACGAGAAAGAAGCTGGCATTCTAAATGTCCAAAAATTGGAAAATGTAAATACTTTGGATGTGAGGAGCATTTTAAATTTTGGAGAACAAATCTCCCGGGGAGTTTTTTTCCCGGGGAATATTTAGAATTTGGTTGATTTTTTTTCTAGAAGTGCACGCTTTACTTCTTTTCATGATTCAAATACAAACTAGGGAATCAATTTTTCTTGCGCCAACTTTATGGTAAATGGGGTTTTCCGCAAACTCAATTCATGCGTACTTTGAGTGAAAGTAAAATAGGCACTCAATTGACAGCATTAGGTGTGTTTTGTTGAGCTTCTGATGTGAAACATTAAGAAATGTTTCACATTAAGCTAAATTTGTACATGAAAATGCAACAAAAAAAGAACTCTAATGTGAACATTATCTTTCCAATAATTTCCAAGGAAATTTTCGTTGAGTATGGTAGATTTGAGCAGATTTTGAAAACAAAACTTTTATACGAAGATTTAAAACTGTACAACAAATTATTTCATGAAAAAATAACAAAATACATTTTCGATTGTTATGTAGATACAATTTTTTTATTAAAAATTATTCTCTCTAATTGTTTAGAAATTGTAAATGTAACGACATTCTTACAGCATAAAAGAAGCGTTGATAACAATTGGTCTATTGGGATTAAAATATTGCACTTCTCGAACAGCTTGAAGAAAATATTATTTCGACAAGTATTTCTTCGTGGGAAATAGCCAATTCTCTATTAATCTATACAAAATAGGATTATACATAATAGATAAATGTACTTAAATTGATTGTATTTAATCCTTTTCAAAGATGTCGTCCATTTTGTTTGAGAAAAAAAAAACACGTCTTTATGACATTTTATGTAAACATAACAGCAACTTGTGCCAACATTCAGAATCAAAATTTCTTAATGTGACTGGAAAGTCAGAGTTGTTTTCTTAAACCAGTTCCTTATGTTCACATTAGGGAGCTCAACATAACACCTAATCCCGAGGCTTTAAAATAAAAACAAATTAAAATATTATGTCTACTTTTATGCAAACTTCAAAAAAGTCTATTTTTGAAAACTTTGTCCGTGAGTGAACATCCAACTCTTTATACATAAAGTATATATATTGGTAGAAACTGGGGTTGAATTTACAAATGTAATTAATAACAATATAATATGGTTTTTAAGCCATGCCTGTCGAGATTATCAGTCGTCAGGCAAGCACCAATGAAAACATATTTCTTGGACAGCACTACCTTGTGTGCGCCTATCAAATGCGGGCCATGCAAGGTACTGTTGTCCAAGAGATTGTTGAAAAAAGTCCGGAACGAAAACAAAATATTTCAGACTTCTACTAATGTCACTTAAAATTCAAATTTGGCGGTAGTTCTGGAATCTTCTCATTTCGAAGTTTTACGAAAAAAAAATTAATATAATATACGAGTATTTTCGTAGCAGACAGCCTCTGAAAAATACATTTTCGCCTTGAATAAAATTAGAACTGGTCAGTTAAAAAAAAATATTTAAAAGGGTTTTTGTGTGATACAAAACTCACAGTTAGGCCTTTGAGTATATATAATATGGAGTGCTCGTTCCTATCCCTTATGCATTGTAGTACTTGAGCCTGTGATAGGTGGTGATTCAATATAGAGAGGGTATTTTGACAGCTGGGCGGTGTTGTTCTAAAAACCCTCTCTATATTGAAAATTGAATTACCGCATAGATTACCGCGAACCCTATGATGGTTACGTTTTTGGAATGTAAACTAGCACTCCATATTATATATACTCAAAGAGTAAGGCTGCATAGCTTTCGCTCCATCATACATATATTAATATTGAATGAACAACAATCACTTGAAATTATTTGTTGTAGTTAAGTGTTTCAGAAAGAAGTATTTCTTCAGTTTTAGGTAAAATTTTATTTCAATCATCCAAACATGTTTTTGAAAGTATTCTTCTAAAAACTGCCAAGATTAAATATTTTCACAACAGGATGCCTATAATATTCTATCCGACCAACCAAAATAGTATTTTCTTAGTTTTAGGGAAATTCAGGGACAAATTTTAAAATTAAATATTTTCGATTCTGAACAGAGTTGAATAAAATTATAGAACTAAATTAAACAACTTTACAAATAAAATTAACTACCATGGTGCAAACAAAATTATATCCGGATTCAAATTTATTTTATATACTTATGAGAAGTTGTTTATTTCTCTGGTCAAACCCTGGAAGTAAGTATCTTCATACTTTTTGTATAATTTGTATTTCATAGGTTATACTTTTTTATTCACTAAAAACGTGGAAGATAGCATTTTTTTAAAAATACCTTATGACTGTTGTTGTTCTCTTTTAATGATTTAAATGACTAAGGAAATACTTTTTTGCACCACCTATATATGGCAAATAGTTTTTTCCGAAAACTGAATTCATGTGTTGAGTGAAAGACAAAAAAGGAAAACTATTAGTGACAACATTGTGTATCCGCAAACTTTAAAATTAAAACAAACTGAATTATGCAAACGTCAAAAAAAGTTTATTTTTGAAAACTTGGTCCGTGAGAGAACATAAAATACTTTATTTGGAAGGCATATATAAACTTTTTGTTAATAATATAGTAGAAATTGCGGTTAGCCTTATTGAGCTCAGATTTCTATACCTATAGTCACAAAATTATCATTCTTTAAATTTAAACTATGCGAAGCAACGCACTAGTTGACGGCATAATAATTTATAAATTAAAATTGAACATAAAGATATAGATTCAATTTTGTAATTTGTATTGTATTAGACATTTTAAGTACCCAGTGAAGTGGGTGTATTTAAGCTAGTATAATATAAAAGCCATTTTACAACCAAATAATTTTCCAAACACAATTGCATAGAGCAAACGTCACACATGCGCATTATAAACCAATCAGTTCATTGTGAAAAAACCATCGGAATCACTAAAAAATGTTCACTATTCGTGTGAAAGCTGAAATGTACACACAGAACGATTTTTTGTATTTAAAGATATTTTTGTCTTGGCCCTATTCAGTTTTGAATTTTCTGTATTTTCATATTTCATTGAGATTCACTCACCACCAAACAAACGGCACACTGATACTAAAGACCAGTGTTGCCAAGTCGAAATTCCAAATAAAGTCAAATCTGACTTGTTGACTTTATTTTTCTCTTCCAAATCAAGTAAAAAAAAAAGTCATATGTTTGAAAATTTTGTTTTCTGTCAAAAAAAAGTCAAATATCAATATACCAAATATTAATGATATATTTTATTTATATATATAAAAGAGAAATGTCGTCCGTGTGTGCGCGCATAACTCGAGAACGGATCGTTTGATTTTCACAATTTTGGGCTTGATGAATTCGTATTGACCCAAGGAAGGACATAGGACACTGTAGAAAAATCCCGAAAAATTTTCAGGAAGATTGGAAATCAGGGATCATCCTCTTTTTAAGGCATATCTCGAGAACGGTGTCTTCGATTTTCACTATTAAGGGCTTGATGGATTCGTATTGGCTCAAGAAAGAACATAGGACACTGGAAGACAATCCTGGAACATCCGGTTTTTATTGCATAACTCGAGAACGGTTACTTTGGTTTTCACGATTTACGGCTAGCTAAATTCATATTGGCCCCAGGAAGGGCCTGAAAGCATCGGCTTTATTGCAACACGTTGAGAAATTGCAATTGAAAACAAACATGCGAGTCGCTTTATACGAAATGACCAGTTCGCTGCAGATTTCTCCAGACAATTTATTGGCGATGGGCAATGGCGTGATACCAGTGGACTTAGTCACCGGCCTTATTGAATTTCCACTGAATTTTTGCCACTTTACAACAACGCCGGAAGAGCTCATCGCGAACGTTTTTCTGAATTTCATTCAAAATTATGTTAACAATGATTGGCTGAGTTCACGAGCGATTTTGGTCGCGAAAAACAAGAATGTAGATCATTTGAATTTCGTCAATCAAAATCAAATCGCCTTGATGGACCTATCCCACGGAATTTTTGAATTCTTTGGATGTTGCGGGCTTTTCAGCACACAATTTAAAATTGAAAGTCGGCTCAGTTATAATTTTGCTGCGCAACCTCAATGCACCACAACTTTGTAACGGAACGCGTTTGATTGTAAAGTGCATCGAAGATGTTCTTATTCCACGGATTCCGCTTATTCCGAACGATTTGCCATTCGTATTTAAGCGACTTCAATTTTCAGTGCGTCTCGGTTTTTCTAGGACAATTGACAATCAATTAGGGGCCAGTTATAGCGATCAGTAAAAAGCATCAGTAAAAGTTGAAACAGTTTAAAACTGGAATTTTTTACTTACGGGCGGTTATAGCAACAGTAAAATTATATCAGTAAATTAATGTCAAACCGACAGCCTCAATCTTTTGTTTATTTTTAATGATGCAAAATGCTTCAGTAATTTTTTTACTGATGAATGGAACAGCAAAAAAATGGAACATAGAAAACTGAAACGAAATGTTCTTTTTTTTGTGAATTGGTAATCAGCTGTTCAGTTAGGCGCCAGTTATAGCTTTCATTGAAAACCATCATTGAAACACAAATCAGTGAAACAGTGGAATATTTTCTGACAAGTCGGTTATAGCTATCATGAAATTTTATTTCATTGAAAATTCCATTCCCCATACAAAAAACAACTTTGAGGTTAGAGTCGATCATTGAACGAAAAACTGACAGACGAGAACAGGAAGAGAAAGGAACGCATTTCATTGGAACGAATGTGTTCCACTTTTGGGAACAAAATCTCAGCTGTTCATTGAAAACGATTTTCATCATTGAAAAACAAAAAATGATTTTATATGAAAGTTGTAAAGAAAACTAAACATTTTTTTCACTAAAAAAATTATATAACTGACAACCATCATTTTGGTACCAAAACGCCATCAGTTTTATTTGTTTAAGTGCTTCAAAATTGAAAGACAAAATTTTCAATGATGGTTTTCAATGAAAGCTATAACTGGCGCCTTAAACGAATTTCTTCCTTGGGATTATTTTTTGTCAGAAAAAAATATTTTAATCGATTTGCCATCGATTAATATCATTTTTATGTTTCAAATCTTTTTAAAACACATGAAATTATCCATAATAAAATTTTGACTGATGGTTTTTACTGATCGCTATAACTGTCCCCTGAGTCGCAAGGACAATCACTGCATGTTTGTGGCATTAATCTTGAATTCCCATGTTTCTTACATGGTCAATTGTTTGTGGTGTGCTCACGTTTCGGCAAACTTACCGCTTTGTTCGTGTACGCGCCTGAAAATGAAACGAAAAATTAAGTTTACCATAAAGCTCTTTAGTAAAGAAGCGGAAGGTTGGCCGACACGCCAATTATTTTGGTTTCATTGAAACACATCGACTTTAATTTAGTATAGAATAAAGAATTTTAATTGACCGAATTACATGAAACATCGTTGTGTATCATGCTCGGAATTATTATTTTCTTAACATAAATGAATTAAGGCGGAACGAAGTTCGCCGGGTCAGCAAGTTAATTATAAACATAACATAAAGTATTTCAACTTCAATTCAACGAGTTAATAAGAATAAATAATATTTCATACATTATTATTAGGTATATAAAAATAGGTACATAGGTACTTAAGTTAAGGTACATAAAGTTAAAGATCTTCAAAATCTGAGCTATCACATTCAATTTCATTGGTTATATTTATATTTTTGTATATATCATATGTTCCAACTTATTTTTTTTATTTCTGCAGGATTTCCAAAGTTATTGCAACAGTTTTAATTGCGCAAATAATTTCTTATCGTCAAAAGAGAATTAGTTTTCCACAGCTGCATTCTGATTCTTTGTTTCGTTTTGATCAAATTTAATTGACTAAAAATTCTTTCTACTTCTGCATTGGAAATTGGCAAAATCAATATTGATATAAAAAACTTCGCCAGCTCTTTAAATGGATTTTCTCCACTGGTATCCTTATACAAATAAACTTCGCACCAGAAAGGCACTGTCTCTTTAATTTTTTTCAATTTTATGAAACAAAGATTGCTCCACTGGCTTAAAATCTTTTAACTTTTGAATCAGGGTCAACCTTCATCTCTTCCAGAACTGGAAGCAATGAGCTTTTGTTTTGGGAAAGGCATGTGTCGACAGAAAGCATGCTGATCTGTTTGAGAATTTTTAGAATTTTTAGGCCTACATTGAAGTTGAAATGTATTTTAAAATATTTTAACAAAAGCTTAGTTGCATATTGAATTATTGAATAAAGTCAAAAAACAAGTCAAAACACTTTTGACAAGATTTGTAGTTCAGTTGATGTCAACAGCGATGAAGTCTTGTCAAATTTTACATGAAACAGTTCAAAACGGGAACACTGCTAAAGACACTCACTTTCCATAACCGAGCAAAAAATCGTTATTGGAAAATGCGTTCTATGTAAATTGTGACTGAAATTTTCCAATGTTGGGAATGAAAACATTCCTTTTTCATTTTCGGTATTTTTTTTTTCACTTATAGGGACTTCAAATGAAATTTTATTTAAAAACAAAAAAAAAACAAGTATCAAAAACTTGCCTATAACGATAACCTCAAACAATCAAACAAATAAATTGATAGTATTAAAAAAAAGATCATGTTTGTGTGAGATGGACTTTCAAGTTGGGTAAGATAAACTGTCGTTTACTGAACGTCAAGATTTTTCAGCAAACACCTGGTGCCTCATCACGTAAAACAAAAACGATCGAACGATATCGTTTTGGAGATAGCTGTCTTTATTTTTCTCTACTGAAGTGATATTGAAAACGATATCGTCCTATCGTTTTCGTTTTACGTGATGAGACCCCTAAAATTTCTCAGATCTCTAAGACTTCAGGTTCTCCGGAATACTGGCTCGATCAAATTTTCTTACCATTACCCCAGATCATCCATACATATTAACTTTTTAAGTTAAAATCTCTTTGAACGAATTAAAAAAAAAAACAGACAAAAAAGGTTCTTTCGTTCACTCGAGTGAAAACTAATAATTTTAAAACCGCAAAGCAGGATGAATTTTAAACAAATCTCATTTTGCAGAACATTTTATAACGAACAAATTTATTATAGATTGTTTTTTTTTTCCTAAATTGCATATAACTAAAGTTATAAAGAGAAATTTCAGAAAAAAGGGTGTTTTAGCGGTTTTTTTTCACTTGCATTTTACCTGCAGAACGAGCACAGGCTGTTTGAGGCAGCAATATTATCTACAGACTGCTCTAACCAGCCCTATCAGCATATCAAAAAAGCAGAATTACTTCACGCTTTACGTTTTTGTTGTCTAATTGGACTGGCCTATGTTTATTCTTCTAATGGTTTAAACTGAATTTATCGTTACAAATATATTTTATGAAAATGCAAACTACAATTATCATGTACATATATAATCAAGTTTTTATGTATTTTTTGCAGAACTCGATGACTTTCTTCAAGAACTTGACGAAGATGTCGAAGGAATGCAGAGTACGATTTTGTTTCTACAGCAAGAATTGAAAACTACACGAGATCGCATTCAATTTTTGGAAAAGGAGAACTATCAACTTAAAAATGGAATAACCGACGAACCTACCGATCCTGCAGCTGTATCATCATCATCATCCGCCCAACAACAACACCTTTCTATGAACGGTGGCGCAATC
Source organism: Melangyna quadrimaculata (assembly GCA_949320155.1). Taxonomy (NCBI): domain Eukaryota; kingdom Metazoa; phylum Arthropoda; class Insecta; order Diptera; family Syrphidae; genus Melangyna; species Melangyna quadrimaculata. The sequence continues at coordinate 126,894,099 of OX439485.1, forward strand.
AAGGGAGACATTTCTCTCAAATCAGTCGACAATTATTCTCCACCTTCCATTGTCATTTCGGCAAATCCTAAATTTGTTCCCGGTACTAGTTTTAATATTCTCAGTGGCAGCAATCTTGAGACAATAGAAGAAAACGCGTGTCTTAGGACGCAAAATCCCAACTACAATAGTAACAGTGGTAATAAAACATTGGGTAGTGCAAGTAGTAGTGAATTTTTCAACGGAGCCAGTTCGAACGACGCTAACGGTAATGACGCTGAACTAACGCAGCCCGTCTCGGCAAACAGTGACGATCTTATTATTGACGCCAGCAGCAATAGTAATAGTACCGTGGGTGGTACAACGGTAAAATTACGACTAAACTCGCGAAAACGGAATTTTGACAGTGATTCAAGTGAATGTGGCAGCACAAATGGCACCACAACGCGAAATGCCGTCATTAAAAAATCAAAAAAGAAAACGCGTCGTTCTTCGTCGGTGTTGTCGATTGATTTGAATGAAGATGACTCACATATTGGAGGAGTTTCGGTTGATCGAAGTGATGACGAAAATAGCAATAGCCAGCCAACACGAGTAATGACGAGAAGAAAGTCGGCACGAAACCACCAAAATGGCGGCGATAATATGTAAACAAAATATCGGGCAATGAACAAATAATGCAGTAATAAAGTTAACTTTTGTTTAAATGTTTGCCTCTATAAAAAGGGCGAATGCGTATGAAGTAAGTATGTATAATTTTAATCATTTGTTTAACTTACTATGGCATATAAAAAGTCTTAAGAAGTAAATCAATTGTAAAAGTAAATTTTTATTTGGTTTATTTGTGCGCATCTATTTTTTTTTATCATATTTCCTCATTTCAATGGGTAGCAATAATTTAATATTATTCAATAACTTGTACAAAAAAGCAGACAAAAAGAAATTAATTTTATTTAAATAATTTTTCAAAAAAAAAAAAAAACATGTACTTTAAAAAATCAAAAATCTTTATTTTAACTAATAACCAACTTATAAATATAATTATTATAAAAAAAAAACTTATATAAAAATAATTATATATTATGAATATAAGATAATTTAGTAGTGTTATTTTGCAAGAATGTTATTCATTCATAAACGTTTTAAACGAAACAAACATAATAATCAAATCGTGTAAAAACAACTACAAATTGACAAAAACAATTAATAATAAATATAAAAAATATTACAAAAGTAATAAAATTTGCGTTTTATTTCTTTGATAAAATAACTAGTTCTTCTCTATAAAAAGAAAAACACGTTTGACTGATTTCAATGAAATTGACACACGTAGAAGCTGAGATAAAATTTATTGAGGAACAAAATGTTTTCAAATAAAAGCCGTTAAAAATAAGTGAACTTAGTTGACCGATTTCAATGATATAGACACACGTTGTAGCTGAGGTAGAATTTATAGAGGAACAAAATATTTTCAAATAAAAGTCGTTCAAAAAAGTTACTCCAAGACTCGCTCGCTTTTTTTCTTAAGATTTTTATATTTATTTTTGGATTTGAAATATATAGTAAATACTCACTAAAAGTATCCGCGGGCAAAATCTTTGGTTTTTCCATTTACTAGGTATGCAGGAAGAATACGGCCACTTTTCGAGAGACTTAAAAAAAAGAAATAGTTATAGAACAAATATTTTAAATCAAGTCGTTTAGGCTCAAGCTAAATGTACAGACGCATAGTGGTCAGAAATTCTTTATTTTGTTTAGTATCTTAAAAATTAAAAACCCTTACCCCCATATTAATAACCGAAGCTTTCTAACTCGTGGATTAGGAGTAAGATTTCGGCCACTTACGAGCTAGCTAAACCACCATGGAAGGTATATTTATTTGTCCTAGTTAATCCTTCGCTAAACTACCTTCCTAGCTCGTAAGCGGCATAAATCTTACTCCTAATCCGCGAGTTAGAGATATTTGGCCGCTAGCTTCGTTTATTAATATGGGGGTTAGAGCCCAATGTTTGAATAAAAAATGGTTTTACCAGCATTGAATTTTGAAAACAAAAATTGTTTGAATTTTTTTTTAATTATTCTTTCAAAATTTTGAAAGAAAAAAAAAATAGTTTGAAATTTTTAATTTTTTTTAAATTCTGAATTTGAAATTTAATTTTCAAAAACGTTCATTAATATTAATCCTTGGATTAATTTGGGGCAGTGGGCTTGGCCGACCTGCCCGACATCTTTTTTTCTTTATATATATTTGGCGCGCGAGTTACATATTTGTATAGTGACCTTCGTCACCATTAGTTCATTTACCTTATATCTATTTATTCCATGTAATACGAGTATGAATTAATTGTCAAAGTGCAAAATTGACAACAATTCAAATACGAGTATAAATTCATTCATATTATAAAAAAAACTGCAACATAATCATTTATTTTCATGGGAAAATAATATACACTAAATGTTCAATCAGCATATAATAATGAATGTCAAATATATCTGATTGAACAACACAAAAATGTAAATCTAGAATAAGCAGTCGTTAAGATAACGCGATACAATAAAGACATATATTAAAATTACACTAAACTGTGTTGTCTCTTTTTTAACTCGCGCTAAAGGGGATATGACTACCCTTAAAGTGATAAACACAGCGATTAGGTACGTTGGAGGGGATTTAAAAGGAGAGACCGATGCACATTGGTTTTGAATGTCTGTAGATCACAATGGGAAGGGAAAATTGAGCTGGTTAAAGCATTCCACATTCGTATAGTGCGACTAAAGAAAGAATCTCTGTACTTAACCGTACGTCCGAAGTTGGGCTCAAGGGTAAACTGAAGCGCGAGTATTACGGTTGAATTGTTTAATGGGAGGAATGCAGCTGGCTATTTCACTAGAGCACTGTTTGTTAAAATAGCGGTAAAATAACAAAAGGCATGAAACGTTTCGAAATGTGCTCAACAGATGTTAACGTTTCCGTTATAGTTCTTTCACCAATCATTTTAAGAGCTCGTTTTTGAATTCTATCCAATAGACTCAAGTGGGTTGTTGGAAATAATGGCATACCTTTTATTTTTTACGCTTCCGGTAACGACAGCAACCGCTGAGAGAACATTCTCTAAGCTAAAAATGATTAAAAAAAATATTTAACCCGGGGCTAAGACAAGAGAGTAGAACTAGTAGCATTTGTTTTATAAATGTATGTGCGACCAGTAGCTCTCTGCGCGTTTTTTTCAACTAGTATTTTTTTTTTTTTAATATTTCATATAGAAACAAACCTACACAAAATATGGAAACTATGGAAACAAAACAAAAAATGAAAATAAACTCACTATACTAGCAGGATAACTGGCAGGCAAAAATATTAAACTATTTGAGCTACTAGTCGGCTCTCTCGTGTTCAAATTTACTAACACACATAAACTCTACCCACTATATTAATAAACGAAGCTAGCGGCGAGTTATCTTTAACTTGTGGATTAGGAGTAAGATTTCTGCCACTTACGAGCTTGCTAAACCACCAAGGAAGGTAGTTTAGCGAAGGATTAACTAGGACAAATAAATATACCTTCCTTGGTGGTTTAGCTAGCTCGTAAGTGGCAGGAATCTTACTCCTAATCCACGAATTAAAGATAGCTTCGTTTCTTAATATGGGGGTATACTAGTTCTACTCGCTTGTCTAAGCCCCGGGTTAGAACTTCTTTAGGACAAGAACGGTTGGCGGAATTAGCGATCATGTCCATAGAAGTTGAAAAGCTTGAAAAATTAAAATCATCGTCAGAAATGGATGATTTAATTAATAACTTTGGGGAAACAAAGTTGTTTGGACGTTTTTGCATTGACTAATCTGCTACTTGCTTTGCAACCCTGATGTAATTTACAAAATTTATTCTTTTACAAAAATATAACTTGTTCTTACAAATTTGTATAACTTCTAAAAACTGGTATTACTTACCTTCACAGAAAAGATTTTGATACAATCAGTTTCCTTTTTCAATCTTATAGCCTAGTTGTGAAGATCATTTTCTCTAAATTAAATCCAAAGTTATAATTTTAATCATTGAACTTTTAATAAATTAAAACTGAATTTTCAACGAAGTGAACTTGTTATGCCGTTTTTCATTGGACGTCCGGAAGCCTTCTCAAACCATTCCATTGGCACAAAAAATACGCTTCTGATGATTCTGAGAAGAGAAATTCAATCCAGGATTTTAAATCAGAATCCACTCAAGAAGCACTCAAACTCAAACGTCACAACAAACTGTAATGAACTTCATGTTTTTTTTAGCTTTCCATTTTAATTTAATTTGCATCCAAAATAAAATTTTTTGTTAAATTTTAATAAACAAATTAAGAAAAAATCAAATAAAATATATTATTTGGGTATTCTGAGTTGATACACTCGTGTTTTACATTTCACTTTTTGTGTGGTAACAAATAATTTTTATTTGACGATTCACCTATACAGATACCAAAACTCAGAATTGAGTAGAAGCATCTTGGATTGTTCCATTGGATTTCAGAATGAGTGAAACCAATGGAAAACGGCATTAGTTTTATATCTCAAACTATTGTTTTAATAGGCGTGTACCATCAACTGAGCGCTCCGAGCGCTCAAGGATTTTTTAAGTGAGACTCCGCACTGAGATTTTTTGCGGAGATTTCTGATCCAAAAAATTCTTGGATTTATTATTCAATTTTTTTTTCTCAGTTGAAACAGCTGTTTGTTTGACAACCAAGTTATAACTTTTTGAGGGTGTGCAAATAAGAAAATTGTAAATAAATACAAAATAAAGACGGAATGTTGGTGAAAACTTAAACTAATTGAATAAACTATAATCATTTTCATTAATTTCAATAAATTTTTTGTTTTAACAATTAAATATTTAAAGAAAAGTTGAAATCTTATTTTCAAACTTGTATGAGAATAATAACACATGTTTTTTTTTTAAAGAGAGCGGAGAATGTTGTCCCACCAAATGATTCTGCCTCCGTTTATCTGACATTGAGCGCTCAATGAGCGCTCAGTTTGTGGTACACGCCTAATCATTATGAGGCCGTGCCCTTCATATTGCTCAAAAAAGCTTGAGTAAAAACATTGGTGACCCCGACGTGATTTCTTCTTATAATACCATTTATCGAAATCACATTTACGTCGAACGGTATGGATATCCCAAATTGAAAGATCTGTGGTGCGTTCTTTTATTAACAATAGTTAACTATGGTTGTTATGTCAAAAAAAATTGTTGAAGTGTCATTGTTAGATTTATTTGGAAATTGTTACATTTCATTTAGGAACGATTTATTGTTAGATATTGTTGATCTGTCAAACGAACATTTTGGAAAACTTTATTTCATCGTTAATTACCATAAAATCATGCTTTTTTCTACACTATACTCTCCTTTTTCATTAAAAATTGTAGAAAACTCAATTTTAATTCATTTCACTTTACCAAAAGTTTTGTTTTGATTCTTCAATTTTTTTTTTTTTTGTAAACAAACCTCACGTGCTTTGACAGATCAACACTTTCAACTTATATCATGGAGATGAGTTGGAAATAGTTACGAATTGTAACTATTTGACACTAATAAACTGAATTTAGGAACGATGTGATGACGTCATACAGTTACAAATCGTTACTATTGTGTAATAAAGGAACGACCATTGCCAACTTTAGTTAACCATAGTTAACTATGGTTAATAAAAGAACGCACGACTGCTGAATTCGAGCACAACGTGCAACCTGACGTCTCCATAACCTCAATTGAGTAGTTCCAAATTCCCATCGATGCACTTGTTCCACCATCATGTTTGATCCTTTACGCCTTGCAGTGATCGAGCTTCCTACATTTTCAGGTGACACACCAAAATGAATTTCCTGGTTCCAGACATTTAGCTCTAATCGACACGAGTATTGCATATTTACATTGTGTAATTATATAATTTAAATTCAGTGCTGACACTTGTTTTCTATTCTTTTCCAATAAAATGGCTTGTTTAGGGTGTTCAAAAGATATACTACCAAATGAAAAATTTATTTTGTGTGGTAGTTCTGGAGATGCTTTATATTTATGTAAGTTGTGGGAGATTTGATCCTAAGGCTCTTGTGTGGCACCTGTGTTGTGGAGTCATGTGTCGCTATCGCTACAATGTATTTTATATGCGTAGAACCATATTTGTGTCGTGTGTTGCGTTGCAGTGTGGCGCATAAAATAAATGGAATGACAGCGACACACGACTCCACAACACAACACACGACACAGATGTGGATCCGGCTTAACTTTCACTATTTTTGTGATAAATGTAATTTTCAAGATGATATTTTCCTTCGTACTAAAGCTGATGAAAACAGTCTCAAATTAACTGAAATTCAAATATCTTTAAATGAGATTTAAGCTCTGGTTGCCGGTCTAGTCAGGGAGCCCCCTTTGACGAGAAGCAGCAAAAGAAAAGCTGAGAATACATACGAGTCTGCGAAAAAAAGTTGCATCTCTCAACGAAGACTACACCTAAGGGAAATTCAATTCCACAAACTGGGGATTCGGTGAACTTAGAAGCTGAAGGAAATCTGACATCTATTGGAAAAAAGAGTAAAGATGTTCTGGTGACTATGAATAAAGAGCAGCTAGAAAGTGCCACTGATATAGCAAAACTTAATCCAGATATCCCAATGTGCTCTAAATCAATTCCAATCGATTCCCAAATAAGATCTACTAGCCAATCCCTTTTACTTAAAGCAATACCGCCACCTAAAGTACTGTTTCTATCGCGATAAGATTGTTCGACTACCATTGATGATGTATTAAATTATATTAAAACTGTTTCTAGTCTTGAAACAACAAACGGAATTAGCATTTTGAAATATGAATTTAACACCGCAAGATAGATCTCGTTATTTAAATTAACAGAGTGCCGTATTACCTATTTAAGCCTAGTACGCTGCTGATGTGAAACGAAAAATCCCATACAAAAATGACATGACGTAATCATAATCGAAAAAATTCGTTGTGCTTTTCGTTCTTTGATACGCTGTTCGACCAGCGAAATTGATGATTATACAGACTGTTTTGACATGTCTCCACTCTCTTTTCGCAATGAATTAATTGCGCGGACCATTAGTTGTGTGCGGAAAAATGACATTTGGGTTTGTTCGTGTATTTATTTGTTGTTACCACTGATCTCTATAATACACTGGATAGTAGATTCCCTATACGTATAACAGCTTTTTTTGAAGCAAATTGAATCTGACAATTGTATCCTTGCACACTTTTTTCTCTTTTTTTACCGAAGGAAAGAAAGAGATAGTTTTTTATCATCACAAAAAATGGTGCATTGATATCAGCTGTTTGTTTGACATCACTGATTTGGTTTGTTTGTAGTACAAACGCAAACGAAAACAAAACATAAATAAAATTGTTTAATTTGCTATTGTTTTCCATTAATTTTAATAAGTGTTCATTAAAAATTGTAATATTTCTCTCAAACATAAATACATGTTGAAGAAATTCAGTTTAAGAATTGTTTCTGCGTATTTAACAGATAAAATATATATACTGAGCGCTCGTTTTCCGTAGTACGCGTCTTATAAAATGTTATAAAATTAAAATTGTTAATTAAATTAAAAGTATCTCAGCCTGTTTGGCTTGGATTTATTCTTCGAGTTTGATTTTCTCGGTTTGTTCCATGTGTTTAGCCTCTTCGAGACGTTGCAATATTGATTGTAGCTCTATTTGGTGGAGATCGAGCTCGTCCTTTGCCGCTTGCAATTGTTTTAATTGCTCTTCAAGACGACGAATCATCTCTTGTGCCTCCATGAGGTCCTTTTGTGAACGTTCCATTTCCTCTTGCATCAGATTGAGACGGTCTTCGTATTCCTGTTGTTTCTTTTCGGCGCGTTCGCGGGCTGCCAGAGCCAATTGCAGCTTTTCTCGTTACTGTTGCTTGGCATTCTTCTCCTCCCTGGCTTGTGCTTTCATTTGTTGGGCATCAATTGTGTCTGGTTTGCGACGACGCATATACAATTCATGGTTACCCATGCATAGGGCCAAAATTCTCTTATTGATCCTGACGCGTGGGGCAAAGAACACAAAGTCGAGCGCTTTTTTGTCAATCGGTTTAATGATGAAGCGCTTTTCTGAGAATGAAATATTCCTGATCTCAGACCATGGGAATCCAATTTTTGGAGTTAGCTTGTCTTCCTGTTCGTAGCATCCACAAGAGCATCCACACCCAACCACAAGTCAGTTCCTTTTTTGTTGCGGGTCTCGAAATAATTTACTCCGTACTATGAAAAAATCAATTAAAATCTTTTTTTGTATGATCTATTATAAATAACTTACTTACTCACTCGCGAAAAACATCAGCTTATAAAAAAATGTAAACAAAAACCACCATTTTAATACAATTTAAACTATTATAAACTAAAAAAAAAATTGACAACTGTCAACAGTTGTATCCTTGCACTGTTATAATTTTCCTTCAATTTGCTTCAAGATTTTTATATGAATCCACTATCCAGTGTATTATAGAGATCAGTGGTTGTTACTTTCATTATATCATGGCTGTTGTTTGATTTTTTCGTTAAATTTTGTTTTATTTATTTGGAGTTTGTGAAACTCTCCATGAATATTTTTCCGCTGTGTTTTCGTAAGCATTTCGTTGTTTTTGGAGACCACAGGAAAATTTCGTTTCGCATCAGCAGCGTACTAGGCTTTAATGTTTTAATCAAACGAAATTTTTTGCCTGAACATGTTTTTATTAGAGAATTTGAACACCATCCTCGAAAACCTCAAAGACCTGTGAAGTTAAACCAACCCTCGTCCATTGAATCCATTTATTCAAAAAACGATTAAAATCAAAAAATATTTTAAATTTGTTCTACCACAACACTAGTGGAATGAAATCTAAACTTAATAACTTATATAACAAATCTTTGTGCACTGATTATGATGTGATTATTTTGTCTGGAACGTGGCTAAACGATTCTGTGTATGACAGTGTAATATTATGCAGCGATTTTAACATTAATCGTTGTGACAGAAATGTATTAAACAGTAATTCTTCAGTTGGAGGTGGAGTGTTAATTGCCATTCGCTCATGTTTCCATTCTAAAAGTGTATGGCCAGTTGCACCAAAATGCACTAAAACCAGGTGCCTCATCACGTAAAACAAAAACGATCTCGTTTCGGAGATAGCTGTCTTTATTTTTCTCTACTAAAGTGATAGAGATAGCAATATTGAAAACGATATCGTCCTATCATTTTTGTTTTACGTGATGAGGCCCCAGTTTTTTCTAAAAGGCTATTTAAGTTTTTAGACATGATAAATTAATTTGCACCAAACATCATCACAGATTTTTTTAGCTAAAATTGAGTCCATTAACCATCCCTGCATTTAAGCATCGCTTTCAAAACTGGACGAAAAAGTTTGAACTAGTGCAACTGAAATAGCAATACGAGAAATGTCAGTGGAAATAAATAAACATTGGGATGCGGGCTGGCATCCACCAGAGACAGACGTGCGCGATTTTGCTCTTCAAAAGTAAATTAAAAAAAAAAAAAAAAAAAAACAAAAATTAAAAGTGATTAACTCTATCAATAAGGTCAAAAGACCCAAAACCATTAAAATAAGGAAAGAATTTCTTTCTATAAACCGCTTCAAAGAAAAGTTTAAAAAGAAATTAGCAATTCCTTTTTCCCCCATGGAGGGGAATGAACACCAAGAAATGTATAAGCCGTTATCAAGCCAAATGTTAACGGTGAAAACAAGGGACACAAATATCCCGCAATTTCAACAGCAGATGCCGTTAGATAAATGGCCTGCAATGCCGTTAGTGCCTCAAACTGAAAATCCAGACTTTTTTAATCTGAACTTCGACAAAAACTTTCCTGCTCTTCCAAGTGGAAGGGAAGCTGACAAAATAGATGAAAATCAAACCTCAACCCAGACAAGACCAAGCACTAGTGCAAATGGGCAACAAACTACTCCGAGAAGGATGGAAGCAGCACAAAATTTAATGGAGCTTGGAACTTCGAACAATAACTTAATACAAGATGAATCCATGAAGGAAGGCTGGAAGACAGTCTCAGCAAAAAAACGAAGAACCAACTCCAGTAACTCATCACCTGCTAGCAGAGATTCATCAGATCAGCGAAGGAGCAGTAACCGGTTTGAAATCCTTGATGATATGGTTATTTTAAGTAGCGGTAAGACAAATTATGATTTATCTCAATCTAATAAAAATAAAAGTTCTGAAAATCAAGTCAAAATTAATGACATTTCTAAAAGCAAAGTAAAATTCTGCCCCCCAATTATTTTGTATAGGGCTAATATTAAAAAAATGGTTGATGATCTTAAATCATCAGTACCAGAACTTCAGGTTAAGGTAATTAATGTAAACCGCTCTAAGAGCAAATTATTCGTAAGCGATGCTGGGGCACACTCCAAACTTTTAGATCTCCTTAGGGAAAATAAAGATGTTGAGGCTCACTCATTTACTCCTAAGGAGTTGAAACGAGTTAACTTAATCCTAAGAGGGTTAAATTTTCATTATAATGAGGACGAAATTAAGACAGAAATAGACAATTTAGTTCCCAACGTCGTGGAAAGTGTTTCTAAATTCGGAACCCTTCGTTCCAAAGAAGAACAAATTAACTATAATCTGTTCTTAGTAAAATTATTACCTGATAAACAGGCGAAAGACATCATGCAAATAAGATACCTTTGTTATTCGAAGATCACATGGGAGAGACCAAGAGGGAACAAAGGGGTAATGCAGTGTAGACGATGCCAGGCTTTTGGTCACCTGGCAAAAAATTGTGCTCGTAGGTATAACTGCGTAAAATGTGAGGGTGACCATAAGCCCGGCGAATGCAAACTACAAAAAACGAATGAATCGATTCCATATTGTATTAATTGCAAAAAATATGACCACCCAGCAAATTATAAAGGATGTCCTTTTTACGAAGGATATATGAACAACAGGAGAGCGTTGATAAGAAACGCAATTGAAAAAAACGAAAAACGAAACTCTTTTGTTCAACAAGCTGTTAAAAACGCAAACTTTGTCACAACAAACACTTCTTTTGCCGATCATTTTAAAACCAACTCTCCGGTTGTTCAATCCCAAATAAGAACCACCTCGAATACAGGTGGAAAAAACGTTATTAACGAATTTTTCGAACTCTCTAAGGAGTTATTCGGAACGAGTGTTTCTGATCTTATTTCGAAGATCAGAAACTTTCTACAGAACATAAACAGAGCGGGCTCAATTGAAGAGAAAAGATTGGCTTATTTAGGACTTCTTAGCGAAGTCCTCATTTCAAACTCGAAGTAATGGCATTAAAAATACTAAGCCATAACGTTGGGTCCCTAATTGAACACTCGAGAAGAATTGAATCCCTTTCAATTCTGCTGAATAATAATATAACTGTGGCATTTTTACAAGAAACCCATCTTAATGACAGACATAAAATCTTTTTTGATTCATATGTAGTGATTAGAAATGACAAAAATCAAGGGGTGGCAATAGCCATAAAGAACAACATCCCATTCAAAACAATACACCCAAATACCGTAAACATACTCTGTAACCTGATCTCAGTTGAATATCGGTGCAATGGCCTTAAAAAATGTATTTTGTTGGGTTCAATATACATACCATCAGGTATGTCTGGTGCCTTTTTAATGGAAGAGCTAAACAAATTAAATCATCTCGCTGAGTCCTTCGATGGCTGTATTTTGGGAGGGGACCTAAACGGAAGGAACCCCTTGTGGGGAGATAGTGTCACCAACATGAATGGCAATGGTCTGGAAAAATGGCTCGGGGACACTGATTGCAATTTCACGAACCTAACAACGGATTGTCCAACTTACCCAAGAACTTCATCTTATCTTGATCAATTTTTAATTTCCAGCAACATAATTAATACAATTAACACAAATTGTAGCATCCGTGCCTTACCATCCTTTTCAGACCATCTGCCCATTCTTCTTAATATTAAGTTGGCTGAGGCTGAAATTCCGTTGAGTCAACCTCCCGTTATCAGATACTTCAAACAAACAGATTGGAACAGGTTCAGAATTGTGCTAGACGAAGAATTGAAAAACGTTAAACCCTGCCCAGTTTCAAATCTATCAAACTTAGAAATAGACCAAACAATAAAGAACTTTAACACCGCTTTATTCTCGGCTATTGAATCAAACTCAAAAACAATATCACCAACGATTAAAAAATATGCACTTCTGCCAAATAGCATCAAAATTCTTTTTGAACACAAAAACAAATGGCAAAAACGACTAAAAAAAATATACCATAATAACTACAACAGAACATCGAATGAATATAAAGAATTATCTGGTAGAATTTCCCTACTCAGACAAATTATCAAAGGAAAAGTAGCTAACTGGATAAATGACCAACTAAAAAAAAGACTTTCTAACATTAAACCAGGACCACAAGCATACAAAAGCATAAACAGACTTGTAGGTAAAACAAACAAATTCAGCTGTCAAAAACTAACAATCAATAACATTTCTATTAATGAAGAAGAAGATAAAGTCAAAGCTTTTGGTGATTACTATGAAGAAATTTATAGCATTCATCCAGTAAACGAGGATATCGAGCTCGCGGAACTAGTCAGGGAGAAAATCGAACATGCAAAGCTGTCATTACCGGATAGAATTTTTGTATTTGACATTGAAAACTCAGCTCTATCCCCAATAGCGCCACAAATGTTTACCTCCATAGTCGAAGTAACGTCCATAATCAGGAGTCTGAATAGCAAAAAATCGGCAGGTCCAGACAACGTATCAAATTTCATACTTAAAAAACTTTCTAAAACTGCAATAGAATCGATCACAGTAATCATAAATAACTGCCTTAACAATGGATACTTTCCACTAGATTGGAAAGTTGCCAGATTGTTACCAGTTAAAAAAAAGGTAATTGTTCCGATCTTAGCAACTTTAGACCTATTTCCATGCTTTCCAACGTAGGAAATATATTAGAACGAATTATTAGTAACAAAATGGACAGTCACATAGAAAATTCTTTTGAATTCATATCTGACTACCAATTTGGCTTTAAAAACAACACTCCACCACCCATGCCTTGGTTAAAATCCATAATGATGTTACTAATAATTTAAGAGAAAAGAAATGTACTGTAGCGTGTTGTCTGGACGTGGAAAAAGCGTTCGATAGTGTGTGGACAGATGGTCTGCTATTTAAGATACTTGAAATTGGATTTCCTCCGGAAATTTTTAAAATGCTTCTCAGTTTTCTCTCTGACCGAAGTTTCTTCATAATGCTCCAGACTTTAAAATCTCACCTTATAAAAACCTATCGGGGTGTTCCACAAGGATCGGTATTGGGCCCAAGACTCTATAATTTGTTCATATATGACTTTCCCCATATAATAAAACATAATAGCATATCAGACACCAAAGGTATCTTATTTGCGGACGACACGGTAGTCTTTGCTCATGCCGAATATCCACATGATGCCCTCAGATTCCTCATAAATCATATTGACAAAATAGTTAAATATTACCGGAAATGGGGAATAAAACTAAATATTGCGAAGTCAGAAGCAATCTGTTTTAGGAACTCTTATAGTAAAGGTAAATTGGGAGTAGTAGCCGAAAGTAGAAACTTAACCCTTAAAATTGATGGGGTTGAAATTCCTTTTAAAAACAAAATAAAGTATCTTGGAGTACACTTTTCTAATCTACTCAAATTCAATCCTCACGCTAGGATAGTAAAAGAAAAAGCATTAAAAATCTCAAATATATTAACACCTTACCTAAGACATCGTAGCTTAAAAAAAAACACCAAACTTCTATTTTACAAAACACTTATAAGACCCATTATGCTTTATGCTTTTCCAAGCTGGTTCTCGATTTCACCTACGATGGCTAAAGAACTAGAGATTCTGGAAAGAAAAATTTTAAGACACTGCATAAACAAGAATTTCAAGACAAGAACTAAAAAATTCTCTAACACATATGTCTATAATGAGGCTAAAGTTATTCCACTGATGACTTACGCTTTTGATTTAATGAAAAAATTTACCAATAGAATGAGCTGGTCGGAAAACAGTCTGTTATATGAAATTTACAACCAACAAAAGAGTATCTCCTGGGAGAATTCACTATATCTTTCCCCAATAGGAATTGAGTTGGAGAGCAATACTCTTGGTTTGGAGTGTGCCCTACCATCCTTCTACCAACAAACTGTCCAAGGACAGAACCGTGGCTAAAAAAGTTCAAATATTGTTTTTCGATCGCGCTGCATCCTGGCGTGCTACAGGATTCTTGGAAACTCATTTCCGTGGCTCACTTTAAGTGAATCATGGGGGTGACAACTCCGGGTGGCGGTCAGGATGTGGCGCATTGAACACAACTCATTGGGAAATTAAATTAAAGTCAACTGAAAATGTACAAATAAATTACATGTAAAAATATTTATTATTATCATTACACATTATTCTTATTATCATCATTATTGTAACAAAATTAAAATCAATGAACTGAATACCTATCAAGACAAAAATAAAAAAAAAAAATTAATACAAAAAGAACTTGTAAGATAAAATGAACTATTTATGTTATGTATTTAATTTAATTTAATTGAAAACCATACTTTACTATTGTAAACAAACAAAACCTTTGAATAAGCTGACAAAGAAACAAAAGAAAATTAATAAAACAAACTAATTTAAACTTGTAAATAAAAGAAAACTAAACAAAAACTAAACTTTGGAAAGAAAATCCATGTACAAAATCTTGATGTGTACCTGACATGTAAACATTGTGGTGAATCTCAGCTATGAGTTCCTAGAGTTACACGAATATAGTGTATCTCCCTTATCATAGGTTAGTTTTAAGTTAGGTTAAGTTTTCCACGACTAAAACGTCAAAATAATTGTGAAATAGCTCCATGAGCAAGAGCTCTCCAAACGTGTAAATAGATTAGCAATAGAAGCATATGCCATTAAAACAAGAGGGCCATACTGTACAGTTCTCAATGTATCTTAGTGTAAGAAAAAGACAAATGTATTCATTGTAAAGAAAAGAAAAGACTTAATAAAATTGAATTGAATTGAAAACATTGGGATGCCCTGCGTACCAGAGGAACCACGAAAAAAAAGTGATAACCTCACTAGGTGTCGCTACATACACCAAATCGAGATTTTAAATTTTTGTGGAACGCATTGACTGTCGGAAAAAAAAACAACAAAACAGAGCAAGTACTAACAAGAAGAAAGTGTACGAGGGATGTCTGTTTTATTTTGTGGATTTTTTTGTGTACCTACGGATACACACAATCTTCCTTCGATGTTTTGTATAGATGCGCTTGTGCGTATAGATACATCATGTGTAGGTATGTATATTATATCAAAGCGTATAGAGTAAGAGGGACATATTGTGTGGGAAATGTATGTTTTTTTTGTCGATCTATGAACAGGTGTGGCTATATCGCTGTGTCAATACGATGTTTGTCTATAGTTTATGTAGGTGGGTAGGTAGGTATTCAAGTCAATTAATAGGAAAATGCATTTAGTCAATAAAGCCGAAAAACGTCATTTGTTCTAACTTTCAAAGTGCAGCTCCGATTTAGATGATTTTTTTTTATCTTTTTAGGTACTTTGAAGGAGTTACACGTGTGTGTTTAAATATACGAGTAGGTATTGGTATATATATATAGGTATATTTATATTTATTGAAGTGAATCTTCTTTGGGCGCGTTGAGAGTGAAATTTCAACGTTGAATTTTTGTGAAACGAAAAAATGTAACCGCCACATGTGCAACGCTGAGATCGTTGATTAGCTAAGTGGTGTAAAAATATAAAAGTAAAAATTTGTATTGATATGCATATATATTTAATAGTGCAATAAGTTTGGATTTTTTGATAATCTATATTATTGTAGCAGATAAAAGGGAAAATGTGCAATAAGTTTGGATTTTTTGATAATCTATATTATTGTAGCAGATAAAAGGGAAAATGTCCTTCTATTTATGTCTTTTTTCTAATTTCTTTAATTAGAATGCTAATTTTGAAATTTTTTTGGTGAATAATGAAATTCTAAGAATCTTACTAGTTTAAGATTTTTATCTATCTCATACTGGTATGGAGATATAAATTATTTTAAACATTTTATCTCAAAATAGGCTAATTTCAAAAAATTGAATTAAGTCAGGAGAGTCCGCTAAAAATTTGAATTACAGTCAACTCCGCTTAACTGCACTCTTCTTAACTGAAAACATCGGTTATCTGAAACAAGAAATTTATTCCGGAGGCTTTTTGAGAGTTTTTCTAACAAACTGCTTCGCATAACTGAACTCCGCTTAATTGCAAATTTCGGATAATTGAAACAAAATTGTTTACCTCAAATGAACGTTTTTCACTTATTCAACTCCGCATAAGTGAAACCACGATTTTTTTGT
Organism: Melangyna quadrimaculata; assembly: GCA_949320155.1. NCBI lineage: Eukaryota > Metazoa > Arthropoda > Insecta > Diptera > Syrphidae > Melangyna > Melangyna quadrimaculata. The sequence continues at coordinate 126,910,522 of OX439485.1, forward strand.
TTTTTAAATAAGTTTTATTTATATTCGTTTTGTGTTTAAAAATCGAAAGACTTTGTTGTTTGAATTGTTTCATGGAAATATAACTATTTTGACACAATACAAAAAATCGTACCTACATTTTTTTTTTATTTTAATTTGTTTTGACAAAACTGCGCTTATTTGAAACAAGTTTCAGTTATCCGAAGTTCGGTTAGTTGAAAACTTCGCTTAACTGAAACAAATAGTATGCAATTATGGTGTTCCAGTTAAACGGAGTCGGCTGTGTATACGGTTGCAAAATAAATAAAACCAAATTAAAGTTGTCATATACAAATTTTTGATTTTGCAGAGATTTTGAGTGTAGGAATTTTTGGAAAACTCGGAAAATCTACTCAAATAAACTGATTTATATCTTTTAAATTTTCACCATTACTATTTAATTTTCAAGTTTAGAACCCCAACCCATCGATCATTTTGATATAGAACACATGCTGCGTCTTACGCATATAAGATTAATATCCCTATACATATCGAGATTTTTAGATCGCCAAAGAAGTTTAACTTCTGCCACGAGTACTGAATTACACGCGCGCTTTTTATTTGGGTGTTTGGTTTCTCGGATATGGCTTCTACGATTTGGATGAAATTTTCAGAGTTTGTTTTTATAAATAATAAAAATTAATTATAATAGAATCATCCCACAACCACACCCTATTTTCGTATTTCTTTGTTTAAAGGAAAAGACTCGTTTCTAGGGATCAAGCGTTTAAGATTAAATTTTCAAAGTAGGTATGTTTTGATGAGCAAATTAAAAATTCAGGAATTGTTTTAAAAAGTCAGTTCGGAAATGGCTGCAACGACTTCTAGAAATTTTCACAGATCGTTTTAATAAGCAAAAAAACAAATAGCTACGCCCAATTTACTCTATGTTTGATTTCTCGGTAACGGGTTCTACGATTTGGATACAATTTTCAGAGTTCGTCATTTTAAACAAGGAAAATATTTCTTTTCTTATTTCTTTTTTTTATGGAATTGACGGAATCGACTTGTAGGATTTTCCCGTTTTGATCGTTTTTAAGAACAAGGAAAACAATCAAACAAATTTGTTAAACAAACATGCAAACAGTTCATTTACATAAACATAACAAATTTTGACTCGACTCTACTCTTTAGGTATGATTGATTTCGTTGAGTGGTAATGAGATTCGTTCATTACCACTCACCGAAAGTATACAAAGGTTCGCATTAGCTTCGAGGTCCAGCTAGCTTCAATACCACACAAAGTGATCGCAGTAAATAACAAACTTAATACCGTATTAGTCTCCTCATATTAAATATTATACCTAAATATGTAATGTCTTGTCTTTAAAATAATAAACTTTACCTTAATAGTCTTCTTATTTTTAAAGATTTTAATTTATACCAAAAAGTTTAAACTTAATATTTTTTTTAATCAAAATCATTTCGGGAGAGGCTTCAGCCCCTCAAGCCCCCCCTGGCTTCGTGCCTGTCTATCATTCAATTGATAACCCTTTTGTATATGTAGGTATGTAACCTACCAACCAAAGATACACCAAAACATAGGTACTAATTTTTGTGCATACCTACCTACTTAGAAAAAATATGTCTTTTTCTTAAACATACAAAGTTTTTTTTTTTAATTTAATTCAACTTGAAGGTAGGTATGTAGGTACATTACCTACCTACCTACAATTTTGTATTCTAAAAGTCTACGAATCTCAAAAAAACCATCAAGCTTAAATGGCTAAAGTTCCCTTTTCTTGAATTCAAAAAAAAAAAACTAAATAGATCTTGAAAATCCAAAATCAATCAAAATTAAATTTTCATCCCGAAATTTAAATATTCTATGAACAAAAGGCTTTATTCGTTATTGTCGAAAAAAGAAGAAAAATATATACATATTTCCATTATCCAAAGAAAACAAAAATAAAATTCTACCTTCCCTTTGCTCATGTATGTACTCATGAGCTCACTCTGCTTAATACCCTTGTATGTATATGAAAACATATCCTAGGTAAGTACATGAATATCGCATAAAAAAGGTGTCTGAGTTCCACATTACACCACATTCAGTCCACAAGATTCCACAAATAGTCTAACTTTAGGAGTAAAATGGTTCGTGTATTGATTATCTGTGGATCTTGTTCTTGCTTCTTGCATCGCCACATTGTATATAAAAAAAAGTATTGAAACTTAGGAAAAATTACAGAGCATCATTTTTCTTATAAAATAACTATATGAATTAAAATGGTTAAACACCTTAGACAAAAATCACTAATTTTAAACAAAACCTACTCCTCCCCCACCTTAATCTATAAAAAACAAGTGCAACAACTTCTGTATTCGATATCACGGTAAACATACCTATAAGCCCACGTAATTAGATTTTCGGCTATACCTCCATTACCCACAATTTATGTCGACTCTTTCACTATAAGTTTCCTGAGTATCTAACTCAAACAGCGTTATTTTAAAAACGTGCACCATGCTCTCACTTCTCTCTTCGGATTTATAATAAAGAAAATTTGGTCTTTCAGTCTGTATAATGAGATTTAAAAGTTCTGTGCGCAAATTAAAAAAAAAAACGTTTTAAAGATTTCATTGCTTCCGAGTGAAAGTCTTTTTTGTTGATGTACTTTATATACTTTTAAACACCTTCAATACAAAAATAAAAAATATATTTGTAATCTACATACCTTGAGTAACAATCGACATATTTTTATTTTTTTTTTTAACGGAAGAATTTAACTTTTAAAAATAAAAAATGCAACCACAAGATCAAGACCACCGCATGTGTGAATCAAAAACAATTAAAAAGTGTCGACTTTGAAGTATCGTAACTTGGCCGCCAGACCAAGAGAGAAAGTAATACTTACGCATGACGTGTGTTAGACCGTTAATATTAATTTGGCACTTTTATTTTATTTTATTTTATTTTATTTTTATTCACAAAATTTAAAAACGGTATTTTGAGCACTGTTTTATATGGAGAGGACCCACTGTGCGTCCCTTTCCCCAGCAACACTAAATTTAGTCATCTAACATCTACTTGAAAAGTTGGATAGGTGCATATGCAGTTTACTGATTCTCTTAAGGAGACTCCTAATCTAGAATTAATATTAATTGTTTAAACAATTATAGCTTACAATTTGCGCGCGCGAATTCTAACAACCTAGATTTTTGCATTCTAGATTTTTTTTTTTTTCAAGATTTTTGCAGTTCGAGATTATGCTTTCTATATTTTTGTTTCGAAATTTTTTCAATTCTAGATTTTTTTTTCGAGATTTTTACTTTCGCGATTTTTGCTTTCTGGATTATTGGTTTCTAGATATCGTGGTAAACCCGAAATTACTGCGCTTTGAGTGTGGTGCAATATTATTGTTAATTTTAAGAGAAAAAGGAAGCAGAATTCCACAGAAAAAATTAGAAGACACATTTTGCGAGACAAATCAAATACTTATTTACCTAATATAAAGTGAGGGAGTGCGTGAATTATTCTGATAAATAAATTAAATTCTTGATGTTTTTTTTAAGTTATCAAAGTGAAGCGGACAAATTGGCCTACAATTCCTCAGTGTGAGATTTGTCTCAACTTGAGAAACCCGTCGCAAAATTAAGATATTCCGCCATGCATTTCAGAAATACCTTTTCTTGTCGTAGGTATGTTCTTATGTTTTCTCCTAACAAAAAAAAACGATAAATAAATACTAAAAAGCGACAAAGAAAATAATTTATTCTTACATTTAGCACAAAGACGAAGAAATATACAAGCTAACAGCAATGTATATAAAACCTATAATACTATTAATGAGTCGGTTTTTGTTACGATAGTCTACGCCTAAAGGTGATTTATTATCGCTAGAGAGATTTTCTACTATAGATATTTATATACAATGCTAACAGCAACTGTACCAATTTCACGGACAATTCACAGAACATAAAGCGGGGTACTCATCATCAAACCTGTTCACATTTGATAATGTGTACTCTCTGTTTGACAAACACGTTCTTTGTTCACAAATTTTTTTGATACTGTGTGAGTTTGACGTCAAACAGGTTTGTCAAACCGATCTGATAATATGTACCCCGCTTAAACAAAGTGATTTGAATGCGTTCAAAAAACGGAATAAAGGCTCTCCCAAACCAATGCGTAACATTCGTTGCGGCGAAGAAACATTCGTCAGTCAAAATTATTTCATATGTTTCTCCGCCGCGTTGGTGTGGGCACTCTCATATTTAACCATGTAAATAAATTTTGACATGCGAATGTTTCTTCGCCGCAACGAATGTTCCGCATTGGTTTGGGAGAGCCTTAAACCGAAAAACAGAACATCCATTTTCATTTTCGAAATGGCAATTCACAATAACGAATTGTGTAACACCCAAATTCATAATTCACTTTCACCATGTGAATTCTCAATAAGGGTATTCATGCAACGTGGTAAAATTTATAGGGTAAAAAAATGTATAGAAATTTTATATGTATATTGAAACAAATGGCTTACTTATATAGTTAACGTTAGTATTTAAATTATATTACGATTTTTACCTTTTTCTTAAACATATTTAAATTATTTACCTATACATATATCCGTTCCGCACATATAAGTAGTTATTTGAAGGGTGTCAATCGTTTTTGTTTTTTTTTAATTACATAATTAATAAATAAATAACTTATATCCTAGATTCGTAAATTAAAAGATAAATGGTCTACTCAATAGATTTAATACAATTAACTTGTTTATACTCTTTAATAGCCTGTCAGATAATATTTTCATGAGACAAAAAAGCAAAGCAATGGGTTGTACTTGTTGTACATATACCACTATACTTCATCACATGATTCATATCTTTTTCGTATATTAATAGATTCGTGAAGAACAACCATTTTTAACACCCCACTTTTAACGTAATATTTTATTTTAAGATGTTTTACTCCAACAATTTTATATAACAGTTTTGTCTTCGCAAATGTTAAAATAACATCATTTGTTGCATATGTAGCAAAAAACATTTGTTGTTTTTTTTTTTTTTTTTTTTTTTTTTTTTTTAATGGACAGTAAGATTGTTTTAATTTATTGATTATGTTAAAATGTTGCGGGTTTTAAATTGTTGGTTGTGTATCTGCTAAGTTCTTGGGAAAATGTGAGTAGAAACATATTTTTTATTTAATTTAGAATATTTATTTTATTTGGAAGTGGGAAAAAAGTCCAAAACTGTCCATATTTATTTTTAATTCATTTTTAATAAAAAAAATCAACCAAAACAATTTATTGAAACTTCTTAAGATTTTCACATGCACAGCTGTTTGAGTGAATGTCAAATTGTTTTGGGATAATGTAGTTCACCCCACGGATAGCAGAACGTAAATACAGAGCGAAAGGGAATCGAATTGGTGAATCGGATCTATGGTTCACGGGAATAGCAGAATAGGGCTGTATGTTATATTACGTACTTTGAGTCTGGTAAATCTAATGGATTTGCTTTGGATCGAATCAATCTCCTCTGCAGAAATAATTTTTTCTTTTTATATTTGAGTTATTTGTCATCGATCCACTGATAGCATTTGAGTTTCAAATCGGATGAAAATGGTTCAAAAATCCATTTTAAAGTTTTACCTTATTCGTTTTCCTGATTGCTATAACTGGCTCCTTAAACCCGTATGATACTTTATTTTGCTGTTCATTGTTAGCTCATTAAGGGTGTTCGCATTCGACCGACTCCTCCGACTTTTGTTGACTTTACGAAAGAAAACGTTAGTAAAAATCTATGAAAGACGGTGTTCACATTGGACAGACTCCTCCGACTTTTTTGACTTCTCAGAAATTTATCTCACTCCCAATTCATGGTTCGAAAGAGAGAAAAGTAGTAAATTAAAAAAAAAAATTTAAAAGGTGGATTTTTTTGACGTTTTCTTTTGTAAATTCGGAGTGAGTCCAATGTGAACACCGTCAAAATTTTAATTTTTTTTTTTTAAATGATTTTTTTTACGTATTCTTTTGTAAAATTATAGGAGTTCGTTCAATGTGAACACCGTCATTATATGTTTAAGTGTCAGCCAAAAGAAAAAGAGATGTCAGTATTTTTATTAAAAGAACGGCGTTATGTTTTCACATTTACAATGTCCCACAAAAGTAAATATACACCAAAACTAGTGTTCTCATGAGTCCAGTGAATATTCTTTTTTCTAGTCACGCTTTTTTCGCATCTTATACAAGTTACACTGCATATGAACATACATACTTACTTCTACACTTCATATATCAGTTTTTAAAAGGTAAACTCATATTCCTAAAAAAAACGAAGTTATAAAATTTATGAAATATTTTTTTTTCATTTATTGTTAATACATACTATTAATTTGTATTTTACAATTTGTTTGACTATTTAATTTCATTATTAAATACATTTAGGTAATTTTGAAAAGATCAAACATTAAAATGGTTTTTTTTTATATTATATATTATGATAATAATTACACTCAATTATTTTTTTCTCTGTATGGATTAAATTTAAGAATAAAGATAAATAAATTATACTAAATAAAATTGAAATTGCATATTGAAAAAATATAAGTTATAGGGAAAAAAAATGTTTACAAATTTTATATGTATATTGAAACAAATGGCTTACTTATATAGTTAACATTAGTATTTAAATTATATTACGATTTTTACCTTTTTCTTAAACATATTTAAATTATTTACCTATATATCCGTTCCGCACATATAAGTAGTTATTTTAAGGGTGTCAATCGTTTTTCTTTTTTTCTTGTAATTACATAATTAATAAATAAATAACTTATATCCTAGATTCGTAAATTTAAAGATAAATTGTTTACTCAATAGATTTAATACAATTAACTTGTTTATACTCCTTCTTAAAGCTTGTCAGATAATATTTTCATAAGACAAAAAAGCAAAGTAACGGGTTGTACTTGTTGTACATATACCTCTATACTACATCACATGATTCATGTCTTTTTCGTATATTAATAGATTCGTGAAGAACAACCATTTTTAACACCCCACTTTTAACGTAATATTTTATTTTGAGATGTTTTACTCCAACAATTTTGTATAACAGATTTATATGACAGTTTTGTCTTCGAAAATGTTAAAATAACACCTTTTGTTGCATATGTAGCAAAAAACGTTTGTTGTTTTTTTTTTTTTTTTTAATGGACAGTAAGATTGTTTTAATTTATTGATTATGTTTATGTATTTAAACTGCAACAACAAACCTCAACCAAACAATTAGATAAAAACTGTAAAATAGATCTTTTAAGACAGTTGTTTAAATGTGTAACGAAGCTTATTTTTATTTAACTAATAACCATTAGTATTTCCCCAGCATTAAAAGTTTGTAGTTACAAATATACTATCTAGTTTTTGTTTGTGTTATGATAATTACTGTACTGTCTTCAAGTGGACTGTTTTCCAAAAAATCCATTAAACATAATCCGTCATCACACCAGTGCTAAATTCTTATACATAAATAATATCTGGGTTTTAAGTATTTAAATTAAAAATATAACTTTAAAAAATGTCTTTGGTTAAATGATGTTAAAATTTAATTTAAGGACAAACCTCTAGACAAGACAATAATATTATAACAGTTTTTCGCTGTTAATGTTATGCTTGCATCAACGAGGTTCACGCGGCTTGAAACAAAAACTCAAAATAACCATAAATTGACATATTTTTTAGTCATTTCCTTAATTTAAATTATTGAAAAACTTTTAATTTTTTTTTTAGAAGTAATATAATTAGTTAACAGATTTTATCTTAACAATTTATATCTTGTTGAATTTTAAAAAATATGCCACAGTTTTTCCACTTAAAAGACATGTTAATAAAATCTGAACCATACATACTTTACTAAGCGAAAAGCCTTAACATTATTTGTTTTGTTCTTGCGGCATTGGGTTATCCAACTACTGACTACTGATCGGCAGAGACAAGATTTTTCATAATGCAAAAGTAATATTCATACATAAAAAATATATTCTATTTTTTGTAGGATTTCAGATTTAAAGAGCTGAAAAGTAACTTTTCATTTTATATTAAAACCAGTCATGAGGCGAAAACTGAAAAAGCATTATTTTTGAGCGCTTTTACTCTAAGTTATAAACCCTTTATACATACATTTATTTTTCTATCAGACAAGAGTTCCTATTTTTGTGTAGGATAAATCGTTTTCGTGATATTGAAAGCTCGTTTTCAAAATGGCGGCTTCAACAGAATACTTATAGCCATGTTATTTTGTGTGACGAATTTGAGCAGTATAGTCTTTCAAATAAAAAATCCCCTGCCGACCGTGCTATGATGAAATTAAAAATAACATATTAAAACCGTAAACATAAAACAAATAAAAAACAATGAAGATGCTCATTTAATGACTGTTCATATGAGAACGACGGACGAATAAACTAACAAATGGGATTTAAAACATTAGACCTACATTATTCAGAAAATCCAAACAAAATGGTAGGTATTTAATTTTTGTTAATGTTTGGATAGTAAAATTTACATTTTAATAGCTAAAATAAAATACATTTGATAAAACAAATTGGACGTCACGAATTGCAATTGATTGTTACGAATTGTCAAACTCTATACTTCGCGTTCCATACCATGCACACTGCAACGAATGAATTATTCGCGCGCGTCTAACCTCAAAATAACTATTGTTCTTGTTAAATTCATCATTCGCGACGATTTAAAATAGATTCAATGTGAAAGAAATATCAAATTTGACGAATTTTCCTTCATTCGTAGTTCGTTGGTCGCTATCATATGAATAGTACTTTAAGGCTCTCCTAAACCAACGCGGAACATTCGCTCTGCAGGGCGAATCATCCACAATAACAAAAAATGACAGATAACAATGCTATATAACAACAAAAACTGCCGTCGGCGAATGTTTCGCGCCGCTTTCGTGTTGGCTTGGGAGAGCCTTAATGAATGTAGTTTCAAGTGAAGTAATTGACGATTGTAAAATGTTTATCAGAAATAAATCGATAACTTATATCGATTTATCAATCAATTGATATCTGTCTCCGTAGTAAAAATAATAGTATACCAAAAATGTGTGACTTAATTGATTAACTATTTTCAATTAAACATAGATCTTAACTGAGCATATATTTTAAGAAAATATTAAGTGTATTCATGCAACGTCGTAAAACACTAGATAAGTTTACGGTTTGGTTAAATTTATCATTTGGTTAATGAACTGTCAAGTTTTGTATGGGGAATGGTGTACACAATTTGGTTTAAATTATTTTGACTTTTAGAATTAGGTGTGTTCAAAAATATGATATACATAATATGATATCTCACTCAGAGAACTCAAGAAAACTCTGCCGTAACTATCGAATCGCGATTAGTTGGCGATAAAAATTGTGACTTATACTACGTTTCCAACGGGCACTAAACCGAGATTTAGCAAGATTTACACAAATCTCCTTGAAATATCGAAGATTTACCACACAAATTGAAATCTCCTCAAATGAAGATTTCAAATAAATCTCCTTCAAATCTTCTTAGAAACATTAGTTTGTCAAATCAAACAAACCTTTTTTTTTTTTTGAGAATAATTGTGGAACCGACCTATTTGCCATTTTCTTTTATTGACAGATGGAAATATAAACAAAAACTATCTATCGCACTTCCATTTCATATCAAAAAAATGAAACACTATTTGACCCGGGGCTTAGACGAGCGAGTAGAACTAGTAGCATTTGTATCATAGTTAGTTTTATGGATTTGTGTGTGACTAGTAGCTCTCTGCGCGTTTTGTCAACTAGTATGATTTTTTAAAAATATTTCATACAGAAAATATACAAATTATGGAAACTATGGAAACAAAACAAATAAATGAAAACAATATACAAAACTAGCACGATAAGTGGCAGGCAAAAATATTATACTATTTGGGCTACTAGTTGGCTCTCTCGTGTTTAGATACACTAACACACAAACGCTACTAGTTCTACTCGCTTGTCTAAACCCCGGGTGAATGTTTTGTCATAATCCTCTTTTTGATCTTTTTGTGCAGTGTAAATACCAAACTTATCTCATTACCTAAATCTCGGTTTAGTGGTCGGTGGAAAAGTAGTATTAAAACGTAGTTTATGCAAGAAAAAATAATTAGGACGTCTACATTTAATCAACGATCAGGAAAGCTACTTTTTAAGGTACTAATTATAAAGGTAGAATTATAAAGGTTCTCAAAACCTAATGCGAACCATTCGTTGACTACGACGAAACTACATCAACAACGTTTTGTTATTGCTGTTTTCTTTTTCGTCATCGAATGATTCGCATTGGTTTGGGTGATCCTTAATAGTCGAATTGAGCCATAATTCATTGTATCACTTTTTTCGTTCCTGCCTCAACAAATGTCAGTTTTACTTCCGTGAGGTGTACTAGGCGCGCACCTCACTACCAAAAGCAATAACCCAAATCAAGAAACCGACATTATGTGCGCACTAGGTATATGCTTTTATTTGTATTCGCTCATGTTCGTCCCACCACTACCTTCAGCCTACGACTATTGTCGTTCCATCGTGTATTTTACATTTTTTTATCGTTCCGAGACATTCGGCTCCGATTACGCGTTGTTATGGGAGAGGTTCTTCATTTAAAAATAACTTCAAAATCTAAACACGTCTAATCTAACACACACCAAATATGTCAAATAAACGAACAGCTGATTCAATTACACAGCATTTAACCAAATGAATAAATACAAAAATGAACTAACCACGTTGTATGAATAACCTGATTATTGATAACTATACGACCGATACACCAATTTGTTTGATAAAATAAAAATTATATCATAATTGATAAATTGACAACATTTATTAAACAAAAAAATAACTTCGCCTGAAAGCGAATTATATGACATTTCTACTTGGACACTACACGATCATATTGCCTTTAATTACTCCGAATAATAAAATCGTATTTTTATTTTCACATTAATAGAAGGTATGTACATACATTATATTTTAGCGTGACAAAAAAAATACTTTTAAAGAAAGGATATTTTTTTTTTAATTTTAAACTAATTGAAATTTTGAACTTGGTGGTTTGATGGTGATTTTATAACAAACCGGCCGTCTTTATCAAGGCTTAATAAAAAATATAATTCAATGATAAGATTTCTACATTAATATAACATTAAAACACGTTACGTAATATCAAATATTTTAAGCGCGCAAGCCATTATTGTTTTGAGATCAAAATAATACAAGAATTTTGCGACAAAAAATTGTCGCCAGAAAATGACATACATACATATAAAACTAAAAATTTCCAATAATATGTACATACTTTAAATCTTGTGTTTGCTTGATTTTGTCGAGTTTTTTTGTTTACAATTTAAAGGTTATAATTTAAAACTTAATTATTTATAATTAACCTACTGCACAGAATTTTTGTTATACATAGTACTGTCAAAACTGCTTGTACTATTTCTTTGGAGATTGTTTATTGATGGAGGGCTGGCAACAATTTGTTTAGGTGGTTTAAAATTGCCATTTGGAACCGGGTCAGATTGTTTTTTATTTTCTAAAGAAGAAACTAATGGTATGTTTTCTTGACTTATATTAGCCGATTGCGAAGCATTTTGACTCAAATCGACTGGTATTATTGACTGCTGGGGTGTTTTGTCACTGTACATGCCACCGTTCGAATTAAGTTCGGTCACATATGAAGAATGCATTTTATTCTCGATTAACGTTGGTAACGTCTTCTGATCTGATGATGGAATATTTTGTTGTACTGCTGTAACAATTGGTGATGGAATTTTTTCAATTATTGTGGTAGCCGCTGCCGCCGTCGGAGTAGTTGTCTTTGGAAGTTTTTGTTCGTTTTGCTTTTTTTGACCCGTTGGTGAATCCTTTGGTAACTTTGGTATACGAAATAGTCTTAAAATACTTGTCCTCGACAATTCTTTTGTTCCAGATTTGTTAACGTTAGTTAAACAATTTTGACCCACCTCAGTGGACCTAATATTAAAGTCTTCCTTATTGGTTTTAAGATCTGATCCGTAGGATTTAAAGAAATCTGTAAATTTACTGACAAAACTTAAGTGTAGTTCTTGGTGCTTTGAACTAATGCTTGGCAGCAGAGGATGTTTTGCGTTTTTTTGGCCTATTTTAAACAGAAAAAAAGAAATAATAGAAATAAAGAGAATAAGTTAGTTAAAATCTCAAATAAAATTTAAATTACAAAATATATTTTTTCAATACCTATTTTCAAGGTTTTACACGCATATTATAAATAAATTTTTATTCAAAGACATCTATGATTGGCAATATGAGAAACAATATGATTGCGTATACATTTTAATTGCTAATCTTGTCGCGGTGTTGTGTTAACTATTTATTATTGGGATTAGTGTAAAGTAAATCGGCCTTATCACAGGCCCCGTCGTAAAAGATTCGTACTATTAAGCTTGAAAACAAGTACCATGTAACCGTCGTCGTAAGAAAAATACTGACAAGATTTTGTGGGCTATCGATATAAGTTTTCACGTCCTCTGAATTGGTTTGGAAATATTTTAGTTACGACGCCAGGTTTAATACTTTTTTTTCGGGATTCGTAGTACGAAACTATTACGACGGGACCTGTGATAAGGCCGAATATCTTTTTATATCATCTCCGAACGGGAGTGTAAGATAAGCGTTTTTATATTTGAAGGCCATAAATAGTTCTGTGACCAGTTTCATCAATGTTCTCGCTCTAAAAGTTTGATTTTATATTAATATAATAAATTATTTTAGTATTTCATCAACAACTAAAAAATCACTATGGGCAAAACAAGTTTTATACTGCAGGCATTCACAATTCAAACCGATAAATCTAGACGTGAAAGGTCAGACCATAATCGTTTTTTCAGAGCAGGTGCCCCATTTGCTATACAAATTTCTTAAATATCTACAAGCATTTTCATAAAAACTGCTCAGATTTGTATAATGAACAATACTGCTTTGAGCACGTGCTCCGTATCATTTCACACAGTCTCACTATTTAATTATGCAATTTCGTTTAGTTTTTTTTGTAATGGTCTTGATCTTCCAAATCCAACTATAAAATTCTGGTTTAAGTCTAAAAAAGTTTTAATCACCAATCTTACACAAGCGAACGTACGAGTAGAATCTAAATTTTAAGTCTGTTCTTTTATGATAAAAAATGCAATATAACACGTCGTCTCTTGTATCCGAATGCAACATATATGAAACGAGGTTTGGCCAGCTAATTGGGACTGAATCGTGGGGTGTGGCTTGGTTGGGAAATATATGTGATCGCAAAAGGAATAATTACCCATTACTGTATCCGAAGTTGTACCTACATATATTGAAGTTGTATGTACTTCTTTATTAGGGTTTCTGAGGAGTCTCATCAATGATTCAACTTATTCAGCTAATCAGCTTTTAGTATACTTGCAATTTATTGCAATGCTTTTTTCTAAATATACACACGAAAAACTGCTTTCTTTTGAATTATCTTAGAATCAAAACAAATTTATTTGGTTAGAAATTGAAAATTAAATCACTTCCTGAACCGCAACATATAAAATCCTTCCAAATATCTTTTTCTCATATAAGAACATAGTCAATCATTGTGTTACCGCATTTTATCGGTCTTTCCACAGATAAAAGTAGACATGGAAACAGAAAAACGGCAATTGACAAAACCTTTCCTCCTTTAGTTGGATTATTTGTTCTCAAAATCTCCAAAAAAAAAAGCATAAATACTCAAAGCTCTCTACCAAAACCCAAAGAAAAAGCCTCAATGATATGCATCAACGTGGCAATGGCTACTCTCATTCATTGTACTTACACACAGAGGCTACAAGCAGTATTCTTTTCTGCTGTTTGATGTACAGTAAGTGGGATATACGTGGGTTTGACCAAGATTACAGAAACATTTTATAGGCAAATCAGAGATTTATTTTTGAATTTCAGTGGCAATTTGTATAGTTGTGTGCCACGTGATCAGCAACAGGCACCAGTGTATTTCAAAAAGCTCTTCCATAAGGCCTGTACTGACTATTTTTCTTGGACAGTTTATAATGTTCCACATTCAACATGATATGGTTGTAAGTATACATTTATACATATTTTTTGTTCTCAAATCTAAATGGTTGTTTTAATTACTTTAAAAATTCGATTCGAGTGTTCGGTTTAAATTTGAACTTAATTTTGTTTACGTTTCTTAAAATTAACGAGGTGTAGACGCCATGAAATAAGTCGCTTATCACAATCATGTGAAAAAAGTATAACTTGGAACAACAATTTTCGTCAATATCAAATGATATTCCTATAAAATATAATTTTATTCTTTATTTAATTTATTTATATACGGTTAGATTGTAGTAGCAATTTTGTTTGAGATAATTTTTTCCAAAACATATAAAAATATTTGAAATTGTTAAATCACATTTGTTCCTTTTCTTGTGCGTTATTATTGGGTGGATTTAACTACTTTATTAACATTTATATACAATAGTAAAATAATTATTTTATAGGAGGGTGTTGAAGTTATAGACCATTGTGTTTAAATCAAAGAAAACAAAAGCCTTGGTGTGACCTATCACTTCTACAAATTTGTCCGATTAATTGTAAACAGAATGAGATTTTTTAATAGTCACTTTAAACCCAGATAGTATTTATTCTTCAAATAACCCAAACGGTTGTCCCTGTTGTTATAACATTTATATTTATTCGTCTGATACCTTAACTGTTAGTTTAAAAATAGAATGTATAGTTCTAAATAGTTGAAATAAAATGTCACCTTAGTCAAGGTTGAGACAATAGATGGTTTAAGTTAGAAAACTCTTAGACAAGAATGCTTGCATAAGTTTAAGGCTATTCAGTGGAGAGTTAAACCAGAGTTAGTTAACTCTGGAAATAGATTCGTCTGTAGATACCTCAAAAAGCAATTTTTAAGTGGAGGACGAAAGCAGCAAGGCTTCACACGGAAGATGAAATATCAAAAGCATTTGTTGAGTTAAACCAAAGTTAACCCACTAAATTCGTTGACTTAACTTGGGTTTAACTTTCACCCCGCACTTAAAAACTGGTCCTTAGCTAAACTGTTTGTGTATCTATAAAAAAAAAATGCAATATATTTAAGACAGCATTCATTCTGAATAGAATACTTCAATGTAAAACCTCTAAATAATTTAAAAATTAATAAAATATATAAATTCAAAACTAAAACTATGTAATTAAAAAAATTATTAATTTGATTTCTAAATAATAATAAATATAATCACAAAAATTTTGCACTTTATCTTTTTCAATTTGTATCTTTTCTTTACTAGTTATTAAAAGAAATATATGTAATAAAAATGTGTGTGGTTAGTTTTTGTGAGAATTGTTGATTAAATATAAAGTTATTTATTAGGCAAACAATACTTATAATGCATATTAAATATTAATACTTATAAGTTAAAACATAAAAATAACCGACCATGCAAAAATGTGTTTGATGTTAAAGAGAAATTAAAATCCACATACCTCAGTTTTTTTTTTTTTAATTATTGATTTAAACATAATATATAAAATATCTGTTATAGGAATTCATTTTGGTATTTTTTTTTGGTTTGACTTAGGTGAATTTATATTTTTACCAATAATTGTCAAGTACATTTTTGTAAAATGTTTTATTATTTGGTTTTCATGCTATATTTCCAATCTTGTTTTCTTACTCATTTGAGTCTCAGAGTGCCAATAACACGGCTTCCGTTATATCGTAGCTGGAATAGTATTTTTTATAGAATAATTAAATAAATATAAAAGAAAAAGAAAAAAAAATAGAATCGCAAATCAGATAGTTTACTAAAAAATTACGTTTTAGCAATTTTATACAATTTTTTTGTCAAATAATTAGCTTTACTTTCAAAACCAATCTACAAATGTATGCAAAATAAAAACAAAACAAATTAAAGTTATTTAACAAATAAAAATGCAAAAAGAAATAAAAAAAAGAAGTAATTTTGGATAAGAAACACGATTTAAATCGTTGTTTTTATTTAGATAATTTATTCAATAGCAAATAATCAACCCTATTTCAGAATTTGTCTGAATTGAAAAGTTGTTACAAATAATTTTAAATAAAAATAAATTATGTTTGTTTCAGGATTCGTACCAAAAATCCAATAAGTATATTTGAATAAAACAAAATATTAAAACTGTGGGCAGACCTCTTGACTGAGTTATAAATTTGATGATAAAACCAATCAATTTTATTTTCTTAATGTTTTCATCTTCGTTATTAACTATGGATGAAACAAATTATAGAACAAAACTTGAAAAGCTGCATATAAACCTGGATAAACTTTTATGGCGGCTTTTGATGTTAGTTTTGTTCCAGAAAAAAACTTTTCTGTACTGTAATTTTAAATCTTGCCAATCATTCCTTTTCGAGAAATCCTTATCGCCTAAATTTATTTTGATATACTTAGAAGGATAAAATTAGTACTTTTAGATACTACCGTAACGTAAAAACTTATAAGCAATACAATTTGTTTTATTTTTAATCTTATTTTAAAAACCGAGTTACGTAACAAATCGTAGGATTGATTCCAATCGAGGTAAAAAAAATAAACTGTGTAATTAAATTTAGAAAAAGTTGGGAAGATTAGACTTAGAAAAATTTTTTCTTATAAAACATTTAATTGTACGAAACTAGTGTATTAACTCATTTGAATTAAAAGTAACAAAATCTCGTCCTTTTTAACTTTGTTGAAATAGCTACAAAGTTAGTTATAAATGATATTTAAATTCTTGAACAAAATTCATACTCTGGCATTCAAATGTTTATGGAAATCGCATTTTAAATATTTATTAACTATAAGAAAAACTTTAATTTTGTGTCATACATAAATCAGGGCTATTGAAATAAATGACAAAAATATAGCCCGCCCGGATTCAGTTAGTTCAATCTGTTTAAACATCGTTGTAGCTTTTTTTTAATTTCTCGTCCGATATTTATGCATATGTATTGTAATCATTTTGTTTGTAATACATAATATACATATTAAGACGCGATAGCTGTGTAATTTAATTTTTTGTCCTACAAAATTTTTATTTATTTGTTACAAAAAAATTGATCGAATATCGACAATATGTACATGTACAATGTAGTTGTACGTTTTGGTTTGTGTTAATATTTATTGAATAAAATAAGTTACAAAACTTCAACTAAACATGCAAAGGTGTATGTAAAATTTTCAAGAACTTTCTAACTCATGCACTATACTTTGTTTCACTTAATTTTATGTCGAGAACTTGTTCTTGCTAATTTGACAGGTTCAATACTAGAAAATGCATTTTATATATGTTGTTCATGTAAATTTATTTAGAAGAATTTGTATGGAAATAAGGTTTTGGAAGATTTTCCATAACAAAACATATTTTTTTTTTTAATTTTACCAATTGTGCCTTTGAGATCGATTTATTTAAATATTGAGCTAAATTCTACCGATCTTAATATTCAAATTATGTGCAAGTTATTTATAATACATGCAGTTTTCAAATAATTTTTTTTTTATTTAATTTTAAACTTAAAATGGTGAAATCAATAATATATAATGAATGTTTTCTGTTGTTTTTTTTATTTGCAATAGTAAAAGTATGAAAGACTATTTTTTTTTTATTAATTTTAAAAGACAGATTAATACAATCAGTGCAACGTCCATTCCATATTATTTAAAAGCGAAATTTGTCTGTAGGCTTGAGATATCCTTTTCGAGATAATTTTCGGAAAAAAAAGAAACAAAACGTTTAGTAAACATTCAAGTTATACATCGTTACATAAAATAAACAAACAAAGCGCTTACATTGAAAGAGGTTTAAGGCCATTTCTTAAAATAAAAACTAGTAACTCCTGCGATTCGACTCAGTTCAGAGTTTTCCAATGAATTTTGCACAAGAAAACCTACTTATATCTTCACAAGATATTTTTTTTTGTTAACGTTACAATTATGGAGAATTTAAACAAGTAGTTTTCGTCATACCTTCGAGGGGGTGAATTGTTCATCGGTTTACAACTAACTTAATTAAGTTTTACAAAAATTCTCATGTGAATTGCAAGAAATTATTGAATGGTTTAGAATAGAATAAATAGAATAATATGTACATACTAGTACATGTTTTAATTGATAAAAGATTTTTTTTTGTTTGTAAATTTTTCGAATGTGATTTTTATTATATTCTTTTAAGTACGAATTAACAGTTATAACCAAAAAATGAAGACATGTGGAATGCTCTTCCAGGCTCTATTTCTCGTTAACATTTTAATATTTCAACGGTTCTTAAATCCTTCCCTATTTTCCTAACGCTAGAGTATGCGTTCATTATAAACAAACAAAAAAAGCTTTAAGGGTCAGTTTGTTCAAAGCTAATCATCTTTTACAAATAATTCAACAGCTAAGTCATCAAATCTGTTTGTTGACCAACATTTTTATTGAATAATACATTATGTTTTGTTAGACATTGAAATTTCTGATTTGGATAGATTATTACCATTTACTTGTAATCAGAGTCGGTGGAATTAAAATAATAGATTAAAGCCACTCTATACAAGCTGGCGCTAAGAACTCTATTTGCTACTTATATCATCAAACGTAAAACGTTAAATTTGTGAAATTGAAAATATTTAAGCCAACTGGGAACACTTTCAAAATGGCCCTTTTATAATAGTTGCTTTTATATAATGATCTGGGCCGCACGTAACTTGATACAACCGATATTAATACAATCGGGCATAGATAGTTCCTTATTTCGACCAGTCGGTTGTTTTCGATTCGACTAACCCAAATTAGGAACTGACTGTGCTCGATTGTATTTCTTTAATTCGATCGTTTGAAGTTACGTGCACCTCCCGTTTGTTTAAGTTTATTTATGAACAGTTTTCAGAAGCGCTTTTAAGATTAGGATGTCATTGCATGAAAATAGTTTTTTGAAAACCCATAGGTTAACATTTGTAATTTAGAAAAGAATATGGATGGCCAATACCAGCAGCGCTGCGATTTCTTCGCTTTTTCTTCTGACAAGTTACTAAAGGAGTCCATATTTTGGACAAAGAAATTTGGCGTTTCAAAAATAGTTTCCTTATTGATTGGATATATCTTTTTTTTTCATTAAGATCTCTCATTATTAGTTTTTAAAAAAAGTTATACAGCTAAAACAAATACATTAATTATAAAAAAAAACAGTAAAATCCAACAATTTTATATTTATAATTAAATATTTTGATATTACATGAAATCTAATGTGAAGCGAAGTACAAAATACATGATTTCTTATCTAAAATTATAATAAAAATGTAAATATAACAATCTACTACAATAGAAAAAAAGCTATAGTATACATACTCCTACATATTATAATTGAAGAAAATACAATAGTGAAAGTGTGTATGATTATATCCTTATTCTATTTTTCACTGGATTTGAATATAATTTATATTATTACTGTTTCATGTTCAATTATACATAACTATCTTTCTTCCTACACAATTTATATTAATAATATAATATATATTTGTAATTTATACATTCTGAAGGACCAACTTAATTTATAATATTGTCATATCGATCCACGATTTTTAAAAGCAACTATTCGATATGAACATTTGTCAAAATGTATATAATGTGTACAACTGTCCACACGAAGTCTATTCGGTTCGAGTTAATTGTGTTGTCAAAAACGAGACAGCATTTCACACAATTTTTTCACATAATAAGATTTTACCAATAAGAGACCTTCGTCTACCGTCTGTGAGACCTCATGTTAAGAAAATTAAATTGAAAAAACTTTAGACTAAAATGGGCAGAAATTTAGATTAAAGGAACATCGATACAATGAATGCGGGATTTATCGAATATGAAATCATCAAAATTACAATTTCTTTCGGTAACAAAAAATTCACGTATACGGGATTTTGGCGCATACGGGAAGAATATTACTGTCTGAATAAGGCTTTTGTACTGGTATGAATGCAGAAAATTAAAAAATAGATAATATGTTTTAAATAATTTATAGCTCCATACCAATAGGAGATGGATAAAAAACTTAACTAGTAAGTTTCTTAGAATTTCATTATCTATTCACCAAAAAGTTTCAAAACTCTGGCATTCTAATTAGCGAAATTAGAAAATCCACATAAAAGGACATTTTCCCTTTTATCTGCTACAAAAATATAGATTATCCAAAAATCCAAACTTTTTGCACTATACAATATACTACCAATAAAAATTTTAAATTTTACTCTACCTCCCACTGCTAATCAATGTTCGCAGCGTTGCGCATGTGGCGTTACATTTTTTCGTTTCACAAAAATTCAACCTTGAAATTTCACTCTCAACGCGCGCAAAGAAGTTTCACTTCATAAATTTGTCATTTGCCATAAACTTTAAATCAGAAATGCTTTTCTAAGTAAAGGCTTTTTATTTACTTAAATCATCTCCTTCCATTTTATAATACCGAAAATCTACACACAATTTAGTTTGTTCTCCTTTTGTTCGCAGAAGATGAGCGTGATTCGGTGGACGCTGTATATCCAGTTCATACAAAGGCATACACCATATTGCAAAAATGGAGAATCCTAAGAAGCGTGCGAAACTAAATACATATTTCTGTGTCTGTCATATGACTAGGATCATTGTAGTAGAAATCTTCGAAATGGGTTATAATGGTGTTTTCATAAAAAAAAAAAATAATTTAAGGTTTGGCCTGATAAAAAAAATGCGCACGACTGGATCGCACAAAACTCGCTCTCGTAGCTAACAACTTTAACGTAGCTTGAAATAGCCAACGTACATATGTATTGGTTCCATAACATTATGATATAATTAAAATAAAAAGTTTTAAAAACAATAAATGATTACTATGAATTACTAAAAATTAGTTATTTTAATAGCTAAAACAGATAGAGCTCAAAACAAAAATGCCATCTGATTTATTTAATAAATATGAATTTATGAATAAGAAAATTCAAAAACCGTTAGAGCGTTTTTTTTTTTAATTAATTTTTTTTTATATATAAAAATTCTTCAACATTTTTTAAAATAAAATTTGGTTTGCCAACTTTTAGTATTTAATAAAATACAAATTTTCACAAAATCCAAAAATTATTTTTTCGAAATTTTTTATATGCAAAATTGTTAAAATTGTGAGCGAGCTTTTGTATAAAAATTTTGGTTGAAATCGATTGTATGACAGTACCTTTAATAACCGTTATAAAAAAATTTTTTTCTACCAAAATATTTATTTTAGTAATTTTAGTACCTCATAATTTTTTTTTGGAAAATCGTTAGAGCCGTTTTTGAGATAAATCAATTTTTGTATATTGGTTCTATCGCAGGTACCGTTATTTTTTGAGCTAAAAAAAAAAATTTCAATTTCCCCTCTAGGGAATCCCATAAGAACCTTAAGTCCAAAGTTTGAAGAAAATCGCTTCAGACGTTTAGGCTGCAGGTCGAGGTACAGACAGACAGACAGAATTGCGGGACCCACTTTTTTCGCTCTCTCTATCATCGTAATGTTAGGGAAAATTATTATTTCGAAATTTTTTTTTTGCACGAATCCTAAACTTGCCCTATACTACGTATATCGCAAGTAAAAATATGTCAGGAAAAAATGTCAGAAAATTTAAGAAACAAAAAAGCGACTGGCCCCTTGCAAAGAGTATAAGTTCAGCTCATCGGAAGAAACCATCATTAGGATTAGTGCAATGGGCGATTCAGTGCAAGGATTTTTGGTTCATTTGCCTCTTGATCCAAACGGTCAAATTTTGTTCTCAAAGAAATCTAATACATTTGAAAGGACTTTTGAAAAGAAAGTTTGAGCCAACCCCACCTCATGGTCTTTTCTGCAAAGAAACTCACTTTTTAATGAAAGGAGGAACAACGATAGGTTTCTTTGATTGAGGCAAGAAATCAGACAGGGTATCTATCAAATGTTTAAACAATAGCTTGTTAACTCTATAACAATGATGGAATATGTATGTAGATCAAAACTACATATATCAAAATTGAATGAGTCAATAAAATGTTTCAACTTACAGTGGTTCTGGTAGCTCTAAAGGATTTAAATGATCCCTTAAACTCGCCTTATTATTCTCTGCTCATTTCGTCCTCTTTGCTCTATTTCGTCAATTAATAATAAAAACGATATTCTTTGCATTATCTATTATTTTGTTTATAATTTAAACACTGCACAAAATAAATGAACTTTTGTTTTCGTTTGCAAGATCAAATGTCAATCTCTTCGAAAACAATATTCGAATATTTTTTTTCCATTTTCATGTTGGTAAAAGTTGTTCCCAGGGAAAAGCATTCCGTGGGGAATTCCCTATAGGAGGAATGCGTTCCCGGGAACTATAAAATTCCGTTGGAAAAATATTTGCCAAGGAATTCCCGATAGGCCTGACTATGTCCAAATGAGCTTGTGGTTTATTTTGACATTTAATTAATTTGACAGGTAGTACTCGATTTTTCCCCGCTTAAGAAATGCAATTTCCCGTTGTATTCAGAAACAATTGCATTTTATATAATAGGTTACTTTTGTTATAAAAGCTAAGGACAACGACTAAGAGCACTATAAAATGTGAATATTCCTCAAAACCTATAGTTATCAATGCATTTTAGACAAGATTTGGCCTTTGACCTTTTGACATAAGAAAGAAGAAGTGGTTACTGCTATAATTTCATCTGCTCCTTCTAATGCTCATAGGTTCAACAACATAAGCCAGAAAAAAAAAATACATACTAAAGGCGATTTATTTGAGTTCAAAAGGCTTGCAAGTCTACCTTATCAAAAATTCTATACTATGGAGTAGGAATACCTTAAACTTTATATTCAGTTCATGGATGTGTATTGGGAAGGATCTTTACTTTATTTTAGCTAAATGACCAGAAAATACTTTTAAAAGCAAACTATTTATATTTTTAACACCCTTGGCTCTTAATGGGTTGAATAATGTCGACAAAATATTTAAAGCAGCTATTCAGAAGAATATGTATGAAATCAAACATTTTTTCGTTTTGACGGATCTCTCTCTAGAGTCGAATATTATTATATTCTACTTGATCGGATTGAACATGGAATTCACTTGATAAAGACGTCTTATAACCAAGTTTCACACAATTAATAACCAACAACTTAAAGGACCGAGAGTTCAATATGTAAATGCCATTAACTTTTTTGTCTTCTAACACTAGAATTGTTATAAAAGTATAACAAATCATATTTAAATCCAGTGAAAAATAAATTCTAAATTAAATAGTATAAAAAAAAATTAAATAACGCAAATTTTATAACTCAAATTGTATAACCTAATTTGACTACTGTTTTTAAAGAACAAAAAACTTACAAATTCTACAATGCAAAGTAACTCAAATAGATTCTGGTTTACCTAATTTCCTTGCTTTCCAATAAAGATGAGTTATTCACTTCACTAACAGCATTAATCATCGAGCTAGGTGAAAATGGCAAGTGATATATTCCAGATGTATCCATGAACTGATCGCTCTTTATTAGTAATTCATTCTTTATGTCCATAAATTGAGAATGGTCGGTGTTGTTGTTGCTATTATTGTTGTTATTACTTTGATTCGATGAAGTATTGGTAAAAGTGTAACTGCCTCCCGCCGTAGATGTAAATGGACATAGTTCGATTTCATTTGAATTTAAAAGCTTGGGGTGATAGGCATGTAAACCATCAGGTGTAATTATCTGATAACTTTGCACAGTACCAATAACATGATTTTCATTCGAAGTCGGCAGATAAGATACATTTTCGAGTTTTGTCAGAGAAGTCATATCCATTTGATGTTGTTGATGGTGCTGTTGATTATTGTGTTGTTGTTGATGATGCTGTTGATGATGATGCTGATGATGACTAGAATTAGATGTTGAGGACGAAGAGAGTGTAGTAGTAGATGTTGTGCTCAAAGGCACTGTAGTCATCGTTTGCAGCTCATTCTTTATTTGAATATGTTGCTGCGACGATGGCTGGTGATGGAATATACTACCGTCGTGAGTTTGTATTGTTTGGACTGGAAGGAGAGAACCATTTGAGGTGCCAATTGGACCTTGGATTATGATATTATTAGCATGAAGTTGATTTTGTAGCAACGCGTTATTTAAATCAATTTGATTATAGAGAATCGTTGTGTTTTGCAATTGTTGCTGCTGCTGTTGCTGTTGTTGCTGCTGGTGGTGTTGTAGAAGTTCGGCTGTACTTATTTGAAGTTGACTAGGTAAAATCATGCTACTCAAATCAATCGTTTGCATCTGATGAGATGTACAATTGCTTAGGCTTTGGCTGCTGTTATTATTGCTTTCTGATTTCATTTCAATTATTGTTGTCATTGTGGGGTTATCACTTTGCATATGTTGCTGCTGCTGCTGCTCTTCTTCTTCTTCTTCCTGTTTCTGCTGTTGTTGTTGCTGCAGTAGTTTTTGAGCTTTAGTAATTCGCTTTCTTCGAACGGGCGTCTTAGCTACCACAGGTGGTTTCTCTTCTTCTGCAGCTGCTTTCAATTGTTCTTCCATATCAACAATTTCGCTGTGCTTATCTTTTTTATGCATTTTCATTTTATCTGGACGCGAAAACTCCTTACTACAGACAGGACAAGCGAATATTTTACGATTATCGCCCTCGTGGAAGAGGTAAGCGTGCCTTTGAAAACTATACTTGTTTTTAAATGTTTTGAAAATCTCTTTTTTGGCACACACCGAACAATATGCAACTCCATCAACAATATGCTCATACTTTTGAATATCCAATCCGCGGACAGACATTTTTTCCAAATACTCCGATTGTTCATCGGGTTCGTTGCGCAACTTTCGCTTTCTTTTCTGTTTCGGATTGTAAAACATTTTTGTTGTTGTATAATCATTAGATGGGGCATTATCCATTGAAGGTGAATTGTTGTCATCGATTACATCATCGGTATATTCAATTTTTGGTATCGTAGGCATTGTTGTGATTTGATGTGATGGATGTGGATTTATGATGTACGTTGTATTATTATCAGTGGTGACCATGTAAACATCTTTATTCGGTTTCGGTTAAGAAAGATAATATACACATACATTGGAGTTAGGAATTAAAATTTAATTCAAAATGAAAAACAAAACAAAAATTAAAATCTACTTCCGACTAATTTTATTTTGTTCAGTCAATAAACAATATCGTTTAATATAAATGTGTAAAAATTATAAAAAATATAGAATTCAAATAATAAGTAAAATTGAATTGCTTTTCAAATTATATATAAAAATAAATGTGAAAAATCAACAAAAGAATAAAATTAACACAAAAAAAAAAAAATAAAAAAAAAATATATATAAACAATGAAAGAAGCTAGCTTGTAGTTTTTTCTTTTAGTTTTGTTTTGGCAAAATTACTTTTTTTTTCTATTTGTTATCGCCGCATTTTATAGTTTATTGGAGGAAAATATTGATTCTTGATGTGATATCTTAATTTAAGTTCATTATATACTGAATTTGAATTTGCATTATATCTCGGATCACATGTATTATATTTTGGATAATAATTAGCATTGTATCTTGAATGATTGTTTGCATTGGATCGGCAATTACCATATGTATTGCCTCTTGAACTATTGGCATTGTAGCAATTATTGTAGTAGTAGCTTTTTTGATGCATTCGGTGTACTACGAAGAGAATTACAATAATTTTGATGAATAGAATGTTTGGGTAGATTTAACCAACAAAAATAAATACACAAAAATATTTAAAAATTACATTTATCGTTCACAAGTTCAACTTATACAAAAGAGTATAAATCAAAGGCACAAAATAAAAAAAATAGAGCGCATATACATATATAAGTTGTTCAAACTGCGTGCGTTACGCTTTTTTATCTCAAACTATTGAGTTCAATATTAAGTTGTTTAACTCTAGAACGATAATAATATTAACAAGGAATAAAATCATATTTTGGACGTTATTGTAGAAGTTAAGTTAGTAAGTAAACTTTTTATTTTTTACTGCGTTTAATAAAAAAGAATATAGAATACTAACGGTCGGTTTGTTAATCAAGTTATAACTATTAATTTTTTCTTAAAGAAATTCTATTTGAAGCTTTTCATCATCATCATTGTTTCCGACGCACAAGGAAGACGCAAGTGTGTAAATCCACTTTTTCAAAATTGAAAATTTCAAATTTATTAACTGATTTATAGAAGAAGTTTATTGAAGGGGTGATTATAACTTAATGAACAAACGGATCGCATGTGATTTTATTAATAAAGATTTTTTTAGAACTAATCTGAACTACACGGATTCTTAACATAATTAATTAACATATTTGCGATAGGTGCTCAGATTATTATTAGTCCAGACAAATTAGAATAAAATTGAATTATAGGTGGATGTAACATATAGTATTCAAGATTTTTGTGGAATTCGATCAGAAATAACATAAACAACGAGAATATGAGGTTGCTCCCACTCAAAAAGGTTTGCTATTTGCAGGAAAATTGAAAACGTGCAAAAAAGTGCATAATTCACTCCCTCTTTTTTGTTATTTTCCTATATAACTTTGGAAATATGCATTTTAGGAAAAAAAAACATCAAAACAAAATTTGTTTGTTATAAAATTCTCCACAAGATGACATTTACATATATAAAATCAAATTGTGTTTAAATAAAACCTTCTGATGTTCTGATGACTTGCTCTCGTAGCTTACAACTTTAACGTAGCTTCAAGTTAACAATGTGCATATGTATTGGTTCCAAAACATTATGATATCATTAAAAAGAGTTTTTAATAACAAAGGACCTCTAACACTATACATTTGTTATTTAAATAGATAAAACAGATAGAGTTTAAAAAAGTATGCCATCGGATTTCTTTGATAAATATGAATTTATTAAAAAAAAAATTAAAAAAGCATTTGAGTGGTTTTCTTAAAAATTAATTTTTTATATATAAAAATGCTTGACAATTTTTAAAAATAAAACTTGGTATGCCAACTTTTAAAATTAAATTAAATACAATTTTACACAAAATTAAAAAAAATATTTATTGACCCATTTTCAAAATATTGAATTAAAAAAAAAAATCAATATTTTTTTAAAAATCCAAAAATAATTTCTTTGAAAAATTTTATTATAATTGTTAAAATTGTAAAGGACCTCTTACATAAAAAATTTGGTTGATATCGGTGTAGCCGTTAACGAGAAATTTGAAAACCAAAAAATCCGTTCTATGACAGGTCCCGTTAATAACCGTTACAATTTTTTTTTCTACCAAAATATTAATTGTAGTAATTATAGTAGCTCCTTTTTTTTTTAATCGTTAGAGCCGTTTTTGAAATAATTCAATTTTTGTATATTGGTTGGCAGGTACCGTTATTTTTGGAGCTAATAAAAAACTCAATTTCACCTCTAGGGAATCCCATAAGAACCTTAAGTCCAAAGTTTGAAGAAAATCGCTTCAGTAGTCAGTAGCAGGTCGAGGTACAGACAGACAGACAGACAGAAAGAATTGCGAGACCCACTTTTTTCGCGTTCTCTATCATCGTAACGTTAGGGAAAATTATTATCTACAATTTTTTTTATTGCACGAATCCTAAACTTGCCCTATACTACGTATATCGCAAGTAAAAAGCTGTACAAAACAGAGTAGTTTTGAAGCGCTAAACTGACAGATACAAAACGGTCCAATTCTACTATATATGTGGATTCACATATGGGAATTACAAAATAAATGATCGAAACTCAATTCAAATTGGTCTGATGGGTTCCGCAGGAGAGATAATGTTAATAAAGTGCACCGCGAAATGTTTGCGTCAATTCAGTGGTCAAAGTTAGATATTTAACCTGGCGCTAATTTTTGTACACATACTTGGAACGCCTTAACTATCTTTATAATATTCATTTTATTTCTTTAGTGACTTTTTTTAAATTTTAAAATAACAAAAATGCTTATTTTAATAAATTCAAAGAATTATTTTATTAAAAAAAGCACTTTTCATACGATGTTTGTTCTTTTAAAATTGCTACAAAAGTCACTAAAAAAATAAAATAAATATTATAACGATACCTAACGAAAGTATCAGACCGATTTAAAACTGGTTTCGATCATTCATTTTGTAATTCCCTAGAGTACTTGAGTCCACATTTATAGCAGAAGTGGCCCATTATTAATCTGTCAGTTTAGGGCATCAAAACTACTCTGTTTTTTACGGATTTTTTGCGATTTCATTGCTATATATCGAATAAAATATAACATCAGAAAGTTTTATATAAACGTCATCTTTTGGAGAATTTAATAACAAAAAGGTTGCGTATTTCTAAAGTTATATAAGAAAATAACAAAAAACATGGGGTAATTTATGCACTTTTTGGTATGTTTTGATTTTTCCTGGAAATAACACTTCTTTTTGAGCGGGAGCAACCTAATATTCTTGTTTTTTGTATTATTTTATGTCGAATGCCACATAAATCTAAGATACAATATGTTACATCGATGCCAAAATCTAATTTGCGTGGACTATAGATATTTTTCGAGAATCTAAGATGTTCTAGCCTCGATATAAATATTGTATGGAAATATTAATAAAATGGCATTTAGTACTAATTTCTCATTTAATTTAGTAGTAATAAAGTATTTCAGCAGCTTAAGCCTAGCATTATTCGCTTGAAACTTAAATGGATCATTATATTTGTATTGGCTTATACGCATGTATGTATATGAAAGGTCCAGAGGAAAAACAGCTTATTTAATTATTTTTTTTTTTTAAATTAAAGTAATGATGTGTCGGTTCCGTAAGTTCTATTTGATCTTATATAAATCTTTCCAAAAAAGATTTTTCGAAATGCTACTTAAGACAAAAAAAATTGAAAGTTTTGTTTTGGCTTGAAAGATGTAAAAAACCGTTTCGACGCCTTCAACGTATAAACTAAACGAAAGACTCTCTCAACGTTCCTATATCCTTGTATTAGAATGCATAATTTATAAAGTTAAATCAATTGATGTTATTTAATTAGGCGCATTTTATTAGGAAAATAATTCTGATCATTTATTAAATTTTTCTAAGAATTTAGCATTTAATTATAAAGGAAACAAATATTATCGTTT
Organism: Melangyna quadrimaculata; assembly: GCA_949320155.1. Taxonomy (NCBI): domain Eukaryota; kingdom Metazoa; phylum Arthropoda; class Insecta; order Diptera; family Syrphidae; genus Melangyna; species Melangyna quadrimaculata. The sequence goes on from OX439485.1 coordinate 126,939,670, forward strand.
TTTTTTTTAGAATCAACTTAAGTGGACCTTACCCGTTATTCCTCTAAGCCCTTCATATGTGTGTAGGTAAAATGAAATCTTTACAAGATGAAAAATATCTAAAAAGACACTGCGTCATAATCACATGGTGAAACAGCTTTGGTAAGTAAACAACGTGACAGGGTACTTTTTTTATAATTTCAATTCCACTTAAATAATTATCAATGTGTTATGGACAAATTTGTAATGTAATTATAAAAGTTTTTTTTTTGGTCTGAAAGAATGTAGCAATGAAACAATAAAGTTAATAAAGTTTAAATTTTTAGCTTTTAATGACGTTTTTTTCAGGGGTTGCTGTCGCAAAATAAAAAAATTACAAATTTAAAAATTTAGTTTAATATTAGCAAAATGAAATGAAATTCAATCTTCATTTCTTTTATTAAAATAACTATCGCACAACTGGGATTAACAAGACAAATAGCTGTTATCGTAATTTAAAAGATCCACGCTAATATTTGTTGTCCATAAGCTGACAACGTTGTGAATTTAATAAGGACATTACGAGGACCTTTATTCAATACACGTTTGCGAGATTAAACATTTTAAAATGTGTAGATTGTTGAAAGAACCAATCTGACCCTGTTAAATTGCCACTTGGGACCCGTCTTGACTACATTGAACCTATATAACAAAATAAAACCTTCTAAATTCGACTCAAACGTTTAATGAAGATTAATACTCTTAGAACATAGATTTTATAATTATTAAGGTATTTTATTAGTAATGCTAAGTTTGCTTGCATACCTTCTATAATATTATGAAATTTATAAACACAATTTGATCAGTCTCTGACAAAAACGCTTATTTTAATTGTCTCTGAATTTCTGTGATTTTCTGTGCATTTTGGTCACAAGTTCTGTCAATTTAATTTTTGTATATGAACTTGAAAAAAGTATAGGAACAGACCTAATGTATTTAATTATAAATATATTATTTAAATATGTATTTTGACAGTTCTGTGCTAAAAATATTAATATTCAAAAGCAAAAATGGAACTCCAGCTCCTAATCTAAGCTATTTCGATTGCTCAATTTTTGACATGAACTTACTAAATTTAGAAACTTCTAAAATATCTCGTTGTCTTATGGAATTGTTGATTGTTTTTTTGTGATTTAAGATGTTTTAGAATGAGAAAAACACAAACAAAAAAAAATGTAAAAGCTAAGGAACAGTGTTTTTAAATTTAAAAAAAAAACGGTGAATTAAGCAATCAAAAAATCTAAAAATAACAATTATTCATTGTAGAATGTGTAATTCAATTCGATAAAATACTAGGGTCTTTGAGTACCAATCAAGTTAACCGAAAATTAAATTATTTATTCTGAAATAATATAACACCACCAGGCAATTTAAACTAAAATAAATAAATATAAATTAATACATGAAAACCCAAAGGAGTAACATTATTTAAAAAAAAAACCGATCCGTTAGCCAATCAAAATGCATTAGTAAACACAAAACAAGCTAGTTTATTCTTTTCACCATCTTATAAATTAATCCTTTGGTTTTAGTTATTTATTGTAAAATATATAATGTGTGTATAATTATTATTTTTGTTATCATTATTGGAATTCAAAATAAACAATATTTAGTGAATTATTTATTTCGAAGAATTAGAACTTTGTCACAATTAAATCAGACAAAATTGTGCAAAATTTTTGCGACAATGTTAGTTTTTTCAAAAGCATCAAGAAAATAAATGAAAAAAAAAAAAATATGTAGAAAATAAAAATTAACCAGAGTTCTTTCAAAAAAATAATAAATTGAAAAAACAAACATGTATTAAATAAAATAAAACATACACAAAATAAACGTTGAACACAAATAAATAAAATATAACGAAATAAAACAAAATAAAATTATTTAAGGATTAATTTGAGCTGAAACTGCTTACCTGATGTCGTTCCTGTACCACCACTTTGACTAGTATTTATTATTTCTGATTCTGCATCAACACTACCTTCGCTATCAATGAGTTCGTTTTTGATACAGAAAGCTGTACCATCCGTTGTTGTTATAATATTATTTTGCGTAGTAGTTTTCATGGCTACTGGAATTGGTGACAGTGTTGTTGTTCCACCTCCGATCGCTTTGTATACAATTGTTGTATTCAAGGTATTGTGCTGACTAGAATTGTTCGTGTAATCAGCTGCAGCAGATGCAGCCGACCCAACCGAGTTTGAAGGAGACGTTTTATTTATATTTACACAAACCGAAGATGTAGGCGATGACATTGCCGAAGAAGGTTCTACTTTTGGTTGTAGCAGAATTAAACAATCGTTTGACTGATTAAGGTTTTCTGATGATGGGGATTTTTTAACTATTGGGATTTTTCCCTCAAATTTAATGGGATGATTGGTGAATTGAAATGTAGGACTAAGATTTTTCATCAAATGTTCGTTTAATTTACGTAGAACCTCAGTATCGGCTGGTTTGGGGGTTGTTGCTGGAGATGTTGGTACGGAGCTAGATGAAGAATCTAGAGAAGGAGATACTGATAGAATGATTGTTCTTGCAGAAGTTGCTGTTAGCATACTTCACGTACCATTGTTCTCCTTCTTTTTTCTAGTGGGCGTCTTTCGAGGTGTTTTTTGTTTAGGAGGTTTTTCTATTTTCTCCGTGGATAAACGTTCTTTTTTAATTTTTACTGTACTTTCGGCTGGAGATTCTTTTCCTTTAGGACTTCGACCTTTACCACGGGAATTTGAACGGCGTTTACTTTCATACCAATCGTCGTCGTATTCAGCATCAGACTTCCGTTTTTGTTTACGTTTTTTAAATGCAACCTCATCGTCGTCAAATTCTAAAACGAAAAATAAAAAAAAAATAGGTCAATAATAATAAATTGCAAGCAAGAAACATTTAAAATACTTATACGAGACAACTGTACAATGGTTTTTATTTTTAAATGTGTTCAATTTGATTAAATTAGACAGAACGCTTTTTTTATAGCAAAGTGAACCTTTAGAACAAACAATGTCACCATTACCTCGAAAGCAAGTGAAAATAGGATTAGTAACAAAAAGCCAACACATAAATTAGAATTGTAGGGTTTGTAAATAAATATTTATTTTGCTTTTCATTGTAACATAAGGTTTGAATTTATGTCCATGCCGATCTTCTTAGCCAATTTTTCACTTAGTGTAGTTATTTATATTTAGCATCTTAATACTCCCTTTTTTTAAGAAATACTATTTTTTTGTATTTAAGACATGGAAACGATCAGTTCGATTTAGTAACTTGGTTGGAAAATGTCCAAAACGTATCTGCTCGTTCCTTGGACCTCTAAATGATTGGCGAATCAATCCAAACTTCACCAAAGAGCGACCCATTATGTTCTTTCAGGCGTATTCCTTAATTTGTATTAAGTGTTCAATTTTAATGTAATGATTTTTTTAAAGAGAAGATCTTTTATCACAGTGGATTGCTAGGGCACAAAATGAAGCTTGTGACTTCTATTTCTCATAAAATAATTTCAATAGTTTATTATTCTAGGCTAAACAAAAATTAATAACAATGACCATCAGTTATAAGAAATTCACACTACTTTCTTCTTCCAGGTAAATCTCGTAGCATGTCACACAAAATTATTTGCAACATAATGATCACTATAACAGTTGTTTCGCCTCTGACATGTTTAAATTGATATCGTGTTGTCAAACCAATATTTTTGTATTCCATAAAAAAAATCTCAGGTATATGAATGGTATATTGTGAAAGTAGATAGTCCTGTTTTTTTTTATAACTCGGTAATTTTAAAAATAAATATAATAATCTTAAGTAACCAATGCCAATGACATAAATTGTATATATATCGTAAAAATGTCGTATTTGCAAACAGTATTAACCCAAAATAAAATTAGTAAATCATTGGTATTCTTAAAGGTTAGTTGAACTTCTAAGACCGTAAGTAATATGTAAGCCAAAGAAAACCCAAATCTAATAATGATGAATTATTATTTATGTAAGATGAATATAATCTGCCTTACCAGATCCATCGTCAATATAATCAAGTAATTCCTTTTTAGTCTTCAATATAGCCGGACTTATGCTACTTATAGTAGCTGGCTCAATTATAGCAGGTACTTCTTCGTCCTCGTCCATATCCAATGTCAAAACACTTTCCTTTAAAACTGCCTTCACATCATCCGGAATATTTGGATTTGATTGAATTTCATCGAGATCAAGATCAGGGTTGCGTTCCTTAAACGATTTCTTCTTTGTTGGATTACAATGTTTCTTCATTCTTTGGAATAATCGTACAGGAACATCCCCATTTCTATGGGGTTTGTCGTATGTGTGATAAATAAGAAAAAATGTTTTTTAGCTAAGGAACAAAGCAAACTTTTTTGCATGACTTACTTCTTATTGCACAGAACATCTAATTGTGTTGGAGGTGGAGCGACCGTCAAAGCATTCGGTGGATCTTCAGGATGCTGACCAATATCAGTTCCTTCAAGCCATGTTTGATAGCGATCCGGTTGGAAGCGTTTAACAAATGTGTCCATTGATATTTTAACCATATCATTGCTAAGCAAGATAAAAAGATACTGATTTTTAGTGGCACAGGTGACGTGATGCGACGACGGGAATATTTACCTGCAGGTACACTGAACGGCACGTTTTCCGTACTCAATCCAACGCTCCATTGCAAAATTTGTCGATTCGGCACAATTGAATCCATGATTGAAACCAGCATGATAGCCAAATGGGAATGTTATCATTATTTCACCAGCTTCTTGTGTAATCTGGAAGAAATTTTCAACACTAATTGTCTGTTTTGGTGTAAATTATAGCATTCCTTGTACCTTACTGACTGGAACTTCATGTTGTTTGAGGATCTGTGGACTTATTAAAGTCATTTTATGTCGCAAGTATGCATTACAGTTTTGATAGCTCGCAGGAAAATAACTATTTGCTACTTTTTCCAGTTTTCGGCCATATTCAGGCGGAACTACGTACCACGTTTTGGGTGCGCCAAAATGTAAATAATTTATAGAATACAAGTCCATATCTTCAGTGTGCCATGCAAACGTCGTCTTCCACATTCCAAAATAAAGGTACGCTGTGTTCACACCATCGATTTGGATACCATAGTCTTCATTTACAAAATCTAAGATTGTGCCCAAACGGTTAATATTCCAGCTCTAGTGTTTAAAAAATATTAAAAATAACGTCAACAATCATTCATTCTTTAGTCTTACATTCATTTCTGGATCTGTAATGCTTCCGCTTACATCTGCACCGTAAATTGGTGCCACATAAGTTATATTTTTCCAATATTTTCTTTCAAGATCTTCGAAATCAAAGTGTTTCGGTGGTTGATAACGCTCAGTGTTGGCCAATTCGGCAAACTGTTTAACGGTGAGTGGTTTCTTTTGAATATTTATTTGTTGATAAAGACCCTGTTTCCCGGTTACAACCTGACAAATAGGCGCGGGTATTGTTATATTGAGGGCGTCCAAGTCATCATAACCACTCTTTCTTGGTACCCACTCGGGAGGGGGTACAACCTAAAAAAATAAATTAACAATTCGTTCAAGCTTTGTCCTTTTTTCTATATAATTTGTTTAAAAAGATTATATACTTTGGCAAGTCCGGCTTTATGTGCACCCTGAGATTCCATGTAAGCTATATATTTGGGAAAATCTTTGAATTCCTCCCAGGTTGGTCTAAAGACCATAATGCGGGCTATTTTTGGATCTGGTCCTCCGGTTAGCGCCATTTTATTTTTGTTTTTTTTTTCTTTCTTGTGTTGCTATGAATTATCCAGTTAATATACAATTCTATAAGCAGAAAGAAAAAAGAAAAGAAAATTTGTTAAGAGAATAATATCGTGAATTGTATTCACTCTTGTTTGCCAAATAGACTGTGTAATTAGTATACGATATCAAATTTGAAGATCTTTTGTTATGTATTATATTTGGGATTTTTTTAGACTTACTTACGGTCTTTAGCTTGAAAACAGGCAAAAAATAAAAAAATACAGAAAGAAAATAGTGGACAATTTTTATTTTTAAGATGATTGATTGAAAAAAAAAAAAAAACGTTTAAATTAATTGGGAAAAAGTCAATAGTTTTTTAAAGTGAATTAGGCCCCGCCGTATTAGGAACAAACTGCACTAATACCGATAAAGAAGTATCATGTTCCATGTCTTAACAAAAAATATTCTGAGCTATGATAATTGATTGTCTGTATTTTAAAAGTATCTATTAGAACGGGGCCTGTAATAAGGTGGCTATGAAGGAAATTTTAAATACGAATGTTAAAGCTTTCGCAAAAAAATCATATTATTTGAAAAAAGCTGGCAATTTTTAAGTAGAACGATTGAATAAATTTGTACCTACAGCTTAAGCACTGCACCCAATTTGAATAGAGCAGAATTGCTTTAAAATGTCACAGCCCATGCTGGCTTAGAAAATTTTGTTTACTATTTTATATCTCAAACACACAAAATTTTCTTTTTCAGCCCACTCTAACTGTATCGGAATTTCATTTAAACTCCTAACCCGAAAAATATATGTAAAATAAAAAAGTGCTCACATGTATTTCATAATTTAATAGGAGTGATCTTACCATGCTCTGCTCAGAGCTTACTCGACTTACGTCGTGCTCTGTTCACAGCTTAAAGAGAAAAAATTAAATTATATCTCAGATATGGTTTAATTGTTTATCAATTGTAAATGAACTACAGCATTTTATAATATTTAATTAGCCGATTACAAATTACCCATTACTCTTTGTAATATGTTATTTAATAAAATCTCATTATCCATAATTACGTATTACATTTTTAATATGTAATTAGAAAATATTTAATTACTTGCTTGCTGTTCTACATTCGGTTTCTTTTTCTTTTCCCTGTACTCGTCGGATTCCGAAGTCCAATAACAGTTGAGATCTTAAGTTCGAATCTCCACACTGACAAAAAGGTTTTTTAAATAACCATGGACAAAATAAGTCTCAGGACCAAAAAGTCTGGTGAACGGGTGAAATACATATTACTTCAGCCAAAAATAACACTTTGAAGTTGTTGTTTCATTCAAATTTTAAATGTGATTTATGAAAATCGTCATTGTCATTATGCATGCCCTCCACATGAGGACCAATTGTGCAAGCACCATGGCAACTACTGTAAGCAGGGAATGTCCCCTTTTCCGCAGCGACTACGCTCTATACACAATGTTGGGAAGGTGCAGACAATGGGCCAAATTGCGGTTTCGATGACGATCTGCACATTGAAAAATGAGTTATTTGACTGTCAATTACTGTCGATAACTATCGATTATCCAATTCGAATTACCGTTAACGACACAGTCTATGCAAAAAGTGAAAATTGTGGTAGAAACAAAATGTGAGTTCTCATTTAAAAAATGCTTGTTGATAAATAAGATGTATTTATATTTATGAAGGGCCCATGTTCTATAACTATCGCGTCGATAAAATCAGTCGAGAAACCTTACAAAATTGGAACGAAACTCATTTTATGACATCATCGGGTTTCGGTAACTTTGGCAACTCCATATAAGTGAAACTGGGACCTATTGCGGTTGTCGATCGTCGATCGATAATCGCTAACGAGCGATCAACGATCGACAAATTGAGAAATCGGTATTGTAGTTGTCGATTGCGTTCGACAATTATCGAAAATCCGATCGCTCGTTGTCGACCGCATTTTTGTGATCGACTGGGTCTATTCAACAAGTAAAAAATTATTTACAGAATAAAATGTGAGTGTTTTTATTTAAAAAAATGTTTGTTTATAAATGAAATGGGTATATTTAATTATTATTCTTAACGCAGGGCGAAACAAGTTTCAACAAAAAACAGATAAAAGCCATCAATGCACCCAATAACTCTTGAGAATCCGAATTTTTCAAGGAAGTACATTTTTGTTTGCCGTTTTCCACTTTCGTTTATTTTGGACATACATATGTGAGTTTCTTTTATACTTAGCACTTCTTTTAAGGATACAGTAGATTGAGCCAACCCAATGAACAATCGTTTCCCACACTTAGTTGATATGATGCTTCGGCACAGAATCGTAACGCGGTACACAATTTAAGGATGTTGGGAATCGATGATTTTCTTATTCCCAGCTTAAGTTTTCAGAAAGTAAATCCATAAAGGCTGGCTTATCAAAAATAGTTAACAAAGCTATAAAAGACAAATAAATGAAAAGAAAAGAAAACTACAAAATCAAGTAAAACGTACAATTTATCAACTCCAAGGGGTTGGATGAATTTCTTATATTGCGCCGTTTTCTGATGGCCTCTAAAATTCTATTTATTGTATATTCTTCTGAATCTTTTTCACTTAACGCTTCGATTCATCCATTTCTTATTTTAAGTTATATTTTAATAAAAATAAACTATTTTTATTGCAAACTTCACAAAAAAAAAAAAAAAAAATAAATCGGGTGGCACAACGGCTCATGAAGAACCAGGGCCTAGTGACTAACAACTCGCAACCATTCCTGTGTGCGCCTTTCGACAGGAATGGAAGGGACCTACAATTTTATGCCGAATCCGAACGGCTAGACGAGAAGCACTTATTCGTGACAAGTGATACTCTTGGAGGATTTGTCAATTCCTCGCAAGAGGCAGTAGCCCTGAAAAAAAACTTTTTTTTTTTTTTTTTTTAGTTTTTAGGTGGACGAGGCTGGGAAGCGATCCCAGACCTCCAGCGTGACAGTCGAACGCACTAACCATTACGCTACGGGCTACTACAAACTTCACAAAACGAGATAAATAAATGAACAACCCAGTCTGAAAAAAATCGATCTGTCAAACGTCAAAGTATGAATAATTCACAATTTATACTTTTTCATTCACAATAACTCATATACTAGTCGATCAAGTTACGAAATACCGATTGAGAAATCAGTCGATGGTGATGATCGTTGAAACGTTAAAAGTGCGATCGCTGATCGACAACCGCAATAGGGCCCTATGTTTCCCCCGTATTATTTTGCTCGCTCGAAAACTGTTCTAATACGGTAAACGTCCACTGGTATAAATATCCCCTGAACTAAATTTCCCAGCAAATAACAGTGGAACTGGAATAACAATAAATTCCTAGGAAGGAATATGTGATAAACCCTATTATGTAAGCACTTGTGACAGCCAGTGAACGTGGAAATAATATCACATACGCGATACTATTGAAATATTATATTAAAGTTCCGTTTATACAAATAACACCAATAATCTATATATTAATACGCGGTGACTAAATTCTGTAGTACATTTTAAGCACACTTAAACAAATCGAATCATATTAAAACCTATATCAATCGAAATGTAATTTTGAGTAGATGTGCTGAATATAAGTTTTAGCTTTAAACATTGCGTTTAACGCAAGTAAAATGCAATTTTACTTTAGGTACAAATCGCCTATGCATTGCAACGCAGTCACAATTGATTCTTTCAATTCCATTTCCACACCATATATATGCATGTATTAGTTTAATATGTAAATGTTCCACACCGTATATATTCATGTATTGATCAGTTGGCGTTCTCCTTTGTTTCTCTTCTAAAAACTGACCAAGGATAGTTTCTGGAAGGACCCTTTACAATATCGGCATGACTCTTTCTCTTTCTGTTCCCATGTTTGGTTAATTTTAGGGGCCGTAAACACGAATTTAACATTAGGGGTATTCATACAAACGCGTAAAACTCAGATAAAGCTTAGAAACCATAGAATTGTATACAAAAGTTTATATAGAAAATGGTTTATAAGATTTCTATGGGTTTTATGCGTTTGCATCAATATTACACGAATTAATTTTAGTTGCCGTACACACGAATGAACATTGTCAATATTATGCTGCATTTACCCGAATGGCAGATTGACATTTTTCTTGCCAGTGTACTGTCAATAGAATGAGCAAATTCTTCCTTTGGCAGATAATGGCAGAAGTACTGTCAATGTTTCCAATAGTGTAAATAGGGCATTAAGGCTAACTTACCTTCGCATACTTTTTGCAAAAAGTGAGAAATAAACATGAGTGAGGAACAAATCTTGCAATAGATCACGAATATGCATTTCTAAGTTACTAGGACACTCAGTTTTGCCGCAAATCGCATTAAAAGAAAAAAATATAACGATTTTGAGAAATTGGTTTTACATCGATTGAAAGATGACACCCGCTGGATTAGGAATATGTATTTTTTAAGTCTTTAGATCAAGCAAGCTTTGTTGCGATTTTGTGCAGAAAATTGGGAAGCTTAATTGAACAGCTTTCATATCGGTAAATGGTCGAATTTCGACCACTGGGCGATACTAGAAATAATAAAAACAGCTTAGTCCACTTTTTACTTGCGATATACAGTGGTGGCGACATAATTAAGAACGATATTTTTACAATATATTAAAATGCATAACTTTTGTTTGGGAAATCTGTTCAAGGTTTATTTTTGATCTAATATCTTGTTCTAAGACTTCTCACTTTTTAGGTCAGAGAGTAAATTTGATGTGCCTTTAGAACACGAAATAAACTCTGAAGACGGTTAAGAGTACAGGATAAAACTTAATTTAATTTCCACTATTTTTTCAAAATAAATTTCCCTGACTTTTCCTGACCAATTTCAAAATATTCCCTGACCAAAAAATTAAAAAAAAAATATTTTTTCATGAGTAGGTACGTATTAAATAAATATGGCACAAAGCGGTAGAAAATGTACATATTTGAATGGAGTTAATTAAACCTTAGGCAAAAAGAACTCAAATTATATTTTTCAAAGATCTATCTGAAGGTATACATTACCGATTGTATTGAAAGTGAAAAATAATAACTGCATGAATTTAAAAAAAAATTGTTTTGCAATGTAGTTCATAGTAATGATGAATGACCATTTAAATAAAATCCTTTTACATTGTGATTATTTAGGCTCTTTTGGTCTATTTGTAAAAAATGCGAATAAAAACAATATTATTCCATTATTTTCCCAACGTTTCGTGAGTATTCCTCACTTCTTCAGGGGTTATATATTTTTTTTCAATTTGATTGTTAAAAAAACTACATACTCTGCTTCTTATATCCTACTATTGCATCATTCCCGAAGACGGCACAAATTTGAACATTAAAAAAAATAAATAATATATTAAGAACAATCTAGCAGATACTTTTATGAAATTTAATAAAAGTACCTAAGCTCAGCTGTGATATAAGTGTCATTGTTAATTTCGTATTTGATTATTTTTTGCTAGATTGTTCTTAATTTATTATTTATTTTCTTTTGTGTTCAATTTTTCGTCAGTGCCGTTTCCGGGAATGATGCAATAGTAGGATACAAGAAGCAGAGTACCTATGTAGTTTTTAACGATCAAATTGAAAAAAATATAGGTATAACCCCTGAAGAAGTGAGGAATACTCACGAAACGTTGGGAAAATAATGGAATAATATTGTTTTTATTCGCATTTTTTACAAATAGACCAAAATAGCCTAAATAATCACAGTGGAAAAGTGACACAAAAAAATTGGTCAAATTCATAACATAATAAAATCCTTTTAAATGGTGACGTGAAATAAAGCCCAACGAAATAAAACCAAATCTCAAATTTGGCCTTATTTTGCTTTGAAAATGGAAATAATGCCAAACTGGCTCTATTTCTATTTCCAAAATGAAATAAGGGCTAATTTCATTTGGAAATAAGACCAAATTTGTTTTTTCGAAAAAATTCAGTGATAACAGAAGCTTTGAAAGCAGACCGATTGAAAGCATAGGCGCTTTCCAGGCGACTGAGCGTCCCCTTAGCGGAAAGACGGAGTCACGTGAGCGGAAGAGAGGACCCAAAAAGGGAGTTAAAATCCTTGAACCCGCGAAGCGGGCCACCCGAAGTACTGTTTAGTTCAAAAACTTTGAAACTTTTTAAAATGTTCTGTGAACTATGTTTAAAAACAATATTAAAACGCGAATTTAAAAAAAAAATACTTGTAAACGTTTTCAAAAAGTTGTTTTGAAAAGTTTTAATTTTGTTTTTAAAGATAGTTCCCAGAACATTTAAAAAAATACTTTACAAATAATATAAAATTCGAAACAACCTTCTGAAAACGTTTACAAGTTTTTTGTTTAAATTCGTGCTTACTTCTGTCAAAAGAATAATTTGAAAGTGACATATGTCCATAATAGCCGTATGACACTTTGTAAAAACGATAATTAGCCAAATGTTGGAATATGGACATTTGACGCTTTCACAATGTGTCACATGGCCATATTTCAAAATACGGCCATATGACACATGGCCAAATGTCACGGCACCATAACAAAGGTGCTTCCCAGATCGGGTTTAATTCCATTTTTATGGGAACTAGCACACGCGGGTTAGTTCCCAAAAAAAAAAGGAATTAATCCCCCAACTGGCAGGCACCTAAGTTTCAAAGTTTTTGAAACTTAGGTGCGGGTTCAAGGATTTTAACTCCATTTTTGGGTCCTCTCTTCCGCTCACGTGTCTCCGTCACTCCGCTTAGGGTACGCTCAGTCGGCTAGCAAGCGCCTATGCTTTTAGTCGGTCTGCTTTCAAAGTTTTTTTTACTAAACAGTGATTTGGGTAAAAGTCTTTAACCCCCGCGGTTTCTTTTTTGGGAAATTACACCCGCGGGGGGTAGTTCCGTGGGCGTTAATACACTAACCCGAATTAAAAGAACAACGGTGATTTTTTTTGCAGTTTTTTGAAACGGAAAAACATGAAAACGAAATAAAACCAAATTGGACTTATTTCGTTTTCAAAAGCGAAATAAAGTCAAAACTAAAATTTGGCGTTATTAACCTATTAAAAACGAAATCAGGGCAACATTTTTGATATTTGGTTTTATTTCGTTGGACCTTATTTCACGTCACCTTTTAAATCATACATCTTTGCGATATTAAAATTTAATAGTTTATTTTTATAAATAAATCAAAATGTATGAAGAAATAATCGTACTTAAAATATATAAACTTGGACGCGTAGTTGTTTGAATCTCAGTCAAATTTAACAGTTTTTATTTATTATTTTATTGGCCGCGATCGGAAACGTATGGGATAGCCTAAAGGTCGATTCACAATGCAAGGAGTAAATGCGAAGAGAGCGTGACGTGATTCGCTGTCATTTTTTTCTAGTCATAAAATCGTTGCCCAATTTACAATGTGACGAGTTTCTTGACGACGAGTTTTTTGACAGCGTTAAATTATTTATTGTTTTTGTTCTTGCTGTGCAGTATTACACAATACAATGAAGTGAAGTTAGTTGTGTTTCATTATTTTTTTGCCACATTTACAGGTATGGCAAAAGATAAGAAATGAATAATTTTAAACATAGATGTAATCAAAACGAAATGTTTGATCAGAAAAAAGTTTCTTATGAGAGAAAGTGAAAAAGGTGTTCAGTGAATTTTTTAGAAATTGATATAGAAAAAATTCCCAGATGCTTCCCGAATTCCCTGACCAAATTTTGTTCCCTTACTTTCCAGTTTAGCGGACACCATGTATTATGGTCGATAAGTAAGTAAAAAATGCTAGGATTGAACAAAAAGTTGCAAATACTATGGTCTTATTCATTGGCGATCATGCCCATAAAATTTGTCTTTTAAGCACGATAATGATCGAAACTGTCACGGATTGTTAAGCAGTTGTATGCGTACACAAGAAGTCATTTTTTAGATTTGACCTTCCAAAGCTTGGGCGTAAATTCTATCGAGAAATTGTGGGGAGACATCAAGAGAAGATTAGATTCCAAAAAAAAAAAAACTATTTTGATCAGGAGCCTCATCATGTAAAACAAAAATGACCGAACGATATCGTTTTGAATATAGCTGTCATTATTTTTCTTTACTAAAGTGATAGGGATAGCAATATTGAAAGCGATATCGTCCGATCGTTATCGTTTTACGTGATGAGGACCCAGATTGTTTAAAATACTAAGGAAATCTGATAGAGTATACCACTGTCAAGATACCATGCCTTACGCGAATATAAGCAAGACATTTTGTCTGAAATTATAAAGAATAAAGATTATTAAAGTTATGACAACTTTTTGTTTCTGTTCTTAATTATATCGCCCGACGAAATAAGAGTTAAATTAATATTTATTTTTTTCGTACGAATATTCTCATGCTAATATTTTGCAAACATTATTCAAAGTTTACCTTGGTTCATGGGCTTTTAATAAAACCACTTCTCAACCTCAACACATTTCCCAAATAAAAGTTATGCATTTGAATATTTTTATAAAAATATCGTAGGTATCATTAGCAGATCAAGTTTTGGATTCGTAAAAAAACTCGAGATTATAATTTTCCCTAACATTACGTTGATAGAGAACGCGAAAAAAGTGGGTCTCGCAATTCAATTCTGTCTGGTCTGTTTGCACCTCGACTCGCAGTCTAAACCAATTAAGATTATTTTCTGCAAACTTTGGTCTTGAGGTTTTTAGGGGATTCCCTAGAGGAGAAATTGAAGTTTGTTAAGCTTTTAGCGTACAACCAATATACAAAGGTTTTTAGGGGATTCCCTTGAGGAGAAAATGAAATTTTTTTAACTTTTAGCATACAACTAATATATAAACTTGTATGTATCTATTTCAAAAAACAGCTCTAACGATTTTGACAAAAAAAAAAAATTAAGAACGATTATTTATTATGATTATGCTCAATAACGGTTATTAACGGTACTTGTCATAAAACCAATTTTTTGATTTTCAAATTTCTCGTTAATTTGTTCACCAATTTCAGCCAAATTTCTTATCCTATTTAATTTGAACAATTTTTCATTCAAAAATTTTCTGAAAAAAAATGTTTTGGATTTTTAATAAAAATATTGATTATTTTTTTATATTTTTTTTGAAAATTCAATCAACATAATTCTAAATATTCCCCGGGAAAAAACTCCCCGGGAGATTTGTTCTCCAAAATTTAAAATGATCCTCATATTCCCAAAACTTAATACATTTTACATTTTTTTGGACATTTAGAATGCCAGCTTCTTTCTCATAGTATTATTTCTCATATTCGAAGTTTGCTTAAATTAAGGAAAAGGGAACAAAAATCCCGGAAATTATTTTGTCAAAAATTTTTATATGCAAAATTGTTAAAATTGGAAGCGACCTTCTGTACAAAAATTTACAATTTTATACAGAAAAAAAAATGTCTACCAAAATATTTATTTTAGTATTTTTAGTACCTCGTATTTTTTTTATTAAATCGTTAGAGCCGTTTTGAAAATAAATCAATTTTTGTATATTGGTTGTATTTCAGGTACCGTTATTTTTTGAGCTAAAAAAAATTTCAATTTCCTCTCTAGGGAATCCCATAAGAACCTTAAGTCCAAAGTTTGAAGAAAATCGCTTCAGCCGTTTAGGCTGCAGGTCGAGGTACAGACAGACGGATAGACAGACAGAATTGCGAGACCCACTTTTTTCGCGTTCTCTATCATCGTAATGTTAGGGAAAGTTGATTACATCGCAAAGTATACACATTATTATGAAAATTGAAAAAAAAAAAAATTAAAGTCATATTTTTTTTTTTGAAAACTAAATATTTTGAAAACGACTTGGTCAATATTCTTAAAACTAGGTGTAAAATAATTTTGTATTATTTTGAAGAATACTTGAAAAAATCATGCTTATAAATTAAAAAATAATGGTACCTTCCATACAAATGTTGAAAAGGATGATAGCACCCAAAATGTCCCCTACCTAAATTTAAGAAAAAATTATGTACATTCAAGTGTTGTTATAAATTATGGAATAAATTAATGATTTAAAGTGGGGGCACTTGATTTTAAGCGTTTTTGAGAATTCGGGCTTGATACGGAAATGACGCCTTCGATACGGAAATGATAATATACCAGTACAAACATTTTGCTTTTAAAATATTCCTTGTTACAAGGGCCGAGTGATTCAGGATGCATTTAAAAGACTCACGGTATTACAGGAATTTATTAAAAATTATTAAAATCTAAATTAAATCGATTTACGGAAATGATTGTGTGGTACGGAAATGACATTTAACTAGTAAAGATAAATAGTTTGTTACGTTTCCGGTTCCCCAGCTATCTCAGTTTTACGGTCTGCAATTGCCTTTTAGGGGTTTTAAATGCATGCACAAAAATTTTAATGATTTGCAATACATTCATGATTTTTTTAAGAAAAAACACATGTAAAGTCATTTCCGTAACCATTTTTTTATCGCCGTAACTTAATAAAGGCGACGGAAATGACGAAAATCGATGTTTTTTAACTTTTTAGACAAGAAAAATAGAAAGTTTATTTTTTTTTTAAATTTTCTATAACTAACTGGAACATAACTACACAAGACTGTAAGAAATATTTTTTTTTTTACTATCACTTACTAAAATTATATGCACCTACGGAAATGACGAAATTGATGAAACACGTGACGAATACAACCACTTACTTTAAAAATACGCACGAAACTGATGTCCCACCCATTTAATTGAATACATTTCAAAGGAAGCATGAATAAGTTTCTTCATTAAGTCTAAATCCTTTAAACTGACGTTCGTTAATTTGAATTTATAAAGCATTTAACATTTTTTTACGGAAATGATGCAAATACATGGAGACACATGTTTGAAAGTTTGTATGTTAATTGTTTTAAATAAATAAATTTAATTTTTAGGGAAGTTGTATTGAACTACATATTCTTAATCCTGGAACTCAGTCAAATTAAAATTTATGCATTAAAAAAAAACACAAAAAATCCATTTTTCCGCTCTGAAACAAGGAGGAGACACGCGACGGAAATGACATTTGGACCATAAAAACAATAATTTTTGTATTACATATCTGCAAATATTTAAAATTTAGAAGTGGACCAGTTAGAAACATTACTTGCGCTGTTTTTGACTTCAAAATAAATTTAAATTTTTTAATTTGTTGAACCATTTTTGGTTGGGGCAACGAAAAGGAGCTTTTAGTGGAGAATCACCCAAAAAACGTTAAGAAAAAACTTATTTGTCTCGAAAACTGCTACAAGAATTTTGATAAAAAGATGTGCATTTACTTTTAAAGGTATGGCCAATATTTTTATAAAAACAATTTTACCATTAACGGTTATTAAAGGTACCTGTCATTGATTTATGTATGTTATGTATGTATGTGAATGTAAATACGTGAGGTTACATAATATTAAATTAAGAGAAACTTCTACAAAAAAAAAACCTTATGTAATACTTTATGCAAGAGTTCTTCACAGTTAAAACAATTTTGCATATACAAATTTTCAATTAAATAATTTTTGGATTTTTAAAAAAATATTGATTTTTTTTTTTTGAAAATTCACTATCTTGAAAACGGGCTTATGAATGTTTTTTTTTTTATTTTGTGTAAAATTATATTTTATTAAATACTTAATTCACCATCTTGAAAACGGGCTAGTGAATTTTTTTTTTTAATTTGTGTAAAATTGTATTTTATTAAATACTAAATGTTTGCATACCAGATTTTATTTTTGAAAATTAGTGAAAAATTTTATATATAAAAAATCAATTTTTAAAAAAACCGCTCCAACAATTTCTATTTTTCATTTTCCATATTTATCAAACAAATCAGATAACAAATCAGCATACTTGATTCTGAGCTCTTACTTTCAAAGCCATTAAAATAATGAATTTATAGTAATTTATAGTAATAATTTATTTATTTTTTGTTTAATGATATCATAATATTTTGGAACCATTACCTATGTACTTGTACATCATCAATTTCTAGCTAGGTTAAAGTCGTTAGCTGCGAGAGCAAGTTTGTGCGATCCAGTCGTGCCCATTTTTTCTTTAGAGTGCGAATTTTGTACATCAATGTTTGGACAAATGGTTAAAGTAATTTAATGTTAAGTACTGCGGTTGAATTATATACATACTCTAATCACCAGGGACCGACACAAAAATAAGTGCCCAGGGCGGCACTTGGCCCTAATACGCCCCTGCTGAGAGACATATTATTCACACATATTGTGCACGTAAATAGAAAATATACACTCGGGGAATTGGATCTCCTGAACAGGATTTCTCAGCGAGTATTCTGAGTTTAGTTGTCAAAATATGTACGAAGAAAAAACCATGGATTCGCTTGTTCACTTTGCGATGGAACAAAATCCTAATGAATGACCCAGTAGTTTTTGGGTAAAAAAAACATTGGTGCAATAGTTTTTAGATGGACGAGGCTAAGAATTGGACTAAACAAAGAAAACTATAAAACGAAAGCGTAAAGTAGCTCCGAGCTCATTAATTTTAAAAGACTTAATCCATACAAAATACGATATGTAATACATATTTACGCACCTTAATTTTTGATAAGACTCAATTATGTTTATCTACAAAAGTAGAAAAACTTTCTAACGGACAATATTTCTTGTCAAATTTATATGGAGAATTCCCCCATATGCCAATTTTAAAATATTTGAAAGTGGTTCTTATATAATAGTTTTCATTGTAAAACAACAAAAGATAATTGAAGCATTTGTTTATACATATATTCACCCATTATTACATGAATAGTAGCCCGTAGCGTAATGGTTAGTGCGTTCGACTGTCACGCTGTAGGTCTGGGTTCGCTTCCCAGCCTCGTCCACCTAAAAAACTAAAGTTTTTTTTCAGGGCTACTGCCTCTTGCGAGGAATTGACTTGTCACGAATAAGTGTTTCTCGTCTAGCCGAGGAAGTGACTTGTCACGAATAAGTGTTTCTCGTCTAGCCGTTCGTAGGTCCCTTCCATTCCTGTCGACAGGCGCACACAGGAATGGTTGCGAGTTGTTAGTCACTAGGCCCTGGTTCTTCATGAGCCGTTGTGCCACCCTATTTATTTATTTATAGTATAGAAACGCGCAATTGGTGTTCACTGATTCCAAATGAAGAATTTTGAAGGTACAGGTAAATTTAATTGAAACTGATTTTTTTTTAAATTTCTGTTTATTTTGTATTCCAGAAATATACATTTATAGCCAAATATGCTAAAGTATGCGCTAACAATTGAAATTTCATGATTCGTAACGTGCTACTCAATACTGATGATCCAAATAATACATATTTAGTTATTGTTTAAACATGTGTTTACAATTTTTCCGTTCATAAGATTTTTCAAGTGGTTACACTTTCCCCTATTTTTGGAGTTCCTTTATATAAACCGGGAAATTTATATGGATTTTCGTATGCCTTCAATTGTATATACTATTGTTTTAACAATATATCGTCGTCGTTCAATGGAAACAAATGGAAAAAAGTCCATTTTTATTTTTGAGAGATTTTGCAATTTCATGGATTTTGTACTAGCAAGAATTTCTTATTTTAGAAATAGATTACCATAGGACACAGAGTCCTTTCAGAGAACAACATTTTGACATTTGATTTAAATTTATGATATGGAGAGTTTCCGTTTCGAACAAATAACACCCCGAAATTCTGCCTGTCTCTCTTGCAATTCGGTACAGCCTAAAAAGCTGGATCGATTTTCTCCAAACTTAGTACGTAATATGTTTAACGTAAAGGTTTCTTGGCAAAAATGTCGGCCACAAAATTTCACACAAATATCTATATATAAATAGCCTTAAAAAAATTTGTAGTACCATTTGCTCCAAAAGTATCCAACCTATGTATTTCGATAAATTTTATATGTTTAAAAAACCATAGGTGCGAAGATGTGCAGAATATACCTGAGAGGCGCATTTACATACTGTGGGTCATTTTTGTATTTGCACTGACGATCACTTTGCATACAAAAATTAAATTGAAAAACTAAACAAAAATTTGAGTGATTTAATTTTCAAACAAATTATAGGTCCGATCCTTTACTTTGTGCACAGAAAGTCACAAACTGTCAGATCTTGGAGAGCAACGTTGATATATTCTCAAAAATATCATAACTGTGCCAAAGTACGGGAACGCAAATTCAACCAAATTCCGTATTACCTAATGTGCTGGACAAGTAAGGCACGATGTTTGGCTTTCTTTCTTTTGCTCTCAAATTGACATTTTGCTGTGCTGTGATTTTCAGTCCGAAGAAATTTCTCGGACTGAAAATCAAAGATAGGGGAAATTATTTACTCTCTCGTGAGCGTTGTTTTTTGTAAAAAACTGTCAAATTATTGAGTACGGGAACGGCTTTGGACTGAAAATCACACAAATGCACAGAAAATCACAGAAATTTAAAGTAAAGGAACGGACCTTATTCGACTCTAGAGTCTGTCAATATGAGTATTTGCGGGTCGAATTTTGACCAGCGGGCGATATTCTAGTTCCTTTAATTGTTGGAAATTGTTTTACTCTCTCGTGAGTGCTCTCTTATGCCCAAAACTACCAAATTTGTGAAGTATGAAACAGGATTTGGGCAAAATTTGTTGTCAATTGGCAGTTTTAGTCAGGGTTGGGAACAGACCTAATAATTATGTGTTTTAAGATATGTAGATCTTACTGTTTACAAACATGAAAGCATTAAGGATCAAAAATAACGGTCCCCGCCTCCCACACATTTGTTTGCCGTTTAAAAAAATTGTATCTTTTTAACAACACCTTCACAGTTTTTTTTTGTAAGCGTTGACTTAATTAGAACCGGTAAACATTTCTGTTGAGATTTTCGTTCGAATTTCGTGTTCAATTTCGGTTTTTTTTTCCTTGTTCAAATTCGGTTTTTTGTTTATTTATTTCGTATTACGAAATCAGTTTCCATAGAAATCAGTACAAATATTCTGATCTTCAATTCGACAGAGAAAACCTAAACGAATTCAAAACGAATTAATTTGCATTAAAAATGATTCCGCAATTAGGTAGGTATATTGGAAACGAAAAAAAAAAAAAAAAAAAAAAAACCGAAATTCGACCGAAAATCAGAACAAAGGTGAAAGACTAATTTACGGTAAAGAACAAAAAAAAAACAACAATTTCGAAAAATGATTATTAATTGGCTAGTTCAGAAAAATGGTTCAAAGGCTTCACTGTCAAAATCCATGAGCTAACGAATCCAAAATGTTGCTGGTTCATGTATTTTTGACAGTGACACCTCTTAGATCTCATTTTCCTGATAGTACATCTGGTACTGTATAGTAATTTTGTGACACAATTACTTCGAATTTCACTCTCAGACCCAGTTTTTTCAGTACGAGGTCATCCGAATCAATTTGGGTTTTCTTTTAAACGCTATCAGACATACCCTATAATTTCTCGGAAAATATTATACTTAAACTTTTGTGAGAACAACTCTTTTATTCAAAAATAGTAGATTTAATAATAGTAGAACATGCCAAGGTACTGATATTTTGAATACCCTTTTCGAAGCCATTAATTAAATATCAATCATTCAAAATAATATAGCTCAAGCATTGTTTTTGGATTATGTTAATGTTTGACTTTCAATGAATTATGTTCTTAACAAAGGCCTTAAACATACTGTTCACATTTGCCACCAATGTCTTTTGTTTAAATACCTACACAGTTGTACAAAATCATGAAAAAAGTGTAAAAGGTTTACATACCCTGATTCTGTTTTCTCGGGTAACATATTTAAAATCCAAGCGTTATGTGGTTATTCCAATTAACAAAGTTATAAATCCATTTTTTTTTTTTTAATTTCACTTCCAAATGTATGTAAACACAATTTGTTATATATGCAATATGTCTTGTAACAACAGGAGTTTTATGATTTCATATTATTTCAACACAACAACTAGGTCAAATTTATTGCATTTCACAAGAAATAATTTAAATTCTGCAAGGACGTTAAATGAGAAAAGACATGGTTTTCTTGTTTAGAACCAAACTAATTTGTTTCAAATATTGCACAATACAAAATGCTAACAATAGTATAACACAATATCACAGTTGAGTATCACAATGTTTTTGCACGGCCATTTGAATATAACGTTTTCGAAGTAGAAAGAACTAAATACAAAAACCAAATCGAACAAAACACAAAAAAAATTCACGGATTCCCCGAGGTGTGTATCCTGTGATTAAATTACTTAGAATAAACTCAGACTCAGACAAACTGGTAGTCTGAATGGAACCCCATCATTTCATCCCTTACGACAGATGTAGGAATATTTGTATATACATACATACAAACATACACTCCTTAACTGTCAGTTCTTAATAAAGCGAAATCACACACTACACACTTATGTACACGAAAAAGCGTAATTATGTATCACATATATAGTCTGGATGATGAAAGGTGGTTTCACGGTAACGTTCCCCTATTATCGCTTTGTGCACGCCGAGTCGACTGGCAGGCAGTAATGTCCTGTTTTTTTTTGTGTTTCTCATGTAAACTTCAATGAAGGCAACCCAAATGTTTGCCCTTACCAAAGCGTTTTTTTTTTAAAGATATGGTACGGGCTTGTGCAAGCGTTGAATTTGTTCATGGGCTTACTTCCGTTGGATTGAGTCTGCTTTTCGACCCTTCTGAATCATGTTATAAACACAATAATTCATATACCTTAATTTAGTATTATTTTTCTTGTTTTGAGTGGCTTACGGCACGAACTATGGCAGCCGTTCTTTTTTTTGTGTTCCACTTATTTTTCCAGGTATGTGAGGTATAGCGAGGGGCAGGGATATTCAAACATGGGCCCTTTCCTATTTAGTGTCTAGTTAAGACAAAACCTATTGTTGTTTCCCCTGTTTTTCTTGTTACAAGGCACATGCACATAACAATATTGGTATTTTTTGTTTAGGATCACTGATGTCCTAGAACGAATTTTGTATACATATAAATGATCGCAGATGGTCGATTCTAATATCGAATGACTCATTTTTGTTGTTTTCTTCAGTAGATTCTGTAGATCAGTGAAAAAGTAAGCAAGATTTGCACCAATATACCTGAATGATATAAAGGAAAAGACAATGAGAAAATATTGTACATTTCAATTCGTTCTATCTATGTATGCATGTATATGATACAAAATATTATGTCTGAATTCCCTGACATGGGACAATGACCCTTGTGGCTTTCTGGTTCTTTCTTTAACAAACTAGTCGTATTCACATCAAACACCTGGGAAGAGCAACATCTGTAAAATCTATTTAAATAGATAGTTTCAGATGTTTTGGATATTTCATGTAAGGAGTTTTCATACTTAATAGTAAAACTTTATTTAGGAAATTAAGAAAACGCATTTCAATTTTTCTATTGCAACTTAATATTAGTTTAAATTAAATAAATTGAAACATCGAACACCCTCTTCATAAGTTAGATGTTCAGATTCCGATTCTGCTTATTTGGGTTCGCATTGAGTTGTGATTGTGACCTGTAAGGATTCCAACTAACTTCTTAGCTTGTATATTTATATTTATTAAAATTTGACTATTAAAATTCAATTAGAAAAAAAGGTAAGTTCTGGAAATTTAGTGATTCAAGCCCACGATATTAAAGAATATTTTGAGTTCTAGACAATAAACAAAATTGAAGTCTAAAATCAAAGTTACTTCTACGGTTGGTTGCTTCGCCTCCTACTTAAATATGTAGGTTTAGTCCAATATTTTTCTATGTACATATTTAGGTGGAGGCATTTTTTTCCCCAGATGCAAAGTACACTTGATCAAATGTGAGTTATAACATCAGAATTCTCTTTATTTTAGCTATGTATTACTTGTACTTCCAATGTATAATTATGCGGATATTTCCTAAAAATCCAATCCATAAAACGACATTAGATCAAGACATTAGATTACTAGCCTTGAACAAGTCAAAGATTTATTCATATTCACATTCAACCACATTTGAATTATAAAAAAAAAAATATAAATCGGGTGGCACAACGGCTCATGAAGAACCAGGGCCTAGTGACTAACAACTCGCAACTATTCCTGTGTGCGCCTATCGACAGGAATGGAAGGGACCTACAACTTTATGCCGAATCCGAACGGCTAGACGAGAAGCACTTATTCGTGACAAGTGATACTCTTGGAGGATTTGTCAATTCCTCGCAAGAGGCAGTAGCCCTGAAAAAAAAATTTGGTGGACGAGGCTGGTAAGCGAACCCAGAGCTCCAGCGTGACAGTTGAACGCACTAACCATTACGCTACGGGCTACTACACCACATTTGGATTAGTTTGATTAAATTTAGGAGCAGTGTCTAAAGGATATAAAACTTGCAATCCTAACTTAAGGCTTTATTCTTAATGTATTCTGTTC
This sequence comes from Melangyna quadrimaculata, assembly GCA_949320155.1. NCBI lineage: Eukaryota > Metazoa > Arthropoda > Insecta > Diptera > Syrphidae > Melangyna > Melangyna quadrimaculata. The sequence continues at coordinate 126,963,836 of OX439485.1, forward strand.
CGAGAATCGGGTATTTTCCTATGATCCAAGTAAAACCATTCCCAATATCGAATTAAATGTACAGCCTACAATTGAAATCAGTCTGAATTACTTCATGAACACGGTACAAAGGCTTCTTTGAAGCATATGTATGTAGGTATATATATTTAGGTATACTCGAAATATATTTCACAAAAATAGGGTGAGAGAGATAAACACTAGTATTTTAATAAAAACAACAACCTGTTCAGTGGTAACACTACGTGTCGGTACCGAAGTGTTTCAATTTGGTGGATGATTGAACGTTTCGTTGTTTTCCAACCCTTAAAGATGTAAACAAAAATAATTTCACAACAGTTTTCATTATTTAAACAAAAACAACTTACCTACCGTAATTTAATGTGTTTCAATACTGACAATAATTATTACAAAAAACCTAAGTTTGTCGGAATGCAATTCATATTTTATTTCAGTTTCAATAAAATTTAAGCTTTATTTGCATGTTATATTTTCGCCAAATCCAAATTGTTTACATTTCCAAAGTTTACTAATTTTAATGCATATTTTGCACAATTCACATCAATGAGTAAGTAACTGTTAATAGAATACAGGGTGTCCCACACTCACCGGCCAAGACAAAACCCCTGTGTTTCTGGCGTCATTTTAAATCGAAAAACTCAAGAGGTTATTTTCTTGTTTTTGCATCGTTTTCGACCTATAACAGTATTTATGATTTTAGTCTCGTTTCTATTAATTTGCTTTAACTTTGCCAAACTGCAACCGTTTCTTGATTTTTGTTTGTATTTACACAAAAGCAGTTAGCATTTTTTATCCGCCCTACAACCTACCAATGTTTTCTATGCGGATAATATTTGTCTCGCAATTTATTGTTGAACATTTGTTTGCTTTGTAATGTTGTTACTTTGATTTTATTTTTTTTACAAATTAAACAAAAGAAACGATACCAAAAATCATAAAAACCGTTATAAAATTCGCTCTTAAGTTTTTCGGCTTCCGGCATTTAACCGATTGAAAACACTGTTAGTTAGTTTGTTTTTCTCTTGAAATGTTTTTAAAATATCATATTACCTAGATGACAAAACGCGCTACCAAGTGCTAGACACACACGAACATAATGTACTTTCAAAACCAAACACAGATACCAACTTGCCTCAATAAACCCGAGACATATTTTAACTTAAGTGCATTATTGATTTTCTCGGAATCAACTTGATTTTTTAGTGGTTTTTCCTCTGTTCTCTTTAAGTACTTAATATTGGATAGGTATCCTTTGTTCTTTCAATTTTTTTTTTTTTTACAATTATTTTTAGTAGCAAAACAAAAGAAGACTTTAAGTCAACTCTTACTCGATTAAAAGAACAAAAGTTTGATATAATCGAGCGAGTTAGTTAGCATTTACCTACCTCCAATTATATTTTTATTTTTTTTTTTTTAGTTTAGTTCAAACAAAAAAAAAACACTGTGCCAGCAAAAATTCTCCTTTTCCTTCTAATTACTGCCGTGCTTTGCATTTAAAAGACCTTAGATCTTGCAGATATCGCATACAAATAATTATTTAAAAATACCTTCGCAAAATAGCTACTAGATTCTTTGACTTTCGGGCTTTTTGTCATATGTATGAAGGTGATTTTTCGTTGAGGAAAAAGGACAGTGTTTTTAGTGCACAACTTATTTAATGATATCAAACAACAATTATTGTTAAAACAAATTCAACACTACACTATTGTAAAAGTGAGAATTAAGGTCTATGAACGAGACAAATTTTTGTACCTATGACAAAATTGTTTAAAGATATCAAGCCAACATTATTGTTTATTTAATCCATATTATTAAACACTTAAGAACAATAATACCTTAGCTTATATGCTTATATGCATTTTAAATATACATAGGTAGGTGTTCACAGTTATTGGCACATTCTTTTTTTTAAATGTCTATTGAGTCTTGAGAGTTTAGTCCTTACTTGATTGCCAAGTAAGCATCTCAACATCACAATAGTTTTTTTTTTTTTTTAAGAAAAAGGTAAATGTTTTTTTTTTATGACAAATTTACGACAATTATGAACAAGAATGAAATATTCTCAAAAATATTAGTGCAAAAATACGGGAACGCAAATTCACTCAAATTCCACAATAAAGTTGTTTGTTATAAAATTTTCTACAAGACTACATTAGTTTGAAATTCATGCATGTTATAGGTATTTGTGTTGCTATATTACATGCATAAATTAAAAACTATTGTGGCCTTGTAGAAAATTTAAATATAGTGGATGGTTTTTTCAAAAGTTGCATATTTCCAAAGTTATAGAGGAAAATGTCGGAAAAAATGGGATGATTTTAGCGTTTTTTCACTGTTGCATTTTTTCTGCAGAGCACAGGTTTTTCGAAGTTGCAAACTTAGCTATAGACTACTCTAACAGCCCTAAAAAAAATATCAGAAATGCAGAACTACATCACGCTTTGCCATTTTAGCACATTTTTTTTTTAATTATTGACTGGAGTTCTCCACGTAGAACGGGAGGCGACTGTAGGTTTACCTATCTCATCGCGGCTGCAGAAAAGAATGATGCCTATTCATAGCTTTAGTCTTAACATCAACAAAACCGCTGGTCGGACAAGGTTTTTTAGGTGTCATTGGGTAGAAAACGCACTTTTTCGGTTGCATTTTTGGCTTAGGATACCTAAACCATGAAAGCTCAGACTGCCCTCTTTTCAAAACCAGTGGTCAAAGAGACTTTTGTTGGTTGCTGTGTCGAGTCCGACCACTTTTGTAAAAACAGCTATTTTTGTATCCATTGCGTTTAACAGGTGGACAACTATGCAAAACTATTTCATATAGCCTATAAAAACGCTTTTACCACTTATATGAATTTTAAATGCAAAGGTTAAACAAATAGCTGTTTTTACAAAAGTGGTCGGACTCGCCTCACCAACCAACAAAAGTTTGTCCGACTACTGGTTTTGTAAAGAGGGCAGTGTTAGCTTTCATTTGATACCCCATTTATAAAAATCCATCATGGTTTAGGTATCCTAAGCCAAAAATGCAACCGAAAAATTGCGTTTTCTACCTATTGGCACCTGAAAAACCTTGTCCGACCAGCGGTTTTGTTAATGTTAAGACTAAAGCTATGAATTGGCATTATTCTTTTCTGAAGCCACGATGAGATAGGTAAACCTACGGTCGCCCCCCGTACTAATGGTTCTTGTGTCAGATAGCAACCACAAATAATTCAAGAAAATAAATGTATATTTATAAATTACCTATTTTAAATCTCATGTCATAACCATTGCTTTTACGAATAGGTATATGTAATTAAAATTTTCATACCAGACCAATTCTAAGTCAGTAATAAAACAAATCCAATTGAATGTAAAAAGAAAATCATTATGTACCCTTTGAAGATTCAATAGTTTATTCATTCATTCTTTCAGTTCTCTATTGTCGTCAATTGCACACATTTTATATGAAAAAACAATAAAACTTTAAAAATTAATAATAAATAAAAGTTTCCTCACATTAAAATTATGATATTTATTACTTTGAGTGATAAATCTATCGAATAAAAGTATTCGCGTGTTAAAATTCGTGATACCGTAAAGGAAAGTTGAGCCCGCATACGTAGTTGAAAATGTGAGAGATTAAATTACTCAATATCCTTTTAAGAAAATCTCCATTTCATCCTACGAAAATCAGTTTGTTTTGTATACTTTATTATTTCCAATGCAGGGCGGGCGCTTAAGACTCTTTTTAGCTTTGTCATTTGATCCAAATCCACCAACGTTGATTTAAATTTTAAATAATACAAGTAGTCGATTTGGTGGAAATACATCTTTTTTCGCAAATCTAATTATCCATCCATCTCCTTGATTCCCTCATTTAGCCATTTTCCTTCACCTTTTCGCCATTAATCGTAGCACAATTTAAACTGTTTATTGTGAACTACAAATAAATGCAATTCGTTCACACACAGCCGCACTAGCGCATAAGCTAAATTTATAGAGCATCAGCATCATGAAAAAAGAACAGTAAGGAAATTAAAGGAAAAAGGAAATTTAACAAATTTCAAGTGCTGAAGTACCAACAAAAAAAGGAACAGATGCCGTTCTTTCGTCCATACGATTAGGGGAAGACAAAAACAAAAAAAAAACTCGGTTGTTTTCGCCTCGTCGCCGATCTACTTGCAGTGCATTACCCCTTCAAACTTGGTTTGTTAAATAGAGGTTTTTATGCATTTTTTATGTTAACTTTATTTTAATTAATTAAAGTAGAAATTTACTAAGCTTATTGTTATATCAATAAACTTACCATGAACTCCAGTAAAATTGTTGTAGTTTCTCTGGTTAAAAAGGTGTACGTGACAAACGGCGACAGCAAACACTAATATATGGCTAATTCACAATAGATACAATTTTTTTCTCTTTACAATACGAGGTACACAATAATTACACAAGGAATATGAAATAAAATCAACACTTGGTCTAGCACATAATCGTACAGAAAACGTATAGTATAACTTAATTTGTTTATTGTACAACAAACGTTTAAAAATATTCTTTTCCTTCATAAGCGCAATAACAATATAAATTATTCGCTCACTCAATGGTTCATTTTATTTATCGTTTACAAAAGACAAGAACACAAAGAGTGCAATCTGCAATTACAGTCTACACAAAAATAATTATTTAGGGTGAGAAGTTGAAAACAAAATGGTGGTGTAGTTGTGTAAATTGAGTTTACAACTTTTGCAATATCCTTGCAGAAAAACACTTCTCACTTGATTATTTCATGTTTTAATTGTTGTTGAATTGGTATCTGGTAAGCAGGTAGTCTATGATTTATATTTCTCTTGTATTAATGGTGTGAAAAAACTATTTGAAATTTCACACAGGCGACGATTTGACCGCACGCCACTTTTTCGATCAATTTTCAGTTTTCACTCGACTCAGATTATGGTGAGTTGGTTGTAAGTAAATCGAGGTGAAAATAAATGTTTTAGTAGTGAAGATAAGAACTATATAAAGCGACATCTATCTGCGAGTATTGATTAACTATGCTTCAACATTAAGGGTAAGGCCTCACTGGCTTAAACGAATAGTGGTGCGTTCTATTTGTTTATTAAAAATTGAGATCAATGGCTGGGGGAGGTAAACAAAATTGCATTTACCGCTCTTCCTTGTGCTTTGTCTTATTGCATCAGTGGATTAGAATTTTTTAGAATTAGATTTATTGAATGAAAAACTATAGATTTCAACATATTCACCTCTGTTCTGAATTTTGTATTCAATTTCAGTTTATTGTTTTTGTTTTCCTTGTTCATATTGGGCCTTACCAATTATTCACGACTAAACAAGAGTTTAGATAAACGCCACGTTAAACTTTACCACTTCAACACAATGGGATGCAGCTGTAGCTAAAATAATCGCTGTAGTATAATCTGTCAATAAAAATGCTCACTTATGTAGCAAAGGACGTCTACAATGATGTAGCGCATCATCACAGCTGTTTTGAATTGTAAATTTATTCGAGACGTGTTCAACGCAAATGAAATCATATTTGAACTGAATTTGTATGATAGTAGCTGACTATAAAAAATTTTAAAAACCAGAAAAAACATAGTTGAGGCCGAAGCCCATCCTGGGCTGTGAGCGCCATCAAAAGTAAAGTAAAGTAAGTAAGAAAAAACTTCTCAAATGCATTGAACATTCACAAAAAAAAAGTGAAAAGTCAGAAAATGACATGGGGAACCCATATGTCATCTCAAATGCAGCTTGTAGCGCCGCCAAAAGTTAAAGTTGAGTCAACTTTCGCGGCAGACAATTTTCTTACTACAGCTACAGCTTCCCATTGTGTCGATGTATACCATTTTCGTATTTTTCAACTTTGACAGTGCTACATGCAACAGCTACAGCATTGTGTTCGGCCAGTTAGAGACGTGTGTGTTGTGTGTTTACCAATAACCAAATTAAACACGTCTTTAACTAATCAGTTCTCTATTCATTATCTACTACATTTGTTGCCAAAGACCCCTTTCACACAAGGAAACTGAGTTGCCGGCGATTTTTAGTTTGTAGACGAGAATGGCGTAAAAGGAAGACAAACAATTTCCCCTCACACCCTTCTCGCCTACAAACTAGCCAGTTTCTGGCAACTCAGTTTCCTTGTGTGAAAGCCGCCAAACAGACAGCTTCTGTGAATGGAAATGGCCGCGTTCAAGAATCGATGCGATAGCCTATCTAAGATAGCTTCCTCTCCATATAGGTTTCTGGTCAACCAAAACCGGATAGGTTAATTGAAAGTGTTTTTAACAAAATACAACTCGATTACGGCAAACAAATTTCGGCTTTGCATTTTGTAGTCGGCTTTTTTAACAATTTCGCTTGGGATACAAATGTGTACCAATATTTTTCGGATAGCATGGATAGCTACACAACAGCGAAAGCTGTTTTGTAATCAGCATTTTTTTTACATGGAATTACAACAACAAAAACTTATATGGATAGCTCTACATAGGTTTTTGATCGCGGCCAATGACATCTTAGTTATCATAAAAAAAGTCACCAAACAAATTTTAGGCTGCGTGTGATCTTTAGTTATCCGCAATTCACTCTCAAATTGAAATTTACAAATAAACCAATAAGACGGAATAAATCTGTTTGTTTATTTTGATTACCTTATTAGTTTTACATAGAGGATAAGGGTAATTACTTTTCTCCTTTACTTTTCAGAATGGCAGCACATACGTGGTGTTTACACCTTATCACGAGTTTAAACATGCGTTTCTTTACTCTAAAATTTAAAGTGACGTTTAGCGTTAAGCTGACTATTAAATTGATTATTGGTATGTTTCATTATTTAGATGCCACTTAAATATTAAACTGATCTCTAAATTTGATTATTGGTAAGGCCCATTGTTTTCTTATTTCGTATTGTGGAATCCAGTTTACATAGCAAGCAGTACTGGCTTACAAGTTACAATACATTTAAATTTTCTTACTAAACATACAAACCTGAGCAACTTGCTCGTCAACTGGCTTGCTATTTTCGAAGCCAGTTAAGAAGACAGTGGCCTCGTTCAGACTTGTATATAAAGCTATATGGATAGTTTTTCGTTGGAAATTTAATGCAAAATTAAATATTCTACCACAACTTTTAATGAGACAAGGGACCTAGAATTTTTAACATTTCCAAATTAGGCAACTGTCAAATATGATTGACTATGGTTATGATGAAATATACAAAATCTCTTAAAAATCCTAATTTTTTGAAAGTGTATTTTTTGAGAGGTTTGGTGATTTCGTTGAAATTTGGAACATTCTGTTATCGATTTGTCAAGCCATAGACTGTCTAATTAAATTGAAAGATTGTTACGGAGATGATGCATTGAAAAACTTTAAGATATCTGAATTTTTTGAGATTACATTTTTTGAGCGGGAAAACCCGTTTTAGCGCCTTTGGGTGACATTTTGGAACGAAATATTCCTCGTACGATGTAATTTAGTTTCTTACCTATCTGTTAACGCATAAACTGTCAATTCCATTTTAGGATGGCTGCGATGATGATGGATTAAAAAACCTCAAACATTTTTTTGAATTAGATGAAAATCAATCCATGTTAATTTGACGCGACAGAAAAGTCTGTCAATGCATCCGTCAACGCATTGGAAGTATTATGCGTTGACCGTCGCAAGACTTGATGCAGAATTCGACGTCATTTTTTGTTTTAGAAAAAATCGAAGTGCTATGCTTAAGCAAATACAATAAAATTGTGTATTTAGAATCCTTGATAGGGTGTCCTAGTAAAAGCTAAACGTGACCGCAGATGCTTGAAAGCAACTTGCTTACATGTTGCCTGCCGCCTTCGTCACAGCATATTCACGTATACGAACTTGACAGTCAATCTATGTAGCCAACTGGCTTACCAGTACTGGCTCGTGTAGCCTCAGGGTTAAATCTGATTTCGCAAATATATTTCAAAGAAAATAAACAAAAAACAACCGAATTTGAACTAGGAAGCCAAAAACAACAAACCGAAATTGAATACCAAATTCAGAACAGGGGTAATTATACAATTTTCTAGATCAATTTAAGCATGGCTTTGCCGTCTGCCGTAGCTCGTAGTTTAGTGCGTTGGACTGTAACGCTAAAGGTCTGGGTTCGCTTCCCAGCCTCGTCCACCTAAAAACTTAAAAGTTTTTTTTCAGGGCTACTGCCTCTTGCGAGGAATTGACAAATCTTCCAAGAGTATCAATTGTCATGAATAAGTGCTTCTCGTCGGATTCCGCATAAAATTGTAGGTCCCTTCCATTTCCTGTGGACACGCGCACACAGGCATGGTTGCGAGTTGTTAGTCAATAGGCCCTGGTTCTTCACGAGCCGTTGCGCCACCCAATTTATTTTATTATTTATTTTTGCCGTCTGCCTATTGACAATTTGTTTTAACATATAAACATAAATATAAAAATATACCCTGCAAACCAAAACTCAGTAGTTTACCTTCAAACACAACCACAAACAAAACGCATTCTATGAATGTATGTGTTTCTTTATTTACCAAAAATTCTCCCCTCAAAAAAAGTTCTTTTGTTTCTCCTAAAAAAAATGAAACTTTTCTATCGTAAAAGCGAAGAAAGTGTTATGTATACCTACGATGCACAAAGTTTATCTCATTTCGTATTTGCACAACATGACAAACAAAAACAGTTATTTTATCGGCGAGCGCGAGTTATAAATGGAAAGAAAATATATTAAATTATTGTAATTAAACTTAAATAAAAAATACAAATGTTTTTATTAGTGTTTTATACTTTATTGTTATTACTGCATTTCAGATTCATCAGGATCAAGGAAACCATTTTCGACGATCGTCGTGTATTTTGATATTGTTATTCCTGGCATTATAAAATTTAAAAGCTGGTAAAAAAGTTGCTTTTGTGCGCGGTGATCGATCAATTTAAGTGATTAAACTATTTAATTTCGGGAAGAGTTGCATGTGCGCGTTTAGTCTTATGTAGATGTTCATTCATGCAAAACTTTTTTCTTTATATTCTGCGCGCACAAAAAGGGTTATGGCTACCCTTAAAATGTTGTTAACACAGCACAAGCGATTAGTTTAGTAGGAGCGGATTTAGAAGGAGATACTTATGTACATTGGTTTAAAATGTTTGCATATCGAAATAGGAGGGGAAAGTTGGGCCGGGTAAAGCATTCCACATTGGTGTGGTGCGACTGAAGAAAGAATCTCTGTACATTACAGTACGTCCCAAGTTGGGCTCAAGGGTAAACTAATGGGCATTCCTAGAAGCGCGAGTATTACGGTTGAATTGTTTAAGGGGATGAATGCAACTGGCTATTTCACGAGAACACTGATTATAATAATAGCGATAAAAAAGAGAAAGACACGAAACATTACGGCGGTGTTCAAGAGATGTAATTGTTTCCGTTATAGATATTTCTCTTTCTTTTGTATTCTGTCCAACAAACTCAAGTAAGTGTTTGGAGCACCTGCCCAAACATGAGAATTGTACTCAAGTTTTGGACGAATAAAGGATTTGTAGATCACAGCCAGATCAGAAGGGGAGAAATACTTCTTGCATCTACGGAGAAAACCTAAACACTTAGCAGCGTTTTTGGCAACATCAAATATGTGGTAATTCCACAAAAGGTGGTCTGTGACACACATACCGAGAACTGAGAGCTATTCGGTTTCCTCGATGCAAGTGCCGTCCATGGATAGCGGCATTGGGGGTGGGTTGCGCTTTAACGATCAGCGAAATAGAGGAAATCATGGCAACTTTGTTAATCTATTTTTGTATTGAAAATTTGACCTGTACCTTAATATTGTGGTAAATATGCCTATTTATGCGAACAACGACATCTCTTATTCTTCTATAACACAATAAATGCCTAAACCACTCTCATCGTTATCCAATGCCTAAACCACTGGAATTGCTTTAAATATAATTGGTCGAAAGTTTTTTGAGATACTTGTGGAGACTTGTGGAGGAGAAGCACATTACAGCACATTCCAGAACCCTAGAAGATTCAAGTAGCTTTTTCTCGCGTATACTCGAAAATACACGGCCACCAGTCCGAAAACCACAGTTTGATTTTAAAAGCGAATGGATAAACGTCGGTCGGTGTGAAAATAGTGAATTAAGAGTTATATGTATACTTGTGCTTGTTACTTGTTTATAATAAATAGTATTAGAAGTAAGGTATTTGAAGTGAAATAAAGGTGTTTTATTTTTGTAAAGTAATTGTAGTTCAGTTTGAATAAAAGAAATAAATTTTATTTGCGAACCCTTGGTAAAATATAAAGTGAAATAAAACTTATTTTATCCTATTGAAACTATTGATTGCTCAGAACTTGGTCTGGGCCAGTAGCGCAACAATCAGTCACGATGAAGTTCTTGTTTTACCTCCTCGTGGTGGTCCCCGGGCAACTATTTGTGTATCCCAATATACATAAATAGGCCAAAATTACAAGTGCGAAAAGGCCTAGCTTTCTAGGATAGGTTACGGAGGTTAGCATTATCCGTAACTGAAATCAACTCGCTACCGAAACCAACACTACGCCTCGGATAATTAATGATAACTCGTTGACGACTTTTGGCTATTGTACCCGGACAAAGATTGGTTTCTGGAATGTGAAGACGCTTCTTGACAATGGAAAAGAAGGTCCTCAGAATGCCAGATTCCTGCAACTAGAGAAGGAATTCATGCGGTATAGGATGGACATCTTAGGGATAAGTGAAGTTAGATGGCTGGGCTCGGGGAAGTTTAAGTCACCAACCCGTAACACTGTTCTATTCTATTCCGGAAAAACACCTGGAAGCGCTCGGGAATCTGGTGTTGGATTGCTGCTTTCCAAAACAGCTCTCAAAAGCTTAATTTCCTGGGAGCCTTTAGGTGACAGGCTCCTGAAAGCCAGGTTCCGGACTAGAGTACGTCGCGTCACCATCATACAGTGTTACGCCCCAACTTTGCTCTCTTCTGACGAGGAGAAGGAGGCCTTTTATAACCGGCTGAGTGCTGCTTATGATAGCGTTCCACGAGGTGATATAATTATGGTGATGGGAGACTTAAATGCCAAGGTTGGCAATGACAACACTGGGCTAAGGCATGTCATGGGAAAACATGGTTTGGTAACCGAAACGACAAGGGCGAACGATTTGTCGATTTCTGCAACGCCAACGGCCTTGTTATTGGAGGAACCATGTTCGAGCATAAGACGTGCCACAAAGTCAGTTGGGTGTCGACTGACAGACAAGCAACTTCAAACCAAATTGACCACTTCGCGATCAGCCGGCGTTTTAGAAGCAGTCTCCAGGACGTCCGTAACAGAAGAGGTGCTGACATGGGAATGGCCCGGGACCACCATCTGATGGTTGCTACCGTTAGATTGCGTACAGCTGCAGTTCGGAGATCCCAAGGAAACACTCGAATGCCCAAGTTTAATACAGATAGACTAAAGGATCCCGCAGTGCGCCAACAACTAGGGGACCACCTTTCACAAGGATTGAACGCAATCAGCAGCACGGAAACCACATCCATCGAAAATCATTGGTGTGCTGTGAAAAATGTTTTTATATCCGGTGCTGAAAGTATAGTCGGCCGGGCGCAAGGGAGAAATAGTGCTTGGCTTTCCGACGAAACTTGGGCAAGGATCGAAGAAAGGAAACACCTTAAAGCTCGCATCGCAGCTACCCCAGCAGCAGGGAGAAACGAGTTTGAGTCTACGTACCGCATGAAGATGAGGGAAGTTCACCGTAGTGTGCGACGTGATAAGCGTAACTACATCAACGCATTGGCTACAGAAGCAGAAGAAGCCGCTAGTAGGTGTGACAGTAGGACCGTCTACAGAATTACCAAAGAGCTCACTGGTGTCCAGAGCTCTAAACAACACCTGGTTAAAGACACAAACGGATCCCTGCTAATTTCGGATGAGGACCAGCTCATAAGGTGGAGGGAACACTTTTCTGCGGTTTTAAACCGCGTTTTCGCCAGTGAAGTTGACCCTATTCCCACTGAGCTACCCGAAGTAACAATTTCCCGAATACGCACCGTACCCCCCAGTAAAGAAGAAATTATCACCGCCATCAAAGCACTGAAAAACAACAAAGCGGTTGGACTTGACGGTATTCCTGCAGAGCTCTTAGGAGCAGCCCCAACGACATCGAGCGAGCTACTGCACCCACTTATTAAGAGAGCTTGGGAAACAGAGAGCTTTCCTGAAGAGTGGAAAAAATGAATGATTGTCAAGCTCCCAAAGAAAGGAGATCTCACACAGTGCGAAAACTGGAGAGGAATATGCGTTCTGCCTGCAGTAGCCAAGATAATAGCAAGGATAGTTTTGGACCGAATTAAAGACCACCTCGAAGACACACTCGACGCCAAACAAGCAGGTTTCCGCACTGGATCTTCCTGTGTGGATCACATCAACACCTTGCGGATCATCATCGAACAGTGCGTTGAATATCGATCACCACTTCACCTGCTGTTCATCGATTTTGAAAAGGCGTTCGACAGTGTCAATAGAGAATTTATTTGGCTTGATTTGCGCAGGAGGGGCATCCCAGATAAATTGATTGCTATTATCAAGGATACTTATGATGGATCCAAGTGTCACGTTTTGCACAAAGGTAGGCTGTCAGAGGAGTTTGAAATCCAAAGTGGAGTTAGGCAAGGCTGTATACTGTCACCAATACTGATCCTGTTGGTGATAAGTGACGTACTGCACGCAGCTTTGTCAAGTGGAAATGGAGGAATTCAGTGGACTCTGCAATCTCACCTCAAACATCTGGACTACGCGGACGACGTATGCTTACTCTCTCATAGGATCATGGATCTCCATCAAATGGCAACAAGGGTGGAGAGAGAAGCAGAAATCGTAGGGCTTAAGATCAACTCTGCAAAAACTAAAAGGATCAGCCTTGGAACTTCCTCATCAATCCAAGTAAATATTTCAAATATTTCTGGACAACCGGTAGAGAGGATTTCCAATATCTTGGGAGTATTGTCTCTACGGGTGGCGGAACTGAACTGGACGTAAACAGCCGAATCAGAAAAGCAAAGGCTGCGTTCGGAATGCTGTCCAAAATATGGAGAAACAACTCTTTTAGCTTAAGGACCAAGTTACGACTGTTCCGCTCCAATGTTGAATCCGTTCTGCTTTACGGCTGCAGCACTTGGAAAGTCACTGACACTGTCACTAGAATGCTGCAAACCTTCGTTAATAGATGTCTACGAAACATCTTGAGGATTTTCTGGCCCAACCGTATCTCCAATGCCGAACTTCATGCGAGAACGGGTCAGGAGCCCATAGACTCCATTATACGAAGAAGAAAGTGGCAGTGGATTGGCCATACGCTTCGAAAAGGCGATCGGTGCATTGCATCTCAAGCAATGCAGTGGAACCCACTCACACAGGAGGGAAGACAAGTGGGCCGGCCTAGAAGTACATGGCGAAGAACGGTCGAACAGGAATCGGCACGACTGGGGAAAAGTTGGAGAGAGCTGAAATATATTTCAAGAAATCGTACATGATGGCGCGTAGGTGAAGTGGAGGCCCTATGTCCCGTATGGGAAACATCACGGACGTAATAGGTCCGAGGACCTAAGTAAGTAAGTAAGTATTCAGATAATTAATAGTGAACATTGAAAAAGTGTGTGAATCAGTAAACAAATAAGAAAGGTGCTTGTGAAAAGTGACAAACAAAAATATAAGAATAAAAATAGAAACAAAATGGGTAAAATTTTGAATGCATTGAATTGTGTTGAACTTTAGGCAGAACTGAACAGACGAGGTCTTCCTACTGCTGGAACGAAAAATGACCTCATTATTCGTCTGAAGGAAGATTTGAGGCAACACGGTGAAAATCCAGACACGTTTCTATTTGAAATTGAAATTAGTTAGGGTGTTGAGGAGCCAACCTTGCACTTCATTCTGACGGGATAAGCTTTGGTACACTAATAGTCCACATCCTTAATATACTTTTAAGAAGTGTTGCCATGGTAGCAACCTCAACTAACAATTTTTCATCTATAAGGTTCATTTTTTGAAATTCTATAAGTTATTATTTCTACAAGGCTTGTATTTAGTCTGGACATCGAAGTTGCAAATTTTCTAAGCTATATTTTTGAAAACAGCTTCCTACAAACCTATTAAAAGCAGAATCTTTATTTTTCTGCAAGCCTGAATATTTACAATTCGGTTATAGTTTTCGTAAGGCTTCCCAGAAACTAGTTTTGAGAGGCAAGCGAAATAAAAGAAAAAAAAGCTTACATTAGGAAGCACAGCTAAGAGCTCTGGAAGGGCCTGCTTACAAAGACCTGAAACAAGCTATTATGTGTACAAAAGTCTAATGGAAGTATAATTGTAAGTGGAGTTATGTCAATTTGTTTTGTTTCTGTAAGCCCCTTGTGGAAAAGCATTATCTTGTGTACTGTTCGGCGCATGTATGTTTCTACTGCCGAGAGAGGGTTACCACAGGTCAAATTATTTATGAAAATAAAAATAGGTAAATTTGTATCATTTTAAAAATTTAAATTAATCTGATTCATTGAGTAAAGGTAAAGCTTTTTAATTTTGCAAAACAAAAACGGTACATACATTTATTTTCTGCATTGAGATAAATATGGAAAAAGAAAACAATTTAAATTCACTTGAAAAAAAAGAGACAAAATATATTTATTTTTTTACATGGAACTATACTTATGTAATTTATATTCAGAATTGCAGTACAAATACAAATTATTTAATCATTTTTTATTAGAAATGATTTAACAAAAACAGATCAACTTTATTCATATTCGTTGTTTGTATTTAAAAATAAAATTGTATAAAAAACAAAATAATGACCCGGATCCCACCAATAAAAAAGATTTTCTCAGAATTAAATTTGATCGCAGTGGTAACTCTGATTAAGCATGACATCCAATTTTAGTTCTATAACCCATCAAACACAAGCCCGACGCAAGCATAATAATTGTGTGAACTCTGTCAGACGCATGCGCGAGAAGCATTTATTTCGATGAATTTGCCTCAGCGAAGTGATGTCAGCCTAATTTGTTTCTATAAGACCTGTGAAGAGGTGGTTATGCAAACATAAGTAAGTAATAATTTCGATTATTTGGTCCTAGCAAAGTGTTGTACACTCAACATGAAATCATTAAAAGCTGGTACTTCGCATGGAAAGTAGTATGGATGTGAAAATAAGCTACTGCTGGCTGTACAGTTTCTGTTTCATCGTAAAATAATATTGTCACGTTAAGAAATCCGAATGTATTCAAAAATTATCTTAGTATGAAGCTTTCATTTCTCAGTAGTTTTTTAATTACATTTTAAACGTTTTTTAATATCTATACTACAAAGTTACTTTCAGTTGAAAAAATATAATGATGGTCTTTATTGTTTATGTTTTTTATTTTGGCTAATCAGTGTTTTTAAAAAAGATACAAATTAAAATTGTCAGTAAATGGTTTGCGTACAAAATGAAAAGTACATATTTTATGGAGCATAAAATAGTTTTTATATTTTTTCTCACATCAAAGCTTTTCGTTCTTAAAAACAATAACAATCGATTTCAATGAAAATGAAACTTACATATATTTTAATTGTTGTCTCACAAAATGTATGTTTGTTTGACAACTTCCATGTTTTCTCTGATGCGTAATCATGGAAACATTAAAAATTTAAAAAAAATAACATTAAGTAAAAAAAAACTCCGTTGCAAGCAACAGACGAATGGTCACCTGTAATTTTTAAATTAGTTCAATTCATCAGGAAGCCCCAAGAAAGTTTTTAGGAAGCTAATTTCGGTTTCAAGTGGTTCCAATTTGGCACTCATTTTTCATATGCAGGCTAGCTCAATACCTAAGGTGCCCGACTCTCAACCCAACCATCCTCGGTTCAAATCTCGCAAAATCCATCAAGTAAGTAATGTGTTTTTTTCAGATATAAATAATTATAGTGCATTAAGTTCCAAAAGTAATTCATTACTTGCATTAAAATAAAGGAGAAAATGTAGAAATAAAAATAAAGAATTTATTTTTATTTTGTTTGGCATTTTGCTTCGAAAAGGGTTCTCTTAGGCCTCGACAAGCCTTTTATAAGGGTTTTTAGATGTGCCTATCAAAATACTTGAACAAAACTACACTACTACATTTGCAATGATTGAGTGTAGTTTTGTTCTATAAGGACTTAGTGAAATAAATTAAGTACTTCCAATAAACCTGTAAATGAATGCTTAAAAGCTTTTCGAGCTTCTCAATGTGGGCAAAATGTGTTTATCTAAGGCCTTATAGAGTCACATTTGCTGATAAGGAAATAACTTCGATAGACCCTCACAGAAGTTAAATTGTTAGTTGGATAGTAAGATGTTAAAATCGTTTAAAATTAGCAAAATCTTCTTTTTAACTTAGTAACTTACTTAAATGGCTTTAACAATTTGCTAAATCGTTTAAAATTTTGCGCCAATGGTTCTTATGATTAACAACTTACGTTACGGACAAATCCTCCAAGAGTATCACTTGTCACGAATAAGTGCTTCTCGTCTAGCCGTTCAGATTCGGCATAAAATTGTAGGTCCCTTCCATTCCTGTCGAAAGGTGCACACAGGAATGGTTGCGAGTTGTTAGTCACTAGGCCCTGGTTCTTCATGAGCCGTTGTGCCACCCGATTTATTAATTTATTTTTTGATCCGGGGGTATTATTTTGTTTTATAGAAATTAAAAAAAAAGACAAACAACGAATATGAATAAAGTTTATCTGTTTTTGTTAAATCATTTCTAATAAAAAATGATTAAATAATTTTAATTTTACTGCAATTCTGAATATAAATTACATAATTATAGTTCGATGAAGAAAATAAATATATTTTTTTTTCTTTTTTTTTCAAGTGAATTTAAATTGTTTTCTTTTTCCATATTTATCTCAATGCAGAAAATAAATGTATGTACCATTTTTGGCTTACAAAATTTAAAAGCTTTACCTAAACTCAATGAATCAGTTTAATTTAAATTTTTAAAATGATCCAAATTTACCTATTTTTATTTTCATAAATAATTTGACATGTGGTAACCCTCTCTCGGCAGTAGAAACCTACATGAGCCGAACAGTATACAAGATAATGCTTGCATCGGGCTTTTCCTCAAGGGGCTTACAGAAACAAAATAAATTGACATAATTCCACTTACAATTATACTTCCATTAGACTTTTGTACACATAAAAGCTTGTTTCATGCCTTTGTAAGCAGGCCCTTCCAGAGCTCTTGGCTGTGATTCCAAATGAAAGTTTTTTCTTTGCTTTTATTTCGCATGCCTCTCAAAACTAATTTCTGGGAAGCCTTACGAAAACTGTAATCAAATTCTAAATATTCAGACTTGCAGAAAATTGAAGATTCTGCTTGTAATAGGTTTGTAGGAAGCTGTTTTCAAAAATATAGCTTAAAAAATTTGCAACTTCGATGTCCAAACTAAATACAAGCCTTGTAGAAATAATAACTTATAGAAATTCAAAAAATGAACCTTTTAGAGGAAAAATTGTTAGTTGGGAACTCTTAAAAATTTACTAAAGTTAAAATCACAAAATGGTTACTTTAACTTTAAGTAATTTGCTAAATCCATACGATATCTGTCATTTTCCCCGAAAAAAATGTCTAACCCATTTTAATTGGAAAATTTAATTGTGTTTTTTTGTATGATTCGAGAGCTATAAATTGTTTTTAAAGTAAATAAAATAGTACTAAATGTTTTCGGAAGACGAAGATTTCGATGTATTTGAAATTTCAGCGTTGTGCAGAAAAGTGCGAAGTTTTAAATCCCGAGCACATCCTTTTGAAGAGCTGGACGATGGATAATTTTACTCCAGAAATTAAATAATGTGATTTAGTTTTATTTTTAATTTCAAACTAAACTCACTTTTAGTTTTGACCATTTGGCTTTTGTCCCGAAGACTGTCCAACTGAATCCAAACTCAACATAGTTGCTTCAGCACCAGTGCTGTCGTTTCACAAATTCCGAGAGTAGAGCTTTTCATTAATTTGGGGAGCATTTTGATAAGTTGGGGAGCCTCGTTTAAAGGCTCTCACAAACCGAGAAACATTCGCTCTGCAGGGCGAAACATTCACAATGATAACAAAAATGAGAAATAATCAATGCTAAGTAGCAACAAAAACTGTCGTCGGCAAATGTTACGCGCCGATTTAGCGTTGGTTTGGGAGAGCCTTAATATTAGATATTTCATAAAATAAATATGATACCAAATGAAAATATGACATTTATGAAGTTAAACAGAGATGTGAAAATTTAAATAGGAGCAGGGATGTGTGAAATCAGGATTTAAAAATATTTTCAAACTGCAAAATACGTTTTTCATTAAATTTAACATGTGGAGACTTGGGAAGCCTTTTTGAGACGTGGGTAGCACAGTAGTCCTTTCAACAGTAAAGGAGCCAAATGCTACCATAGTAGCCATTCCGACAGCACTGTTCAGCACCAGTATACGATTGAGGAGCATCAGGCAAACAGTTAAGCCTCTCCCACAATAGTCGGTCTCAACTGTGAGAATGAATGTTAACTATGTTCATGAGAGAATTTTCCATTCGGAAGATATGTAGGTACACCATTCACCAGTTTCAGTTTTCGATGATGCAGAATGCAGTAGTGGGGAAGGTCGAGCCGTTTTTAGTTATTCCAACAACATAAGATTAATTTGATATAGCTAACTTTGCCGCATACTTTTACTTTAAATGTCACCCCACACAATTGATCCGGCATTGTAGAGCTCTTGGGCGAATGTGACTTTTTTAATATCTTTTTCACTTTTAGAGCCGATTTTTCAATCATCAGTTAAACTATCAGAGGAATAAATACTATAGCAACAGGAACAAATTTTTGTTTTATTCGGAGAATAAGTACTATCTGAGGTTTAACTGACTATTGAAAAATTGGCCCTTAATATATTAATTTTCTGTAAACTAATTAACAAAAAATTTTCTTCAGAGAGTAAAACAAAATTAAAATCATAAACAAAACAAATGTGACTTCTGACTGACATTTCCCAATTAGCAAATTACTAGTAAATTGCTAAGCCCTTAACAACAGGTTGTTTAAAATTTTGCGCCATTTGCGTTTTTATATTTATTTGTGCATGCCACAAATAGTGACCAAAAAAGCCGAAGGAAGAATAAACATCTTTATCCATCAACAAACATTACAACAACTTGTTTAAATCACTCATGAAAAAGGCAAATGGGAAATTATAAAATGCGAGTTAAAAATTGCGATGTGACATATGTGAAATGATTATTTTGCCAAGCAAACTAAAAACATGTCAATCAAAAATTGCGAAAAAAATTTATTACGAAATGATTAAATTACAAAACAAGAAATTGCGAAATGATCATTGCAAAATCAGAAACAGCCAAACAAAATCCAGAGTACCTATACGCATATGCTCATAAATCTTTCAATTTTCAAAGTCTTTATTTGAAAACAACAAAACAAAGGAAACGTAGCCTTGAAAATTTCGTGCATTTTAATTTGATTTGGCAACGCTACGCGATGAGAAGTATTTAAAATATCGCGTCAAATTTAGGTAAACTATTGCTATGCAGATGTGCTCCTACGACTGAGTACGACTGGATCGCACAAATACTTGCACTCGTAGCTAACAATTTTAACGTAGCTAGAAATTGATGAAGTACATAATATGTATTGGTTCCATAACATTATGATATCATTAAAAAAAAAAAAGTTAAAAAAAAATTATTATCTACTATAAATTAATATAAATTTGTTATTTTAATGGCTAAAACCGTAAGAGCTGAAAATATGTATGCCATCTGATTGGTTTGATAAATATGAATTTATGATAAAAAAAATCAAAAATCTTTTGAGCGGTTTTATTAAAAATTAATTTTGTATATATAAAAATTTTTGCACATTTTCAAAAATAAAATCTGGTATGCCAACTTTTAGTATTTAATAAAATACAATCTTACACAAAATTAAGAAATTATAAATGAGCCCGTTTTCAGGATATTGAATTTTCAAAAGAAATTTCAATATTTTTTTTTTTAAATCCAAAATGGTTTGAATTTTGAAGAAGCTCTTTTATACAAATTTTGGTTGAAATTTGTGAAGCCGTTAATTTTAAAACCAAAAATTGGGTTCTATTGGTAACATTTTTTTTTTAATGAATGTTCCTGTAATCTGAGCATGTGACAACATGATGAAAAATGACAACTACAAGATAAACAAGGAAAAATATGTACGTGAAAATTATTTGAAAGCAATAATGAGGACTCTGACTCAAATTAAATTTAAAACATTTGTAACTGTCCCAACCCCACCAATGTCGTAAGTATACAAAAATCTAACGATTTAACTTTTTTCAGAATTTTGGAAATCGGTAAACTGATCGATATGTTTAACGGTTATTGGCATACAAAATGCAATTTTTAAAATTAGAAGAGTTAAATAGTTTGGCTCTTATCCAAACGTTTCACCATCCGCAGAAACCCGGTCTTATTTCTATTCCAAACGATTCTGGATCTCGTATAAAATTACGGAAAAATCACCCGATATCGAAATTTTCCTACCAATAGGCCTAAAGCTTAGGCCACCTGACCAAAAGGCTTGAATTTTGGTATTTTCCGTATCGCTTAAATGCAAGGGCGGATCCAGAATTTCAGTCAGGGGGGGGGGTCACGACACCTATTTACATAAATCCCAATAAAGCCTTACACTGAAAAAATTTCTTTTATTTTTTTTTATTTAAGTGAAACCTGTTGTTAAAAAAATGTATGTCTTTGGCTTCTAAGCGGTTAATCTATATGTCCTTAAAGTACACATTTAATTTGTTGATAAAGCTTATAAGGCTTTGTGGAAATAAGCAGGAATGGTTGAAAACCATACCTTACAGAGGGCTTACTGTAATGTGCTATTTTACCATTGAAGACCGCAAGCAAATTATCAGTGGAAGAATCGTAGAGAAGGACCTTCTGCTAAAGCTACACTAATAATTTACCAAGCCAGTATACTTAAATTTTTGTTTGAGATTTAGAAACATTAAGTACCTACATATATTGTAACTTTCTTAAAACATTGCATTCCAAATATCACCCTAGTTCCCTGAAACAATTTGTTCATATGTACAAATAAAAGGTCAAGACTTTCATAGTTTTGATTCTATCAACCTCAAAACATGTCTTCAAAGCACTTGGTAAGTTTGTTGTTTTATCGCACTTAGAAACTGGCTATTACATTGCGGTCAGAGATATCCAAATGATTTTAATTGTGAGTTTAAATCTGTTTGGCCAATAATACTCGATACAAAAAAGAAACTTAAGAAATACTCGTAGATGATGAAAAATATCGATTTCCCGATCTAATAAAATTGTTATTTACTTTGACGTTGTTTCTTGCCTGTTGGGTGCCGGTATGAAGGTTTCATATGGGAACATTTGCAAGTTACTTGGAGAAACTTAATTTTAAATACCTAGTTTTTAAAGTGTTTTAAAAGGTTTTGTAAATATGAGCCAAGATACATATAAATAAAGATGAATAACACAATAAAAGAATATCATTACAAAATGTATAATCACTTGGCATCATCTTTGGATGAGTTTTTATAACTCTGCATGGTAAGTGATAAGACTATGCAGCTTAACTAGCCAATATTCGGGCCTTGATGTTGGGCGTTGGGTTATTAGACATCGAAATATTTATGATCTACCAATACTGAGAGCAGTTATGCATAGAACATGCGACTCAAGGGGGGGTCATGAGCACAACAGATCTAGATTTTGCTCCTAATTAAAACAAACTCATATAGAAAAACAAAAGTTGAATCTCCCAAGGGGGGGGGGGGGGTCATGACCCTCCCCTTGGATCCGCGCTTGCTTAAATGTACCTTTATACGCGGCTTCGTTCTTTGCCATCTCGAATCACATAATTAAAAGAAGCTTAAACGAGATTTGCATAGTGCGTTTATAGGTACTTCTGCAATACGAAAAAATCTGTTTTTAATTTCTAAACAAACGCAAGGGAAAATAACGGCTTTTTTTTTGCCCAATTACCTTTTTTTCCTGATGCCATTAATAAAAAAATAGTAAGATGTCGCTTATTTCCAGTTTTCTATAAAATACATTTTTCGTTAAACTAAACCCACTTCACGAGAGAGGTTTTATTTCCAACTGAGGGGGAATTATGCCCCTCAACAAAGACGAACCCGGGAACTTATGAGCCTGCACCAATGTTTCGTTATTATTTAATCATAATAATGGCTCTTACATTTTTATATAAAGGTGAACTGACATGAAGGCATATTTGCGAAAGTCCATATAATATTCAAAAGGGTAGTTATGTGCATTCAAGAGGACACAAGCGTCCACAGGTTTTTCTCAAAACCCACCTCTGTCTACCAACTCCTACTCTCACCTCCACGTGGTGAACATCGGGTGTCTAGTACCTCAGCTGGAGACGGGGTTTAAATCCCCGTGGAAAGCTGTTGGGGACAGCCAACGAGAGAGGGGGGGAGGAATGTTCCCACTAAGGCACTTCTCCTTTCATCGAGGCGGCAGCAGACGAAATCTCTAGATGGAATCAACGGTGGCGTCTACAGTTCCAGTTAGGTTGAACTACTTAGTGAACACCTTATATGGGCTACTACGACATAATTGTAGCTCAGGCCTATAAGGAGCGGTTTATCCGGCTCCCTATCCTTGGAGTTATACGAAGGGTCTGGTCCTCCGGGTCGGGGGTTGTGCGTCGGGGTAACTTCCCTACCACGTAAAAAAAAAGTTGTTCCGAAACAACAACAAGCCTCGGATATGGATGATTTTAAAGTTGACGAACCCAGCAAACGAAACAAGGACAATGAATTTCGGATCTGCACGTGGAACGTCCTGTCCTTATACAGAACACGTGCAGCCGAACAATTAGTGGAGAACCTGGACAGGCTTAAGGCTGACGTAACAGCCATCCAGGAAGTGCGATGGGATGGAGACGACATACGGAGACTGAAAACGTGTGACATCTACTACGGCGGGTGCTTGAAGGAACAGGGTCAGCGGCTCTTTGGTTGTGGTTTTGTGATAAGGGGAAGACTTAGGCAAGAAGTCTTGGGCTTCCGAAGTGTAAGCGAGCGCCTGGTCACAATCCGCATCAAGGACAAATTTAAGAACATTTCGCTAATATGTGTTCATGCCCCCCATGAAGGGAGAGAGGACTCAACCAAAGAAGCATTCTACGATCTCCTGGAGACAACGTATGATATGTGCCCGAAGTACGACGTGAAGATCATTCTTGGTGACTTCAACGCAAGATTCGGAAAGGAGGGCATTTTTGGTTCGATAGTCGGAGGACACAGGCTGGCAGACTTTGCGGCGGGGCGAAATGTCATCATCTCAAGCACCTACTTCCCACACCTCAATATACACAAGGGGACTTGGCGGTCGCGTGATCAAGTAACCGTCAACCAAATCGACCACGTTGCGATAGACGCGAGACATGCTTCCAGTATCTTGAACGTCCGAACGTTCCGAGGGGCCAACATTGACTCGGATCACTACCTGGTGGTAGCTAGACTACGTATGCGGATATCAATTACGCGACAACGCAGAGCAGATGTTGTGAAAAGATTCGATGAACTTTTGCAGACCACGTAACTCTTAATCTCTCAGGAGGTCCGGCACCAGCATCAAGTGCAGAGGACCAGTGGGAACACTGTCAACAAGCCATCAGAAGTGCCGCCTCTGATGTGCTGGGTTTCACTAGGCGAATACAACGAAACCCCTGGTTCGATGAAGAGTGCCGGCTAGCGCATGCAGCTAAGGACGAGGCCTACCAGGCAATGCTGCAGACTCGAAGAAGAGCTGCTGAGAGAGTGGCCCGGGAGCTCTACGGGCTGAAACGAAAAGAGGAACGCCGACTTCTCAGGAGGAAGAAGAGAGAGAACGAGAAGCGGGCGGTAGAGTCTATTGAGAGTTGTAGCGGTAGGGGAGATGTTCGAAAATTTTATCAGAGTGTGAAGCGATCCACCCAAGGATTCAAGGCTAGAACGGAAGCCTGCCGAGATGAGAGTGGGAATATGGTAGTAGACACACAGTCAGTGCTGATGATCTGGAAAGAACACTTCTCTAGACTGCTTAATGGCGAAGATAGCCAAGATCCTGCTAACAGGCAGAACGCTCCATTCAACTTGGACGATGATAGCCAAGAGTTCCGTCCACCCGACCTATCCGAAGTGCGGCTGGCGATATCCAAACTTAAGTCGTACAAGGCTGCTGGTGCGGATGGCTTACAAGCCGAACTATTTAAATCAGCGGGAGATGAATTGGCTAGGAGCATACACCAGCTCATCTGCAAAATTTGGTCGGAGGAAAGTATGCCCGATGAATGGAACCTCGGTATAGTTTGCCCCATCCATAAAAAGGTAGATGTTCTGAAATGTACCAACTACAGAGGAATTAGTCTCCTAAACGTCGCTTATAAAATCTTGTCGGCCATCCTGTGTGACCGCTTAAAACCTTTTGTCAACGATCTGATCGGCCCATATCAGTGCGGTTTTAGGCCAGGCAAGTCAACCGTCGATCAAATATTCACACTCCGACGGATTTTAGAAAAATCCCGGGAATTCCAGATCGATACACACCACCTTTTTATCGATTTTAAAGTCGCGTACGATAGCGTGAAAAGGGACGAATTATACAGAGCCATGTCGAGTCTCGGCATCCCTGCCAAACTCGTCCGCCTGTGCAGGATGACGATGGAGAAATCTCGCTGCTCCATCAAAATTGGTAAGATCACCACCGATTCATTTGATGTTGAGAAAGGATTAAGGCAAGGCGACGCGTTATCATGCAACCTATTCAACATCGTTCTTGAAGCCATTGTACGCAACGCACATGTCAACACCAGCGGTACAATCTATCAAAAGTCCGTTCAATTGGTGGCATATGCGGATGACATAGACATTGTCGGCAGAACGAAGCGAGCTGTGACAGGGGCATTTGCGAGCATTGAATCGGAGGCGGCTTAAATGGGATTGGCGGTTAATGAGGACAAGATGAAGTATATGCTGTCATCGAGAGAGGAATCTCAACATCGTCGACTCGGGCAAAATATCACGATGGACAGATATAACTTCGAAGTTGTCAAGGACTTTGTCTACCTGGGCCCCACTATTACATCGCAGAATGACATCAGTGCAGAGATCAAGCGAAGAATTAGTCTTGCCAACCGCTGTTTCTTCGGTCTAAGAAGGCATTTAAGTAGTAAGGCCCTCTCTCAGAGAACCAAGGAGACTTTATACAAAACCCTAATCATCCCGGTCCTGCTTTATGGGTCAGAAGCATGGACACTGAAAGATTCGGATAAAAATCTGCTAGGGTGCTTTGAGAGGAAGATTCTTCGTGTGATTTTCGGTCCGGTGTGTATCGAAGGAGTATGGAGGAGAAGATTCAACGACGAGCTATACGGGCTATACAGCGATGTTGACCTGGTCAAAAAGCTGAAAATACAGCGGCTGAGATGGCTGGGGCACGTGGAGCGTATGGACAGCAACGCACCTGCCCGACGAGTCTTCGAATCCAACCCCGATGGGGTACGCAGCAGAGGAAGAACCCGTAACAGGTGGCGCAATCAAGTGAATGACGACATCAAAGCACTCGGTGTGCGCAACTGGAAGCGGCTAGCTAGGGACAGAGCTGGCTGGAGGGGCTTGTTAGTTGAGGCCGAAGCCCATCCTGGGCTGTGAGCGCCATCAAAAGTAAGTATATAATATTCCATAGTAACTCTAACTACTCTTTTGTTTTGGTTTCTGAAAATAATACATTACCTATCTTATCTTAACTAATATATAAAAGTCTTTTTTTGTTTTCTTGTCAGTTTGGCTGTACGGGTGTCCAAACTAACAACAAAACAATCAAAATACTATCTTTTTTTTATGGCATCAATAATGGTATCCCCCTGCTATCCGATAGATAGCTTCTAAAAAAAAAATAAACTTAAATTTTTTTAGAAATCTTTAACAATAATAAAAAAATGTTGCCCATATGAAATTTGTTTTTTTGGTTTTTTATTAATATCTTTTTAATTAACAGTCGTAGAGGTTTGCAATGTACTAATAAATTATACTAAAAATGATTTATTGACCAATTTGGAATTAATAATTGTGATTGGAAGTGATTAAAAATAATCTTTCCGTCGGCTTTTTTTTGGTCACTGTAGTTTTTGCAATGAAAGAATTAAGTTACATTAGCTTTCCCGACGTTTCGGCAGGGGTTGCTGCCTTCTTCAGGGGAACTTTATTTGGACAACAAGAAAAAATATATTGTTTACATTATAATAACAATAATTGAAACAATACAAAATACACTCACTTTAATAAAACTGTGTTTAAATTTAAACTGACATTTAAAATTATTGTATCTTATAATTGTAATATTATTTACAAAAGTAAAGAAATAACCACTTCATATGAAGTTTAGTCTATGGAATTTAAACAAGGAGTAAAGAAACTGAAAGAATACTGTGTTATGATGAGACAAGAGAACAATAGATGGCAGAGATGTTTTGGGTGTCTTGTTTTCTGTTCATGTTGTTGTTGTTGTTGATGATGTGTAATGTTTCTAGGGTGTATCGTTTCGAAACATGTTTCTCTGTCTGTAGGACTTTGACACCTTCAAAATCTGGAGAGTGGCCGTTTTCGATACTGTGGCTCGCCAGGGCTGTCTTTCCAGGATTATTTGATTTGATATCCGATTTATGATTAGAAATTCGCTGTTTAAGAAATTGTTTTGTAGTTCCGATGTAACACTGGTTGCATGGTTCATTAGGTTTACCCTTACAATTTATTTTGTAAATGACATCAGTAACTTTATCCTTATCCGCTTTCGTTTTAAGTTTAGTGAAAAGGTGACTCAGAGTTTTATTTGATTTGAAGGCCAGGCGAACATCTGTTAGTTTTTGGTTTATCACTTCTTTAAAATTCTCAGTCAGTCTTGGGATGTAAACCATACTTTTGTAGTAACCATTATTCGGGTCTTTAGTGTCTTCGCTTGGAATTTTGCAATTTTGTTTCTGAAGTAGACCACGAATTATAGAATTTGGAAAACCATTGTCACTCAGGATTTTTTTGATTTCTTTCTCATTGGCAGAGTGAAATTGTTCGTCGCTGAGTGCGAAAACTTTACTGACGAGATTGGATGCAGTGTTCATAACTATGTGCCTCGCTTGGTTAGACCGAAAGTTGACTAATCTTCCCGATGCAGTATGTTTTTGGTGCCAGTCAAACAATAGACGGTTGTTTTCACGATGGATTTTTACGTCCAAAAATGCTATTGACCTGTTATGTTCCATTTCCACAGTGAACTGGATTTTCGGGTGGAATCCGTTAAGGATTAGCTGCACTTTTTCAATGTTGCGTTTGTCCATCACGGCAAAAATGTCATCTACATACTTAGCAACAAAAGTAGGCCTTTCTTCCATTCCACTAAAACATTCATCTAGTACGTGATCAAGTACTAAATCTGCAATCGTGGGTGACAAAGGGTTGCCCATAGGCATGCCAAAAATTTGTTTGAAAATGTCATCTTTAAATTGTAGATAGTTATTTTCCTTGAGGCAGAAATCAAGGATTTCAAGAAATTTGTTCAGATTAATTCTAGTGTTTTCACTAATTATTTCCCATTTCTTTTTTATAATGGTGATGGCTAGTTGTATGGGAATGTTTGTAAAAAGTGACACTGCATCATACGAAACTAAAACATCATTGTCTTTTAATTTTATTTTTTTAGCCTTCTCAACAAATTCAAATGAATTAATAACCGAGTAGCTTGATTTTGCCGTCGCGCACTGTAAAATTCTGCCAATAAACCTCGAAAGCTCATAACATGGTAGTTTCATTGATGACGTAATGGGACGCAGGGGCATGTTTGCTTTATGAATTTTTGGCAGTCCGTATATGGATGGAAGGCGATGTATACGTTGTCATCTTCGCCTTTTCCCTATC